>NQII01000535.1:687866-734303 GCA_002778355.1 Clitarchus hookeri | reverse complement strand
GTGGCGCATTTTAGGGGTGGGAAGGGGGTAAGAGGGGTGAAGTGGAAGAACGCCTAACAAGCCGTCCAACTGACGTGTCCTCGTTTCTGAAGGTTTGGAGGGGCGGGGCGGGGGTAATACCTCGGCACTAATACATCTCGTCAGGTATTTCTGCCGCGGTGCGTATTTACTGCGTTCAGGCGAACTACACCGGATTATTTGCTGATGACTCAAGAAAGCCCTGCACTCTCAACAGATCTCCCGGCGGGTAGGGGCCTACGCTTCAGCTCCACATGTGCCGAAATTTTCTACCTGCCTGTGGTCCCACGTGCCGTCTCGTAGGCGCTAGCGAAGTGCGCTAGGCGGGGGGTGTGAGGGGGTGATGGATGTGAGCCAATGTCGTGCTATAATCCCTAAACCGGCACGCGACAAGTAGATTGCATTTTCCTGCGAAAACAGACAATTATGCCACTTTGAGGTGAGTACAAAGAGGTCTGGCAACGTGTTGCATAGCTAGCATCCTGTATTGGCAGAAAAAACAGCGGAGATTTCAGAAACACCAAATGCTAAATCATGCCGTCTGTATATACTTCTAATGAGAGAGTGCTTTATTCAAACGTGTACCTTTATATAATTCATAGTTACATAAAACTGTCGCAATGGTCATTGGTCGAGCGTAGCAAGAAAAAATTACGCACGCGGAAAATAAACCTGAGATGTTTACGCAGTAAATCAAACGTAAGATAGACACAGTTTTATTCCACGAGATATCCCCCCCCCTCCCCCCAACACTCACCACCACAAAAAAAACTCCATCACTCCCTTTTGATTATTGGTATAAAGTTATCTGAAAAGCCCTGAAAATGTAATCCAAATAAACGCTTGTACTTTTAAGTGGTACTGTTAACTACCAAGGATTGCGTTAAGCAAATTTCGTATTTAATTTCACGATGATTGACTAGACAGCTCACAAACGTTTCAACAGATAAGTTTACATATAAAAAATTATGTATAAATGTGTTTCTCAGAGAATCGATCTGCGAATATTTTGGTGCGATAAAACATTAACTTGTTATACATGCTTGGTAAATATATTAGAATTACTTACACATATTTTGGAGACATCGTGAGATCATAATACGCTGAAATAAAACATACTTCTACGTTGAAAATAAATAATATTTTCCCTCGGCATTCTTTACGACGTTTACTTGTATAAGGAATCTAAAAAAAATGTGGTTTCATCATATCGTGCAAGGAGAATGCTATACGAGGTTTTATTTACCGAAATCAGCAAACTCTTTCGTACGAATGAGAATTTTTTTTTTTTTTTTCAGTTTTGTATATTACATTCAATGCAGCGGAAATATAAGGTCAAAAAAATGCAGAAGTAGTGCACAGGAGAAAAAATTGAAACAACGGTGTTCCTGCACTACGTTTCCACATGATTTGTGTTCCAGCAATAATCTGCGAATGGGATGGTGGCGCCGAGTCGAAGAAACATGCCAGTGATGAATGTTCTCACAGAGTTCTGTACACATTTCTCGCCGAATAAAATACAGTGAAAAATGATTAAATACTGTTCACGGTAAAGTTAGCACTTTTTAAATCAACCTTTGAAAAATGTCACTGCCCCTACCTGCATCTATTATAACGGGAACACTGACCGGCATGAGCCCAGTTAAGTTGGCAACAACGGAGGGAAATAGTCCCACGCCTTAAAAGTTTTATTACGTGCTCGGTAAACATTTGTGAACAATGAAATAATTTCTTTTGTTTTCGTTTTTTTAAATGCATGCAAGTGTGAGAACTAGCTAATTTGTAAAATATTTACTTTTCTAATAATTTTGAAGTTTGACTTGACCGATGCACGTATAAAGTGGACAGGCCCCTGGCAATGATAATTTTACACATGGTGGAAAAATACACAATGTTCTTACAAGCAGAACTTAGCAAGGCTTTCAAAACTGCTCCGCTTGCCATGAACAGCCTATAGAAACACTATTTTTCAATTCTGACAGTTTTGCATCCTCCGCGCACATACGCGCTGTTACGAGTTGTGGTCAGGCCCTTAGCTGAGCGGCCTGCCTGATCGCACCTTCACTTATTTATCCAGGACACGGGCCATGATCGCTGAAATTAGTTATGAAATCGCAAACCACAGAAACCCCCTCCACCGGCCAGTAAACGGGGACAACGCAGCCGATACAGGACAGTGTAGTCCGTTGGCGGTGTCTTTTGTCGCCGAGCCATTAAACGAGAAGACCACTGGAGATGGGTGTGTCCGACCGTCGACTTGCGCCATCTTAATCAGACTCCGCAATCATGAACAAGGTGGGGAGGACTCTCCAATTAGGCTTTACTCAGAACGTGGTTAGTTAAATCTTTATAAAATAATATAATCTAATATTTCAGTATGTTTGTACAGCTCCCGTTCATGTTCATTCTTATTTATATTGAAATTGCATTATACAAGCTTAATGTAAAATAAAACTCTTTTATATAGTGTTCATTACATAAATCTTATCAATAACTTGTTACGCCCCTATATCCCCGTTAAGGATAAATAACAACAAAATATCACAATCATAACAACGCGCGTACGCACATATACACAGGGGGAATGACTGAAAGGAAAGGACACTACAATGATCAAATTACAATTACATAAATGCAATGGGAGGAATCACGAAAAATTGTGTACAAATCAGCCTTTCAAATACGCCTTTGCGAAGATCGTTGGGGATGGCTGCGAAACATCACTAAAGTGGAATCCACCCCATTTTCCCATTATAAATTAGAATTCATAAAAGTGAAAAGAGAAATAATAAAGACGTGATATCATTTTAATCTCAGTTTTTTTGAAAAGTATTATATTTTGGTGTTTCCTACTCAAGGAAGTAATAACCATAGCAAAACTAAATTTATAACAGTGATATAGTAGAAAGTCAATATTCTTTTCGAGAATTTCCCATTTTAAAACCTCTTTATTCAAAACCTTACGCATGGGAGACGTTCGGAAGTAGAAATTATGAACACGGTTTGGTGGAACCAAAACTTGACAAAATTTTAACAAAGAGATGAAAATAAACTTTGATATAGCTTAAAACTTTATTACCTAAAAACAGAAATGATCAACATATGAGCAATTAATTGTATTATAGAGAATATCGTCACATAAAAAAATAAATGCTGAAATTTAATTATGAAAGTAGACTTTTTTTCATTTTCTCGAAAACACGATATGTTAAAAAAACGGACATTGAAAAAAATATATTTCTGTAACATGCCCATTTTGAAAAGAACATTGAAGAACAAGACAAGAGCGCTCTAATTATGAATATAAGCGAAACAAAATTTGTTTCATTAACGAATTGTTCTGGAGCGTGGTCAATTAATTAACATCACTAATAAAAAAAAACATGTTTTAGCATCAATTTTACTGTACATTAGAAAACATTTCGTACACACAACGAATGAAGCAACAAATTCAGCCTCATTCCTACGTCTTTAGAATGCCTTAAACTAGTCGTAATTCGAATACGTTCTTTTGAAAAATCATCCTATATAAAACATTTCTGCCTGGTTCTTAAATAAATCTCGTCATGAGTGTTTTTCTTATGCCGTTAACATTAAAGTACGTCACTGTTTGGTTAAATTAAACCTTCACTTATATTTTATTTATAAATTAAAGCATTTATATCAGAGTTAATATTCTATGAAACAAAGAGAAAACACGAATGTTGGTAATGGCTAGTAACAAATTGTTCTGATGTGAAAAATTATTAAATTTTAGTGCGTTATTGTAAAGTATATGTTTCTTACCGACATATTTACGTGTTCAGGTAAAACCGTTATATATTTTAATTACATTCTTTTAATTATTTATTTTTTATTTTCGAGCGCACAAATGCTGTGCGTTATTTTCTCCCTGGTGTTTTGATCCAGACTCGTGTATGTTTTGTATACGCGTGGCGGAAGGATACGTAGCAGGTAGCCCGAAAATATAACTTTCGCAGGACTTTATAAAGTTTGAATGTCAATGAACTGACTAGACGGTGAAATTATATGCGCGACAAACCACGCTACAGTACAGTTTTTTTTTTTTAATTCACGATAGAGGTGTGGCAACAATGTGTCCGGAAAGTGTAATATACATACTGTAATAACTATTTCCAACAAAGCTGTTGATTTCCATTTTCACGGTAGGTGACTTGCATGGTACAGGATAGCTCACTTCATTATCATATAAATGAAGGTTTTTTTTTTAAAACTTTGACATCCATGGCCTTTACCTTTAAACCAGGCTTTTTACATAATTCAAACTCACTTTGATTAGGGGATTTGTACTACGGGAGAGATTTTCAAAATTCTACGAGCCAAGGTGAAAATTAGCTCAATACGGATTAATGAGCGCGTGCAATGTCTAACCTACTCTGCCGCCTCATTAGGTCACGAAGAGCTTAAGTCTTATTTCCATTTGTTGGAGACAAAATAATGCCAAAGCATGATAACATTCCGTAATAACATAATATGTAACATTTACTAAATCGTAGTGCCAAAAACTTAAAATTTTAATTTTTCAACAGGTATTAGTTACTTTGACAAAAAAAACGCAATGAAAAGTATACCGGATTTTGTAGTCAATAGCTATAAGAAAATCCCCACTTATTTACGGCACGAAAAAAAAAAGATAGACTGCTGAAAACAGTATCTCGCCTTATCCAAAGATCTTCAGGCATCTGTTAGCTTTCGTTACTTTAAAAAGCCTTCAAGCCTAGCTAAAATTTCTTTGTTCGACTAGATTCATGATTGGAACACAAAAATACTTTGCCTGAGACTGTTCCGATAAGTCGACCTTTTCTGTTCATTTACATGTGCTGGTACACAACTTAGTCGTAAAAAATAGTTCGCAGCTCAGTATTACAAAATTTCATGCAAACAGAGGGTGGCAACGTCCATTTACGTGATGAAGGATGATATTACCAACCATGTTTTCAGAAGTGTTCCATCTCCGTTACACAAATCACTATTCACAAATTTATTACTTCTTCGCAAATACTACACTTTCTGATATTTCCAACTACAAGCACTTCAGAACTCGATATTTTGGGGGGCGCACAACACCCTTAATAATCACTTAAAGGAAAAGTGGTACGTAAGTTTTCTCTTGTAGTATTTAGTCGGAGCTGTTTGGAAACACGTTGTAAAGCTATTTACGCAGATGTTTAGTTTGTCTTCTCTAATACTTCATAAAGGCATGTGTATGAATGTGATCATTTTTTAATCTAGAATTTAAAAGGGAGAATGTTATAAGGTTTTTTTTTCCCCTGGCTTAACCACCTCTTCCTTAACAAGAAAGAATTTTCGGTTTTCATTCCCCCGATTTAACTTCAGTTTTGAAAAGAAAATTAGACGTTATTGATATACCTTCAAAGCCTTTATTTAAAAAAAAAGGTAATACTTTTACACTGACTACGCAAGATTACCTACTTAGAGAATCGAATTCTTGTTACATCGGGTACCACGGCTTGAAGCCCGCGCCTATAAAGAGATTCTGTACGGGAATAATTCAAGATGCTGCGAATCAATTTACGGGGTCGTAATTAGAGAGGAATCTAGTCGCCATTGTCATTATAAACGGAGGAAAATCCGCACTAGGTGGCTCGTTTCGTATGCTCATTCACATTACGTGTTAGTCCGTCTTATTTTTGAGTGTATAAATCTAATCGCTGATTGACCTACCTGAAATGGTAACTCGTGGAGATTTATGTAAAATAGCGATATCAAGGCTTGAGTTAGATTGAGATTTAAATAGTTTATTCCGTGCATGGGTGAAAATGTACACATTCTTGCCATGAGAATGGTATTTGCGGAACTGAAATCCTACATATAAAGCACTAATAGTTACGTTGCACTAACTAGATGGCGCAAGGCAAGAATATTTCAAGGAGCAGACCTCTTCATTTTATTCCATACGAGAAGAAGGAAACGTCATAGTTTCAGCCGTTTCCTATTGACTGTGATCAACTGCCGTCAATAAATTCGTATAAGCTCGAGTATCTTCACACTTTAGTACCCGACCGAACTAAACTTCACAAAGCCGCACGAGGCTTAAACTAAAATGGACCGGGAATACGAAAATAAGTGAAGCTTGGCATCTCTTCTACAGGAAGTGGAAGTGATATTGGTGCTCTAAGGATCGGCTTGACCCCCTTTTGCATTAATGAATCGTTTTCGTGTCATAATTTCAGTTTCAAAGGTTTTATTGAAAATGTTTGATAACGGAAAATTAACAATTAACTAGTTATTTAATACTCATGTACCTAATTTTCACTGTGTGTTATTTCCTGCTTGCAAAAAAGGCAAGGACTCATTGACAAAATGTAAATATGTTCTCGAATTTTTACAACGATCAGATAACACACAATAAAAATTCAGTACAAAAATATTAAACAACTCGTATAATGTATATTTTTATAATGGTACGTTATCAGTAGTTACTCTGAATCCGAAATTATGACGCGAAAACTAATAATTTCTGCAATAGAGGTGAAGCGGAACCTTAGCTTCGAGGCGAGTCTGTGCATGCGGACCACAGAGTGTTCTAGTAACTGTATTACTGACCTACCCTCGGTGCGCACCAACCGGAACTAGCTACCTCGCGCCGAGTGCGGCGGCTTTCCACGTTCCCAATTACGAACAGCACCGAACCAGCGCGGCCAGAGTGCATTCATCAGCGAGTCATCTGCGAGAGTCGGTGCTGCCGTTCAGAGTGCGAATACGCCCGGCAGGCAGCAGCAAGCATCCAGCTTCGGGCAATCACAGAGACGATCGCGTTTCTCTTGTTTTTTCAGGGCGCTACCTGGTGCGCGCTCGGTGTTGTTAACCGTATAGCATCCAAGTTGTCGCCCAACCGCGAGCGGACAACTTGCATGCGAGCGAGCATGCGCCAAGGGCGACATCGACACGAGCATCGAATTCCCAATCGCCCCTCTGCACTTCGGGCATCGATGTGGAGATCTACGTTTTCAAATGCCACGTGAAACCACATGGGACTTCCGATGGCGACTGTCCCATTTAACTGGCAGAGATTCCAAAGGAAAATTTAATGTCCTCGCGTATCCAGTTAGTATGCTATGAAAAAAAATATTTTTTCAATTAAAAACGTTAAGTATTTAAATAAAAAAATGTACAATTTTAATAAAAAAAATTGCGTTATTTCAATCAAAAAACCTGTATAATTTTAATAAAAAATCCCTGTTTTATTTTTTAATAAAACTGTAGTATTCAAAAAACTTCTATAGTAGTGTACGTGTGGGTCTCCGGGGACAATAAGTTTTAAATTGGACCTGTGCGGCTGTGGCTGAGAGCCACCTACTGAGGATCGACTAGGGCGATCTCGACAGTCTTCGGCTCGACTCGGAGGTGTTTTGAAGCCCTGGACTCAGGATTGTCGAATGTCCCCGAAGGTGCTCAGCACTTACGCCCACTAGTATTTCAAGCATTTTTTTTCCTGGTAGCAATATTGGTTCTGTATGCATAGGGTATGTCAAATAGCAAATCTGTATTTATTATTTGAATTAAATTCTCTTTTTTAATTTCTACCGAAATTATAAATAGGATATTGAGGAACGATACAAAAGTCTTTCAATTACACTTCCGGTTTCCTCTCTTAAAGTGTAATTATAATTGATACACTATGTCGGAATCTGTAAATTATTCACTGCCCCGACTGTTTTGTAGGCATAAGTAGGCTATTCAGAATATCTTTAATGTTTGTATATATGACTAAACCTAGCCCCATCATATGAGTAACGACTCTCTGCACAGGAAAGTTATAATTATGGTATCAATCAGCATCTACCCACTTTTATAGACATACTTGGCATTAATTGAAATACCAATATTGTTAGGCCCTTGAGACTTGGAATGTACGACAGTGATAAACAGTCTTATCTCCCATGCTCTTCTCGAACAGCAATACATGCCTATCCTTCGACCAATCCCAATCCTTATATCAATCCCAATCTATTCCGCAATCTTCGACAATCCCCACCAATTTTTCAATCTTTTACAATCTTTCCATCAATCTTTAGCAATCCTCACCAATCAGTAATCAGCACCGCATGCACCGCATTCTTCGCCAATCCTGAACAATCTTCCAATCGTTCCATCAATACTTCGTAATCTTTTTATCAATTTTTCGAGTGCTCTCGCTATCTTTCCATCAATCTTTCGATCGCTCTCGATATCTTTTCATCAATCCCACAATATTTCCCTCAATCTTCCAATCTTCCCATCAATCTTTCGTCTAATCTTTCAATCTGTCATCAATCCATATCCAATATATGCGTTTGTTATAAGTCTCCAAAACCATACATATTTAAAACATTTCCAACTGTCTCCAAAATTTTTACATGACGACAGACAATGTTTTGTATGGAGTCCACTATTATGCATTATTTGTATTTGAAGTCTTCATTAATATTCTTTATGTGGATCGTTACCTTAATAGTTTAGTTCATAGCACCACTTTAAAGTTGTGAGGGATGAAAGGATATGAAACACAAAATAACATTAAAATGCAATTATTTTATATAAAGAAATGTATTCTTATTTTACACATTACAATATCAGAAGAAAGCAGTTCATCACATCGTGCGATATAACCACACTCCATCAGTTGTCTAATGATTGAAGATATATCAACTATGTGCGAGAAGTACCCACATATTTGCAGGTTAATCAAATGTACGAGTCTATCAACAAGTTAATTCAGGTCTTCGGGAAATAGGTAGTCAGTATTATCGGCGTCTTCCTTCTTCATGTCGCTTGTCATTGAAAATGTGGTAGAGGGATCTGTCAGTGCATTGAGAACTTAGCCATCATCTTCAGCTCCATTACTTTCATCATAGTCATCATCAGTGAAGCCTTCATGATCGTCTTCGCCTCCTGTTTCATCCTCAATATCAAGTTTACTTTCCTTTGTAGCCGGACTTGTATGATCATCAGTATTTAGAGCCGACGACAGTTTATTTTGAAGCTCGTCGACTCCACGCGAAAGTCTTGCAAGTGTACATTCCACACAAACCGACTGTATGCACTCATTCCGTCTTTAGAATTAAATGCCCCATCATAATAGTCTGTGGAATCAGTACCCACCGATGCAGCAGGGAGTATTGACGACATCACTTGCTGGCTCTCAAAAGACGAATCCCTACAGTTCTTGATGTGTTCCTTCAATATACATACCGTCTTTCATAAACTGCAAGGGACCAATATCGTAATTTTTCCTCTGGCAAAAAGAACCCTTCGTTTAGGCTGTTCTCTCATGTTTCTGAGAATTTTGACCGAAGGTGAAAACTCTTGTCGCAGAATCGACACTGACAACAATCAAGTAGCGATGATGCAGGTTGCAGCTTCATGATCGTTGAGGTCAAGGGCGCACGCCTTTGTAGTCGCAAATCGTCTTCGTTGTTTAGCGAGAGAATGCTTCCAAATCGATGTTAACTTCCCAACGTATGAACAACAATAGGTGGCTCACAGCCACAGTCGCACAGCTCCCATTTAGAACACATTGCCCCCGTAGACCCATATGTACACTGCATTCCATATTTAAAAAAAAAAATGTTCGGAATAGGCTGCAGCGTCGTGTAGACGCCCTAAAACGCTGTGGACTACGGCGGGATCGACGTCTCACTGCGGTATTCCCGCTGCGTAACGCAACGGGGCCGTGTTAACAGATGTCTTGCCCGNTTCTCGAACTACACAAACACCAAGGGACCAAAACCGCTTTTCAGATGGAAATCCCCCGCCGCCCGAGCAGTGAAATGGTGCGCGTACCTCTTTACAACTCGTCGACACGCGGGCGTCCCAGAAGCCGATAAAATTTTTACGGTCATGGCGAACAGAGCACCGGAATTAGAGGCGGAGGGAGGGGACCCCCTCCTCCCCTCCTTCGGCTAGTAGTTTCGTTGTGTAAGGGGGGTAGGGCATTTTATTGCTTTTAATTATGTAACGCACGCGCGCCTTTTTTTATCACGCAATAACAGCCCTTGGCTGGGCAAAGGCCCTCCAAAGCTGCGGTAATGAACAAGAGACCAGGTGAGCGTTGCAACGGGAACTAGCCCCGTCGTGGGTGCTAACGCTCCTTCTCGACCGAAAAGTTTGCCATCGGCGTACGCGTTCTGCACACGCGGCCACGACAGGAGAAACTATTAAAGGAAAATTAAATATTACACATAAACACACTGCAATATTTTCTCCTGCACTTAGTACTGAGTGAGTGAGTAAAGAGATTTGGGAGTCTCTTAACATCGAGGTCTTGAGAACCGATGAGGATGAAGCGAGGTGAGTATGGAGCAGCGCCGGAATGGAAGGGCGGGGGAAACGGGAGATCACCGAGAAAACCCGCCAACCAGCGGCATCGTCAGGCACGAGTCCCACATGCGAAAATCCGGGGCGACCCCGCCATGGATCGAACCGGTTTCTCTTCAAATTGGGATGCGAAGTAGTCTAACCACTACACCACCGCGGCCCCTAAAACATAACGACTTTTACTGGAAATGAGGTGGGGACAATTTAAACATCTGTGGTCGTTACAGTTTCCCTAACAGCTACCCTGCCAGTTAATTTCTGGCAGTACAATTATTTTGTAATTGTTTAAAATCTGTTAGTTTTTATTACAGAAATAAAAAATGTATTTTGTGATCGCTAACAGTTGCATAATAACTACAAGAATTTTAAAAGGGATTACTTTAACTACATACTTATTTATTTAAGACATTTATTTATTACAATTTAAGGACTTTTTTTAAATAATAGTTATAACTGGTTAAAACTAAGACGACTCTTCGGGCGGGATTTCACCGAGGCAACATTTAGCATGCGGCTCACGACAGTTGTCGCTATGTGCAGCATGCGGCTTTTTGTCAGCGATATTAACAGATGCCGCATGCTCGCATGTGTTGCCGTGTGTACAATGCGCTTTTTGTGGAGACGTGTAGTAAACCACAAACGCTATTCCACTGAAGCGACAGTTTCTCGGCTGACAGTGATCAGAACGGTGTCTTTGCGGACTATCGCGGCAGCAGCTTACGCTCTTATTGAGCATGGTCGCAGGAGGAAACGCCCTCGGTAGTGGAGGCGAGAGTTATTCATGACGCCACTTCAAGGACAGGGCTAATTATTTGACAAGTTGTGTGCTGACGACCAGAAATTTTGTGACGATGAGCCAGGAAGAACTTGAATTTTTGCTGGAAAAGATCAAGCCCAAAATTACAGAGTGCGATACCAACTTCCGTGAGGCAATATCACCAAAAGTGTGATTGTTCTCACACTCAGATTTCTAACTAGTGGTGATAACTACGTTTCGCTGATGCACTTGTTTCGTGTTTCTGAACCCAGCATCTCACTAATCATCCATGCGGTTTGCAAGGCATCGATAGATGCTCTGAAAAACATTGTAAAGTTAAGTAAATCGAAAAATAGGCTCTAGTAGATATTATACAATTATGTATTTCAATTTCCATCTTTGAAATGAAAGTGAATAATTACACACAGATGAAATGTATTACCTGTTAAATATCACTAAAGGACATTGTATTTAAACAAATTACCTGGAAAAATAACTGGAAACCATTACAGACAGATAAGTAAAAGCATACGACATTTAGACAAATAAAACGTTAAGAATCAGTAAGGGATGTCATATTTCAATTTATCATTAAGAAAAGCTGTCTTTAATAACTTCACGTCCCCGACATATTATATACCCCCAACTCATAAAATTGTTACTATTAATATACATTACGCTGAATTAATATAGTAATGATCGTGCAGCTGTACCATTCCCAGGTACAGTGTTAGATTGAAAGATCTTAAAGTTGGCATAAACTTGGTAGTACGTCACTATCAACACCATTGTTGTGTTCGAGTGAATTGGTTCTCACTGTTGGGCGGAAATGGTACACAAGTGTCGTCCTCTGGTGAAAGTAGAATATGTTGTTAATTTTGTGCTTCGCTAAGGTTTGTGCTCTGGGCCCTAAACGTTCCCCGTGAATTGAGCACTCATCTCTCATTAAAGAAGAGTTTTGAAATCTGATATGCTTCTTCCGCTCGTTCCTCTTCCAAGGTTACTTTTCTTTTCTTGCAATTGCCGCTAACCCTACCTTCACTCCCACTCAGCTCCGATGGACGTTGATTTCGTTTCGTGGTAGCCAGGCTGTGGCCCGGTTGATCGTCCACTGAGATAACTGCCGATTGTTGGGTTTCAACTTGGAGTACATCTTCGGTTACCCGAGTGTCCTGATATAAACAATATGTCGTCGTAGCTTGAACACACGTGGGTTACTGTGCATGAAAATACTTTACTATATACATTATTTCTGTGTTTGTTCTGTCTTTTATATGCGTGGCAAATGTTTAATGGACTCGTTATGCAATTTACATGTATGTTACATCCAAATATTTTTTGTAATGCATACAAGGCTAATTCAGAATGTTAGTTTCCCTGTATTGTTGTACGTTAACGGGTAGATACGTCGAAATACAAAACATTTTAATTTCTGTACCATTCCTTTATTTTTCGACATAATCACCAAATTGATTTAAGCGTTCTTCATAGCGTACAATGAGGTTTTCCATTCCCTGACGATAGAAAGTGGCGTCCTGCTCGTTAAACCATTTCCCCACTTCGTCTTTGACTTCGTCGTCACTGTAAAATTGTCTGTCCTGTAGATATTTTTTTCATCTTGCGAATTAATTGGCATTGGAAATGTGTTTGCCATCCACCGTACAGCCTGGACTTGGCACATTCGAACCTCTATCTGTATGGCAAGATGATGCTTAAATATGTTTCGTGATTAGGTGGAAAAATAAAATAATTCTGCCGAAATAAAAAGGGTGTTCAGTATAATAATCTGTCTTTGCCAGTTCACCTACAAAAATAAGGAAACTTGCTTTCCGATTTACCCTCATATAGTCTCTAGATACTAGTTGATTTGTGTACATAGGAAAAATCTACTGCAATAGGTATCGTTAGGTGACAGCGTAAGATATAGATTGATAACATTTTCTGAACAATGGACAACACATTCTAAACTGAAAACGGATAGTGTTAAGGGTGCTGGCTCAGCTGCCATCAACGTCAACGCAACAAGCCAGCAGCCAACCACCCAACTCTAGCCNCCATCATTGGCATTAACTGTCTCGTCATAATCGCCTGACGAATCAGTACCCACCGATGCAGCAAGAGCAAGAAGTATTGACCGCAACACTTGGTAGCTCTCAAAAGAAGAATCCTTGCAATTCTTGATGTGGTTCTTCAATGCATCGCCCTGCATAACTGTGTGCGGCAATCGTCTTAATGCTTCATCGCGCGAAAAGGACTCTTTGTACAGACGGTTCTCTTATGTCGCCGAGCATGGCAGCTTTTGCTGAAGATTTCTCCATAGTACCAACACTGTAGTCATTTAATTTTCCAGCAGTGGGAGAAAGTACATCGTTGTAAGCAAGCTCTACGGTAGACTTCGTACAATCACTGGCTTGCTTCATCCTCATGAAAAAAACCTACTTTTTTTACAGTGGCAACACGTGTATCTACTTGGTCTAGCTATTTCTCTATATATACTTACTAACATATTCCATCAGTGAGATTTAAGCACGTCAATCGTTGGACACAATTCCCACATACTAAAATCCTGGAGCGACCCCAACGGGAATCGAACCCGGTTCGCCTAGGTGAGAGGCGATCAGTGTAACCACTACACCACCGCGGCCCCAAGAGCCAGGGGAAAAAAAAATATGTGGGGGATCTCCTGACATCTCCCCGTTGATTCGCACACTGAGCAAGCCTTTTAGGCATCCCTCAATTAGCGTCCTGGTATAAGGCGGAGACGTGAAAAGCAACAAGAAAAAGATCCTAAGAAGTGCTGTAAGGTGTTAACAGGCTCGTTTCTAGAAAACCTTGGCTCATCTCTATACCAGTCACCCAAATAAACTCCTCATTACACCGCTGGTTCATGTCTTTTTTCAGCCCAACTGGTACGGAATAGCTCTGGTCAAATTAGTCTCCTTTAATAAATGCTGAGTTCTGATTCCGTTGAAAAGTAAATACAAAAAAAATTGTACTGTTCTGCAATATATATTACAGCCCTGTTTTCTGACAAACATTTCTATTCTTTCAAATGCCAACTAGCCAGCAACCAGCAAAACACTTACACAGAAATTACTGATTACTATTTAGTTTTTTTTTCCCCCTGTGAGTTTCACCTTTTGTGGCCGTAATATTCTGAAGAAAGTTCCACTTTCAGGCTATTTCCCCCGCCTCATGCAAACAAAACGTCTAGAAAATTACTTCAGATGAACAACGCACCTCATTGTAAGCACCGCATTAATAATATGGAAATTCTTACTATGCTTTTACAACACACTAATTTTCTCTCTGTTTTTATTTATATTAATTATAAATGAAATATTACAATTCTGGATAGTAAAATAATAAGTTAAAATTTAGTTTAACCAAACATAGGATACCTTTATGTTAACAGAAGTATAAAACGCTTGATTCATAACACATTCGGTAAACAATCCGACAAGTCATAGTTGGGGCGATTTTTTAAATGTTTCAGTCAGAATGTGGGAAGATACTTCAAATAGACTGCAGTGGAATTACTGGTGCTATGCGCTGTTCACGTACAGTGATCACTTTTGAGGCCCTAGTTACACAGAGTATATATTTCACGGACTCGAAAGTTAACGTCTAAGGTTACAATGAAATATATTTACTGACTACTATCCCAAATGGGGCTTCAAAAAATGCTCACTTTACCGTGAATAGCCTATGGTCGTGCAAGCTAGCTCCAGCGTAACTATACACGCATATGGGCAGAGGGGTTCGAATCCACGTGCCCGACAGTGTGGTCCAGGCGGCTGTATGGGTCTGTGGATAATATGCGGGTCCTTAGGGGTGGGAGGGNTAGGAAATGTCACCAGGGTTAATTAAAGATGGGTATCGGAGCGGCTACACAAACAACGATAATTCACGGGTGGATGGTGCTAGAAGGGGGAGGGGAGGGGTCGCATCCCTGCTACGTAGTGCGGGGTCGGTCGCACACTGTACTAAGCCGGCCAGCCCGCACGCATAGAGGAGTGAATATGTAGTCCATTCACGGTTACTTCCAACTTTCCTGAATCCCTGCTGAAGTTCTACCCCTAGGATATTCCTCCCCGCCTCAAAGCTTTACCGAGTGTAGGAAATTACACCGGAGGGAGAACGCACCGCATTCGTCCGCACTCAAGTGTCATTATATTTCGCATGGGAATTATCTCGTGCTTGGTATTACCAGCACACCTATTTGCTGCCTTATTTTTTTATTAATATTACTTGCAAGTTAAACATTATAATTAATGGATGAAATATAAGTAAAAGTTAAGCCCAACCAAAAATAAGTTGCATTTATGTTAATAGTGGTATAAAAAGTTTGTGTTACGTGACATACATAGGAAACACGCAAACACGTTATACGTGCGGTGATCTATCAAAGGTATGATTCTAAAAGTGTGAAGAAACAGCAAATTGTCTATAGAGTGATCACCTCAGCTGCGCAGAACCAGTATCCGTATACTTACAATGATTAACTTTTATGCCAGTATGACTATCATGAACGACGTGTTTGGGATTTTACTAAACAAGAGTTTCGTAATGTTTTGTACACGTCCCTTTAACCAATATGTAATGCAGCTAGATTCAAATTGGTATTTTATTCATATGAAAGTACTTGTCTTTTGAAAATTAAGATATAAATAGTCATAATTTTCGACCATGTGACTTTGACATTTGGATTGGTGTGGGGTAGGTCAATGTTGGGTACATGCGCAGAAGATGAAAAATCTGTCTACCCTCTTTTTAGTCTATGTACCCGCACGCATCCCGAACATAAGGATCCAGCGTACGCGGTTCTTGAACTGCTGCAAAGTGTTTTAAATACTTTTTTTTTTTTATTTTTTTTTTACGAAATTAACCTATTTAGACCCACTGCACACAATCGCGTACATTACCCACGTGTGGGTAATTTTTGGTCTGTTCTACACACTGCAAAGCTCAATGACCAATGATCTTACTTATGGGTAAATTATTCGCAACGCAAACAGTCTTGTTGATCTAGGTCATTAATGGTTAATATAACTAGCCGAGCATATAGCCTACAGGTCATTGACTGTTGCAACGAAACAAGATCGGTGTCGACTTAGTACAGCACGCATCGTAAATATTCTTTGTCTGCAGCATCTAAAACCGTAAATTAAAGTGGGTCTGAAAGAGTTATCCTCAACGCGCTGATCTACGAAAAGAAAACGCACTTAAGACGAGGCCTGTTGAGTGCTTTCAAGACGACACGCACATTACAATCGCCATTACATAGCAATCCAACATAGCTATTAAAAAAACTACTTTTTTTGGAGCGATCTTTTTTTTCAAAATATACGTGTCAGATTCATTCAAAAATGCTCAAGGGCACTTCATTGAAACTTGCCACAGACTTTCTACCAAAGAAATTATAGGGTCAACGCTTAACGCCCCATAATTACAGGCAGAACGACGAGAACATTGTACCCCAGTTCAGAGTCTTGCGCGTATGGTTGTGTCGCATTTGATGCGCGTGGCAATGTAGCCCTTATCGCTCTGCGCTCCTCTCCCTCAAACGTAAAAAAATAGCTCCAGGTAGGCGGACGCCATAATACACAACCCTTTTAAACATATATGAATTTAGTATCCACGAAAGTCTTCATTAAAATCATAACGCGAAAATTGTCTCCAACTCTAGGATACTGTGTACAGTCACTTGAAAAGATGAAATTTACAAGTTACATCTCACCTGTCAACTTAGACAGTAACATTCCCGATGCTTCAAAACGGTATTTTTATCAATGGATTTTAACGACACTTTACCGTGCATAACATAAAACAATTTAAAACCATAAACAACACTTCAACCCAATATAGTATTAAAACATTTCAAAACAAAAACAGTTTTTTAGTTAATCATATTCAGATAAGTATTACAATAATTCGGTTATTAAATGTGTATGTTAGGACTTTTTTATTTTTGTTGAAGTCACACATTTCAGCTATCTTCAGATATGACTTAAATTTAGGGCACTTTTTCGCAGTGAAATTCAAGCAACACTTTAAGAACAACAGACGAAAAATATAGTGATTGAGTAAGTGAAGAAATTTGTGCGGCTCTTATCATCGAGAGTTGAGAGCCGATGAGGGTGAAGCGAGGTGAGTATGGAGCAGCGTTGAAATGCAAGGGCGGGGGAAACAGGAAATCTCCGAGAAAACCGGCCAACCAGCGGCGTCGTACAACACTATTCCCACATGGAAAATCCAGGGGAGATCCAGCCGGGCATCTTACCCAGTTACTATAGGTGGGAGGCGAGTAATCTAACCACTACACCACCGCGGCGCCACGAAAGTTATAGTGGAGTGATTTTTGTCTACTGCGCTTACGTCCCTGACTTTGGCTTACGACGCGCTCGCTAGGAGTTACTTACTAATGATACTTTTTAAGCCATGCGATCAAATAGTGATATAAATTTGTGTGTATTTAGTTTTCCAACTCATTTATTCATTAATTATTTCCATTTTTAAATGGCGTTTTAAAAGTCAGTTTTGATTTATTTATTAAATCTGTTGTTTCTTGTAGTTGCTTATTACTTTGTCATGATTTGTGGTGTTTCGCGAGTGGAATAGGAAATGTTTGCTTATCTGTTCAAGGTAATTTCCTATTAGGCTGACAGAAGAAATTGATGAGGTGGTGGTTTGGCTAACTTTAGCGTGTTCACCCACAGGGAAAACAGAGAAAGCACGGAAAAGTCAGGGAATTTCATGTGACACAGAAAAGTCAGGAAAATGTTTGGTAATTTTCATCTTGGTCGGGGAATATATAGATGGGCCGAATCAAATTGTGCTCAACTTGCTTGCTCTGTTGCAGTGTAAATTCTGTTTCACTCATGCTCTGTCAGCGGTGGTAAAATATGTAATCGGAAGGTTTCGGTCCTTAAAACAGGCCCGGGAAAATGGTAAGATTCTACCTGGGAAACGGGGAAAAGTCAAGAATTTCAGTGGTCATCCTGTAAATGCTGATGGCTTTAAGAGGTGGCAAGAAATAATGCACTATCGTCTTAAAGCACGTAATTGTGTAAACAGTGTCCAACCCATGTGGTGACACTCCCAGTGCCATTACAGCCGTTGAATGTTAGGACGCTCGTATTCGTTACTCGCATCTTACGTGCGAACTCTCACCTACAATTATTCTACGTTCACAAGACGCACCACGGATAAAAGCAGCTAGGGCCATTATGAACCGTTTACCGTCGGAGTAGTGCAATATCGTATAATGTTCCTCGTGACTAGGAGTTTTCAGACATGCATCTTGTGCACGGGTCATACAGTAGTTACGGTCACCAGACGCTTACGATAATAAAGGAGGACATTTGCTCTGGAAAAGGATGACATTTCATTAAAAATGAGGAGAATGAAATTTCCTCAACGCCGCATACGTACTGGAGAGCCATACGTTAATGTTTTTTTGCATATATGTAGTTCATCTGAATGATGTTGAAAAATATTAGCTTTATCAAGCGAACCATTTACAATAGTTTATTAACATAGAATAATGTTTTAATTATCAGTTAACATAAAATATGCAATCTAAGTGCCAGGAGAGTTAACAACCGTTAAAAAAATATCAATTTTATTCACGGTGGTTAGTGTTAATGTGCTATAAGTATAATTTATGGTGCTGACGAGCTTTGACAAAACAATTAGTCTACCTCCATCCATTTCGTTTTCAGTGGCAGAGAAATTTTCCTTTTAGTTTATCTGAAGTTACACTCTGGCGTAGTATTCTACACTGAAAAAAAAAAACATCTGGAAATATTTTTGCATAGCAAATAAAAACATTTATTGGGGCTGTCTTGTTTACAGTAACCAAATCGGGCATTAAATGAAAGTAAAGGTTAAATAAACTTAGGTTTGCTGTTATTAAATTGTTTCTTAATAAATTTTGGTTTTATGGCAATATTATCAATAGCATAATTCAGGTAAGGTGAATAAGTTTGTCCTAAACAGGGCTTTCAAAATTTCTCAACTAACCACTAACACTCAATGTAAGTGATTCATGCAGTAATTGACCAATACATTTATTTTGGCAGATTTTAACGACGCGAGGCGCAAACTAATTTTGAAGCATGTACTAAAATAATTAGTGCTCTCCTACTTTTACAACTGCGGTAGAGTTCGTATCTGTGTAGGGCATGTATGTCTACTTTGTTCATAACTCAAGTGAAACCCGACTTTATAATCCTTAAATTTAGTGATTGATTATAATGTGATATACAATGTCAATTGTATTAAGTTTATGTATTTATACATCACGATTACGTGTAATTTATTCTGTTTATTTTAGTTTCTGCGTTGTTCTTTCCCAGTTCATTAATTCGCTATTTCATTAACGTATTTAATATTTTTGCTTTCGTACCTCTCCGGTAAATACGTCCTCTCTTATTGTGCATCAATTTATTGTCTATATATCGTGCGTAATGCTAACTATACAGGATGATTCACGAAGAGTTACCGCCACTCACAGGGCTTATTCCGTACTTCATTTGGAGCAAAATATGTCATATAAATGTAGGTTCTATTCCCAATATTTACAGAGTAATTCTACAAATTGGAAATGCCTAAATTATTGCGTATGAGAATGTATGAAGGATATTGTTTACCAAAGGACTGTGCAAACGTGAAGAACTACTTGCGAGTATCATGCATGCCGCTACAGGAATCAAAGACAGCCGTGTGCAGCTACGTAGAGCAACACGTGCGGTTCATAAGCGGGCGGCCAAGTGTATGGAAGTAGACGGAAACATTTTTGAACATCTTTTTGTAAGCTTGTTAGACGCAATTGTGATGCTCAACTGTAAACAATACTGTCTGATAATACATCACTGTATTTACTTCTGAAAGGGTGTCATTTTATTCCTCACTTTTCAAATGTTTCGAATTACTCTGTAAATATTTGGAATAGGGCCCACATGTATATGACATATTTTGCTCCAAATTATGTAAGGAATAAGTCCTGTGAGTGGCGATTACTCCTTGTGAATCGTTCTGTGTAGGCTGTTCACGGTTAATTAAACATGTCTTCAATAGAATCTACTCCCCCTCTTATTTCGTATTATTCTTCTGCAGTATGTAATATTAACATTGCTACGTACCGTCTCACTTTTGTCAATCGCTATACAAATGGACACAAATAAATTTTTAGGAAAGTGAACGTGTTAATAACATGCAAATTCGTGCTCTTGTTGTGTACGATACACAAAAACAACTTAAGACTTCAGTAACTATGAATTTGCATATAACACTCAATAAAACGCCAGAGCTTGAAAATATTTTTATTAACTCGCTGCCAACTTAACTGGAACCTGCGTTCCAGTGTCACTTGTAGTTATTGTCAGCGTTTTTTTTTTTTCAATGGTTGCTTATTACCGTAAACAGCCTTTATCAGTATGCACAGTATGTTTAAATTCCTTGGTACAATTTAATAAATGCGACAAACGCCTTAAATGCGTTAGTAATTAAAACATAAGATTGTTAGGCGTCTTTTTTTTTGGAAGAAATAACACGTACGTGTAGTGGGCTGTAAGCTACTGACCCGTGTCACGCGACCCGCATGAGAGACCGTACTTTCCGGCAAAGTGAAATAGGGGTATGCCGTGTTAGGAATGCGACTCGTCGGCTTTGCCATAATGTCGCCGGCTTGGGCGCCCGGTTCAACATTCCCCGAACACCAGAGATTATCGCATGTCGCGACATACGTCGCCCTAATCCCGCAGCCGTGTTGTGGGGGGAAAAAGGGGGGTAGGGAACAGTCGGCATGTCGCCCCACTCTGTGTGATTCGTGACGTCAGCAGGACGGAGTTCCGCGGAGGGATTTCTGCTAGCTGGCGCCGCAGAGCCGCATTCCGGCCCGAACTGTCGTCGTGCTCTCGTTCCGAGGGCGTGCTGCGAAGTTTCACGGCGACAGACTGTGCATTATAGCAGTGATCGAATTAGTGTGTGCTGTACGGGATTTAAGGTGCCCGCCTAGCTTGACCTGTTTTCGTGGGAATCGTGCCCGACGATGCCGCTCGTCGGCAGGTTTTCTCGGGGACCTTCCGTTTCCCCCTCCCTTTCATCCATCCTCACCTCGCTTCACCCTCGTCGGCTATCAAGACCTCGATGTTAAGAGCCGCCCAAATCTCTTCCCCCAGTCACTCGTAATGATAGTTTTTCTCAAAAAACTTCAGCGACGACAATGGGAGAGAACAAAACTTAAGAAATGTCCAACCGGTGTTTGTATAAAAATAAATTGCCGAGTATCCCCGAAAAAACAGCTATTTCGATTACTAATGAAAACAATACATACATACGTAGTCTGGGGGTAAAATGATTCTTTTCACTGTAATCGTTAATTGAAACGTTTTCTTTTGAGTATTAATTGTGAAATTTTTCTGCATAATTTACTATGGACACCATTACAAAAGTTATAAGAGTTTAAAATTTTAGTAGCTATGATTAATCTTCTTAATACTTATTTAACATTCGCAACATGTTGCAGTGCAGCATGTTTAAAATACAGCAGAAATAGTTTATTTGACCAGTACGAATATTATTGAATCCTCTATCGTACTAAAAATTTTATAACCACAGTAGGCTCGTTTCAAATTATTTTACATTCGTTAAGTATAAAATAATGGAGAGACCCACCATGGCTAGCAACACTTCTGAAGAAGAGGTGGTCAGAAGCAACGTCTTCTTACGGGATGTAGTTTTCTCAATCGATTGATCTTAAGGGGCCAATGGGTGCTTTTAAGACAGTATATTCATTAGAAACGCCATTTCAATGCTCTCTAACAGAGCAAAAGAAAAAGAATTTCCAAACTGCTGTATTTTTGTATGTGCTAATAAGATAAATACGAGACAGGCAGAGGGTCCTGCACGTATTTTTGCTTCAGTGTTCCCGCTAATAAAACTGTGTTATAACTTCTGTAGTGAACCGAGCAGCAATAAAACACGCTGCACGTTGGAGCACTGCCTTGCACATAGTGGCGGTAGGGCACTGGATACCCGTGACACTGTCGCCCTTATGACAGTAGTAGGTAGAATAATTCCATCGTGATTTCAAGAAGTTGCATCCCCAAAAGACAGATGGCTCTAGTAATGAGTGTCAAGTGTGTGTCATTCTGCCATAGTCAAGAATGAAAGCTGAACTGTGATTGATGCACGTGGTTTCTTTGTTGTTTACGTGTAATTATTTTCAACGTTTTTAGAATGTAATAATTACAGAAAACTACGAGTAAACGGCGTTGTGTTCCCGGCTGTGTCGAGATTGATGACATTGTACATATTATGCCACAGGATGAAAAATTGTTGAATATATTGTTGCAGAAGTATTCACTTTTAGGAAACAAGATATTTGATGTAATTATAAAATATGCAGCCATTTAAAATAAAATACTGAAATTGATATCTTGCCCGATTATTTTAATCCAAACGCTCAGTGTAATTTAACACGTACTTTAAATAATAATGTAAGCCGGGGGAAAAAAAAGACGTACCGGTTGTGTACATTACCAAACGTTACAGCGATAGATCGAATGAAATTGATGTTACTGTCTATAAATCTCGTAGCTTTTTGTTCCGTCACCATAAGATAGGTACCTATAGTGTAATTATTCTAATTGAATACATGGAAACTCAATTTTGAGTTATTGTTCCCACATGTACCCTGCATAATACTACCTAATGTCAGCCAATTTTATTTTCTCTCCCCCTCCATCCCTATCCCTCCCCCTCCCCTTCTTCCTACCCCTTCGTCTTCCTCATATCCGTAAAATAATACCAGCATTGTAAATATATTTTATAAATAAAGAGATTTCCATTCTACTGTTTGAGAAAATTTGCAGTCATACGAGTAGCGATTTGAACGAGCAATCTGTATAAAATGCCATGTTCTGTTCTTGTAACGCATTTACAAACTGCCTAAAAGTGACGACTTTCGCTTTGTTAACACTATTTGAAGATAGACTTGGACAAAACCATAGCAATAGTAATATTTGTACAACAGTTTAAGGGGCCCGCCCACCTGGAGCTGTGAGGTCGAGAAGCGCGAGACTGATAGGGTCGATTCTGGCGCGCCCATCAAGTGCGCCATCGCCACTAAGCGCAAAGCTCTGAAGTGGCTTGCGGGGTTCTCGTCGTACTGCGTGTACTCTCGTAAGTAAAATTACCATGTTACTGGTGGGAAGCCTGTAGCAAAGTTAAGTGCAAGTCCCTCGAGTACTTTTGTGTGTATCTGATCCGAATATTTCTAGATAAAGCGCTTTGAAAAAGCCGCTTTACGCTATGTTCCAGTACTCATAAATGGTGTATGCAAAGTGCGTGACGTCTTGAAAGCACTCAGCAGGCCTCGCCTGAAATGTGTGCGTGTCCTTTTCGTAGATAACAACAATGGACGCACGTTTAATAGTTTCGTTAAAGTGCGTTCAAACACACTACAGCGCAGGTCAAGCACCAGGTAGGCGAGCCCCTTAAACGTTGCGAATTACTGCGGCCCTTTAAATTATTTCTGCAAAACCTGCTTTCGTCAAATATTAAAAGTAAAATTTACCGGTATATATGAATTTACAAAAGAATTACCTACAAAAACTGACGTTTGCAGAGCTATTTATAGGAAATGTTTTGAGGTTGATGACCAGTGTCTCCAAATGGAGCACTCCAGCTGATTGTACGACACGCTGAACTCGATGAAAATTACTTCGTATACTTCCAAAGTTGTTAGAAATTACGATTAATGTCTAATTTTTATCAAATTTCAAGTGTATTTTCATTTTGGATGCTTCAAAAAGCATATTTTGTAAAAAAAAAAAAAACTCTTATCATGCAAAACACTATTATAAATAGTCTTGTATGTAACGAAAAATTAATAACATTAACAAATTTCTTAAATAATAATATTTCATGCACATGGATTTCATCCACGAAATATATGATTTGTACAACTGAAATAATTGTAAATAAAATCAATTATTAAAAATATTTGTTAACATTGGTGACAATATTCCCGTACATTAAACCGTAATAATTATTATAATGGCCTTAACTTGACAAAGGTTTCCTTGCAAAAGTTTGCTTTCTAAAGCATTAATAATTAGAAATACAATTAAATTTTGATTAAAAAAAATTTTGTTTTATAAACTAAAGAAAACATTTGAGTAAGTATATTCTAACAAAATACGGGATGCTCGGAAATTCGCCTTACAAACTCCTAGGACTGAGTAGATGATCTTTTGAATTGGAGCCCATGTCCGGAAACGTACCGTTTCCGTGCTGCAACAATTTAAAATCAGGTGTTTCACGCGTTCACATAAGCGTAAGTAATTAAATTAGGTGTGGCTCAGTACATTACATTTCCAACACTCAAATTAATTCATTGGGTAACAATGCCAAGGGAACAATAAATAAACGTATTCATTTATCACAATAACACTTTTGCCTACAGTTAGACGCAACAATCTGCTTCTGCGAAGGATGTGTAGCATACGAAACAGCCGACGAGCTGCTCTTCCATTACCTTCAGCTGCGCCATACACAAGGATAATGTCTGTGTATTCCGCAAACGTGTACTCAACCATGTTAATNTCATTGGGTAACAATGCCAAGGGAACAATAAATAAACGTATTCATTTATCACAATAACACTTTTGCCTACAGTTAGACGCAACAATCTGCTTCTGCGAAGGATGTGTAGCATACGAAACAGCCGACGAGCTGCTGTTCCATTACCTTCAGCTGCGCCATACACAAGGATAATGTCTGTGTATTCCGCAAACGTGTACTCAACCATGTTAATCGGAGACGCAACGGCGCAGGAATGGCGCTCGAGGCNATCGGAGACGCAACGGCGCAGGAATGGCGCTCGAGGCAGTATACCGAGGCAGGGTAGACGTCTCGTGCCATCAGGTGATCGTCTGACGTAATGCACTGCCTACCCGGTTGCATACCAACACGGGCAAATCCGAGACATTGCTCTTTCCCTCAGCGGAGGTGGACGAGTGATACACCTGATTTGAAATGGTTGTAGCACGGTAATGGTACGTTTCCGGACATGGGTTCCAGTTCAAAAGATCGTCTACTCAGTCCTCTCTAAAAACCCCAGGAGTTCGTAAGGGGAATTTCCGAGCAGCCTGTATTTTACAGTGTTACAAATAGATGCATTTTTCTTTCATGTGCAGCAGAACTCTTACTTTTATGACAATTTTGGTATAGTCTGTTCACGGTTTCTTCACAATTTTTTTAATCAAACCTTTGAATAATTACTGTATATAGTACGTGTTTGGTTGTTACCTAAATATGTCACTATGACAACCGTTTTATAAATGTGTTAACATAAAATTACCTTATTTTTAGTTCAATTGAACTTTTACTTATATTCTGTCTATAAATTATAACATTTCATTATAGTTAATATGGATAAAACTAGGAGAAAATAGGTATGTTGGAAACGCATAGTTGTCATATGGTCTCGTTGTAAACGGTTTTCTATTATCATTTTAAAAAAAATCTATGGAATGTTTAACTGTACATCCTTCTTTCAGGGTAGAAATGAAAATCGATATATTGTCGTTAATTCATAAATTTGGTTATCGAAACGTAAATCTGGACGTTGGAAAGTGTGAAAATCAGCAAAAATNATATTGTCGTTAATTCATAAATTTGGTTATCGAAACGTAAATCTGGACGTTGGAAAGTGTGAAAATCAGCAAAAATTGCTGTAGGTAGCCTTCCGTTTACAATATTTATTCTTTTGTAAAACAGTGTTTTAAACTATAGCGACAATGCCGTATGTTTTATGAACAGGTTACTGTATTGAAATCCTATAGTCACCGTTTAAAGATTCTGAAGAAACGGAACACACGAGAAACTTGTTTATGCTGTTTCTCCACCGCCGTCGCAGAGCTTCCTTATGGTTGCATGTGACCCTGAGGCGTTCAATATTGTTTTGCTAGAGATTCGCCTCAAACACTACGTGGCTACGAGTCGGCCANATATTGTCGTTAATTCATAAATTTGGTTATCGAAACGTAAATCTGGACGTTGGAAAGTGTGAAAATCAGCAAAAATGGCTGTAGGTAGCCTTCCGTTTACAATATTTATTCTTTTGTAAAACAGTGTTTTAAACTATAGCGACAATGCCGTATGTTTTATGAACAGGTTACTGTATTGAAATCCTATAGTCACCGTTTAAAGATTCTGAAGAAACGGAACACACGAAAAACTTGTTCATGCTGTTTCTCCACCGCCGTCGCAGAGCTTCCTTATGGTCGCATGTGACCCTGAGGCGTTCAATATTGTTTTGCTAGAGATTCGCCTCAAACACTACGTGGCTACGAGTCGGCCAGTTTAAGCTGCAAATGGCTGCTTCTGTGGCTTACACGCGCGACAGGAATGCATGGCTGCTTCTGTGGCTTACACGCGCGACAGGAATGCATGGCTGCTTCTGTGGCTTACACGCGCGACAGGAACGCATGGCTGCTTCTGTGGCTTACACGCGCGACAGGAACGCATGGCTGCTTCTGTGGCTTACACGCGCGACAGGAATGCCGACGTACTCTGCAGCAGGTTGTCCCGCCTGGGGAACAGACCCGTCGTGCCCGGCTAATCAAGAGAACGGATGAGATGTGACGAGGTTTGTGTGAGACGACGGAATACAGCTTTGTAGAAGTGAAAGTACTTGGAGAAAATCCCCACCGGCTGTCGGAAACGTCCGCCATGTATCAAACAAAAATTCGTTCTCCGATCATCTGGAGATCGAACCCGGCCCACGGTGCGAGGGTCGCATTGTAACCACACTATCAATTATGGAAAGTAGTTAGCATAACTATTTATAGCATAATCTATTGAGGCTTCCTTCCGAATAACTACCATACGTCCCGCACCAAAGATATTGTACAAATTTTTTATTTAGCATATAATTTACGCCTAAGTCATCATATTTAATTACTTTACGTAAAATAGCTTTGTATTATGTTGCATCTGTCTGCATATCACAGTGTTTGAAATTTTAAAACTCATATGTCTATTTATATTTACAGTTGTCACTCCAGTTATCAAAGGGAAATTAAAATTGCGGGTGTAAATTAAACTAACGTAATCATAAAACACGCAACGTTAATGCATCCGTTCTGTTTTGTGTTCCTTGAACATTTTTCTTCGGTGTGTGAATTTATAATCTTATTTAGTTTATATTTACGGCATTTACCGGCACTATTTTATGTTTGATAATCGTATAACGGCGTGGTTATTTTATGGCACAAAGACGCTCTCGCGGTAATTTTTTTAAAAATGAAACTGTCTAATTTTTTCCATCCGAGCACGGAGTTTTTTTTGTACGTTGCAAAATATATGACGCGGACATTTTTTCACTGCTTTGTTAGTGTTTGGCGTAATTAACTTTATAACTTTTTTCATGTCCGTGTACCACAATCAGGAAGGTATAATTAATTCAATTATGTGAACTTCGGACGAGTATATTATGGTCCATAGAATAAATTAAGCCTTTTATGGTAGCGGTGATGGCTTCGTGAAAAAAAAGGGGGGTGGGGTGGTAGAGGCGACAAGGGCGTTGCCGACTTTCGGATCGTAAAATTAAACAAATTTGTCAGGCCATCCCCCGATTCCCTATTATCGGCATCCGCGTTAAAGGCAAGGAAAGCGCCATTAATGGGTTGTGTTCAAAAACTCGATTATCCTCCATCAGCTATTTGGCCCGTCATCTTTTATAAAGAGTAGTGTCGGTAAGCCTCCACTTGCTGCGAAGGACAACAGCTACTCTAATGCGTCGTTTTAATTAACCGAACTGTTCAACGGAATTTCTCGTGTTACTGATTTCTTTCTTTGTGTTCGTTCTAACATGCTGTGACAAATTGTGTAGGGCGTATCAAAGATTTTAACAAATAAGAACTGAATTTAATTTACTAATTTACTCACGCTGCTATAGAAATTATTATAGTTATTAGTGGTACGTGAATCTCGCCAATTATTTCTCCATCAAGCTAGAATTTGCAGTTCTTACATGCTCTGCCACAACATTACGCCGAAAGGCTGTTATTTTGTTCTATTTGACTGCACGTAATATAGTATGTTCAAGTTACTTACAACTTTTCCGAAGCCCTGCTGATGGTCTGCGCAGTTCGCAATTAATTGAACTTAAAAAAAAGGTAACCGTAGAAATAATGACCGTTTCTCTGATATATTTTAAAGTCAGTTTGTTTTATTCTCATAGAAATGTCGAAGCTACCAGTATACGTAGTAAGTCTTCTTTCCTCTGTACACACGTACAGGTAATAACAATAAAATAATAATAAATGGCTTGGAATAGTAGAAAAATTGGTCTAAAATAAAGTAACGCAGCAGAAAGTATTTCCCCTCCAGATTTGATAGTAAACAATCGAGTAGTTACTAAGATATGATGTACCGTAGGTCAATAACAATACTTTCTGTGGTGACAATACCTTTCAAGATGGCTGACTGTTGAAGCTTCCGCGTATTGAATTAGTACACACAGTAGGTTCTCACGAAGTTTGATATAAACCAATTTAATGATACCCGAGATGACACAACAAAAATAATACCACTATTTTGAAAATATTCCACATCACAAATTGTAGGCGACCTTTCTTAGAATTATTTGCATACAAAATGTGGCGCGACTCGTATGAAGAGATATCGAGATGTGACATTTCAGTTCAACATTTTTCAGGCAACAATATTCAGCATGGAAAATACAAAGGTTACTGTTTTGATTTATTCGATAGGTAAGCAGTTCTATTTAATGCACACAATGAGAACTACCAGCATGCCAGTTTTGGTTAAGAGTTCGGTTCAGGTCAGCCTGGGATATATCATAAAAAGTATAACAAGGTAGCCATTTTGAAAATAACTAACTTATCGATTTTAAGATTTTAAGACTTGGGTGTTTGTTATACAATTTTTTTTTTTGTTAAATTTGATGGAAATCGTTGCAGTGGTTCCAAAAAGATTATGAATGGCGTATATTTCAGGTNTAGGTAAGCAGTTCTATTTAATGCACACAATGAGAACTACCAGCATGCCAGTTTTGGTTAAGAGTTCGGTTCAGGTGAGCCTGGGATATATCATAAAAAGTATAACAAGGTAGCCATTTTGAAAATAACTAACTTATCGATTTTAAGATTTTAAGACTTGGGTGTTTGTTATACAATTTTTTTTTTTTGTTAAATTTGATGGAAATCGTTGCAGTGGTTCCAAAAAGATTATGAATGGCGTATATTTCAGGTNATTTTTTTTTTTGTTAAATTTGATGGAAATCGTTGCAGTGGTTCCAAAAAGATTATGAATGGCGTATATTTCAGGTCTCTTTCTCTCCCTACCTCTCTCAATATGATGGGCAAAAAGAATCATGAATAAGTTAATTTAACGATAAGTTGGCATTTTGAAAATAAGCATCGAAGAAATTTTTGTTTTTGATTTGCTTAAATTCGGTTCAGCGCGGGTTTAATAGTTTTAGGGACCCAAACACACACACGCAGAAAGGTGATG
The DNA here is from genome assembly GCA_002778355.1 of Clitarchus hookeri. Taxonomy (NCBI): domain Eukaryota; kingdom Metazoa; phylum Arthropoda; class Insecta; order Phasmatodea; family Phasmatidae; genus Clitarchus; species Clitarchus hookeri. The sequence goes on along the minus strand of NQII01000535.1, from coordinate 704,635 downwards.
TCATAATCCTGTACCTTTATTTGGAAATTTAGCAAAAAAATTGTAGTAATAGTAAGATATNAACACACACACGCAGAAAGGTGATGTCATAATCCTGTACCTTTATTTGGAAATTTAGCAAAAAAATTGTAGTAATAGGAAGTTATTATGTGTGTAACAGTTTCATAATGTCACTTAAGTAACGCATCGTAAAAGTTATCTGGGCGATTTTTTTTTATTTCCTCGCTCCCACCATGCTTTCGGTTTCCATTGCCAACAAGTAAGTGCTCCTTGGTATTGACAGACGTGGTTTTAGGTGACAGTTCGACAATAAAATATTTAGTTACGTAATGTATAACATGTCTTCTATAGAGTATTTTCTGGTCCCGGGAAGGCTAGTGTTCCACGAAACATGCCGACCTCACAAGTGTGTGTACATATATTGAAGTCGGTTATATTAATTGATAACCTGAAATAATTTTTTTTTTCGAAACAATTTTATTAGATTAGCGATATCGTGTTACAATTATGTTAGCTCTAATGCACGCGTATTTCATTTACCTGGCAAAGTAGCCAGTTCAAAGACTTTTCACGGTAAGGTGAGCCCTTTTAAAATCAAAGTTAGAAACAAATTGCCTATAATTACATGTACGCTACAATGTGCAGGTATGAAGGCTCCCAGTTAAGTTGATAGCGTGTTGGTACAAATAGTTTTAAGGCTTGGCCTGGTATTGAGAGTGTAGTATGTACCTTTATGGCTGCTGGAGTCAGCATTTATTTTTTATACAAACAGCACTTGAATTGGCGTATTAATAACACACTTCCCTTAATATTTCACGGTTTCTAATTGTACGAAGCATGAATAAAGTGATACAGTCCATGATAATGCTAATCTTACATATAGCGGAAGGATACAAAGCGAGAAGAAAATAGATCCTAAGCGGTCGTTTCAAAAGTGTCCAATTAACCGTGAATATAGTACAAAAACTTGGTTCGTTTGTACACATTTCGGCTCCGGTTTCATACCTCTATCGTACATAAATGTCCAATCAACACAAGTTTATACTGACTTGGCATTGTAAAATGGCGGATAGTAGTGAACAACGATAACTTGGGAAAATGAAACTGCTGTATTAAAGTTTTAAAGCGTAGTATGATAGCTAAATGTAGCTGGCCAACTAACGATTCATCTTCCTATGAGCTTCGGTAGGCTTGACGATCGAGGTCCCCTTAGCAGGAATTATTTTAAGATGGGTTTGTTCATGTACGGACACAACAAAATAGTTGCAAGTGTTTCGTTCAACAATTTACTTCAAAGTTAGAGGGTGTATGTAATACTGTGTGCGTTTTAATTGAGATTTATAAGCAAATGTATTTTCAGGATCACTCAATATTTTTGTGCAAAATTATGTTACAACTAGGTAATAACAATATGTGTAAATAATGTTTTGCGTTCGTGATAAGACTCGATTCCTACGTGAATCATAGGACGTTCAATTTTGTGTTTAAAACATCACCAAAGTGGCCTTGCGACATGCATATTTTAAACTGTTATATTTCAATGTGGCACGGACGTTTTTCCTTCCTAGTATAAAGTGCCCTATAAACACCCTACCCCACCCCTTTCATTGCCCCTTCATATCCCAAGTTCTTGGGCGCTTCACGTAATTATTAATCTGCGTGCACTTAGCTGTGCGTAATCTATAAGCTGCCCGAGTGAAAAGGGGAGGAGTGGTATCTGTTGATTAGCTTCTGGCACACAGCGAAGTGATTGGCAAAAAAAAATAAAAATTGAATCTTCACATCCGCAACCGACGTCGTAATACAAGGTTCTGACACTGGATGTGTCATGGATACGGATGTCAGTTTTCGATTAACGTAAATTCAGCGTAGTTTTTCACGCAAGTGGCCGCGTTAAACACCCGAATAAAATAAAAAAATAAAAAATTTACCGAGCTCAGATTCAGCAGGAGTGGTAAGTGGTGGTTGTTAAAATATATTACAAGTACGTCCTTGCCTGGGGTCATGGTTTTCTGCTGAATATATGCAATTTACAACATGTTGGATAGTTTATCTAAGTTTTGTTATGCCTTATCCGTGCGTTACATATGCCAATTTATTAAAAATTTATTTATCCTTTTTTCGTGCCAACTGAAGAATATTATGGTATACGTTTTGACCTTCCAAGACGTGTACCATACTTAGGATTAATGTTAGACCATATATGTCGTATAAATGAGCAGATAGATTTAGTATGTCCGGGAACAATGGATCAGGGATCGGTGCTCCGGTGCCGGCCATCGACATTCCTCCCCTCCACCCCGTTTTTCCCGAAAATTTACTTTTTTCCCCTCAAAAACACTCAAAATTGCTAGAGTTTCTCTCAAATTTCCTTTTTTCCTTCAAAAAAGCACAGAGCCCCCTGTGTGCAAAATGAAGGCCCCCCATCCCCATGGCCCTTTTCATACAATTCGGGGGCTTTTTTAACAGTCAAAAAGCCTAATTTCTCCTAGAAATCACCCATCTTTTTCTGGGCCAGGAGTCATTATCTGGCTCGACTACCATCTTGTTTCCAAATTACTCAACTTCGTTCGACTGCCATCTAGCATTTTTATTTATCCTGCTCTATCATTCTATGTTAGCCATTTTGGATTAAATTTTTCGTAGTCACCTTTGTTTCAGCCTGCCACCTTGGCATCATGCTCTGTCATTCCACCTTAGTCTACTATTTATTCAGCCCCTTCGAACCACCTCTGTCATTCTACTACATGCTCTTTCATTTCACCTTTCCATCTTGTCTCTAGAATGTTCTAGTTCATGCTTTGTCATTCTACTTCATGCTCAGTCATTCCATACCAGACATATTGGATTCAATTTTTTTTAATCACCTTTGTCCCACCCCACCATCTTGATATCATGCTCGATCATTTCTTGTCGCCTTGGTTGCCTGCTATTTACTCGCCCCCTCAAACCACCACCTTGGATGTTATTCATGCTCTGTCATTCCACCTTAGTCACCTTCACTCCAACTCGCTTTATTGTATTTTATTCATGCCCTATCATTCCACCTTAGTTAATTTTGCTTCACCCTGCCATCTTGTATTGTATTTTTACTATGCTCTTTCATTCCAACTTTACATTCGCCATCTTGTTTTGCCTGCTAACATCGAAATTTTATCATGCTATTTAATTCCTCCTTGTTTTTGTAGCATGAGCTCCATTCTGTTGTATACACTCGACCAAACTCCTTGGATTACATTACTTCCACCACCTTTGATTATGTCATATACCTCGCCCTCTGACCATCGAAATCTTCAATTTAGTTTAATATTTGTGATTACTAAAAACATATGTGTTTTGCATTATAGCAGGATCAGTCGTGTAGAAAATATGTAGGACCTCTCTTTACCTTGACAAATATAGTGGAAACCATACCACCCAACATACCAACCATATCATCCATCATAACCCCAAGTGTATCACGCAACTATACATTTGAAGCCGGCCCATAACTTAATACCCATTGCATTTGCTCTAACGACTGACACCGCGCATACTCACCACCCATGCCACCCACTGTAACTAAAACATACCTCAACCATTCAGTCCACACAAGCCTTACCAAAATAAAATTAACATATTGTCCATACCATCTGCTCTACCGACTGTCACCAGAAAAATATACTTCGCAGCATACTACCCAACATACCATACAGTCCATACAAACTAAAATATACAAAACAAAAATCACAACTCTAAAGCGCTTGCCATAACATAACCACCAGCACACAAGTGCCAAATATTCAAGATGCAATACTAACCAAACATAGCAACCAACAAACCAGACAAACAAACCAGCTGATTATACCAACTATCTATACCAATAATCATGCCGACTACCATACCAACAAATTATTTCATACTGCTCGTACCAACTGACAAACAACACCAACCATATACCCAGAGGCCATACCAAACATATCAACACCAACAAACTAGCCAATTATAACAGCCATCTATACCATTAATCACACCACCCAAAACATAGGTGACATTCCTTCAGCATACCAACCCATTATCAACCAGCAAACCATCCAGTTATATTGAACATCCATACCAATAACTGCACTGCCAATACCTACCAGGTACCATACCTGCAGCATGTCAAATAATTATATCTATAACACCAGTGGTGCTGAGTACAATTCAGATTATACGTTTCACCATAACACTTGTTTACAAACATGTCATCTGAATATATGCCAACCACATCAGATAACCATACGAACCAAATACAACACGAAGCCAAGTGTATGCACTAATACCAAGAAGACAATAGCATCCAAACCAAATGTATACTCTGCTCAAAACCAAGCATACCTCAATCATATTCAGAATACAGACAATATCAAATACCAGTGTAAGACATACTGATATATCATAACAGTCTCAGTACTATATCGACTGCCATCTGCGCTAACAAGTCAAGTTGCAAAATAAGAGGAAAATATATGTATTGTACTGCTTATCTAAATCGTGAAGATTTAAATTGTATGCTATTACTTTTCGCTTTTCATTTAATTAATACTATTAGGATTGTTAAAACGAATAGTACATGAGTGCACTCTCTTCGCCACATTATACGCAGTTTAAACCTTCAAACAGAGCACTGTGATGATTACATGAAAACGAAATGAAAGGCTGAATGTTCATGTTACGTCGTAAATGGTGTTTTGAAAGACGAAACACATTTTAGAAAGTATTTCGTATTGGTTTTATTAGATTACTCCTTGTTATTTCACTTGATACATGTTGTTTAACGACCATTTTTAAACGTTCTATGACTGTCATTTTTATATGCTGTTTAACTAATCCATCAGTCAAAAAACAAACCACCAATAAACAGTGAAAAAAATTACTAATGAATCAGTGGAAAATGTCACGAATGAGTAAGTGAAAGAAATGTAGCATTTTTCACTGATCCATCAGTTAAATTCACTGACGTGACTTTTGAATCAGTCAGGTACTGTTGACTGATAGCAAAAGTGAAACTCTCAATGATTCAGATTTTGCGGGTATAAATACACAAATACACAAGATAAGCTGACTGGATATGACGTGATATGTTCCTCAATTTTTAGAATTATTTTTTTGATTTTTTTTTTGAGATAATTCTCGAGTTTTTGTGACTGGGTGGATTGTTGTGAGGGGGTGGGTGGTTGGTTAGGAGGATGGGGTGAGCAAGGGGTAGGGTAGTCCAGCGTTTTATGTTTTCGATTTTTAGCTGTTTTTTACAATAAATGCCAGCGGATGGTGAGAGGGTGAGGTGAAGGTGGTGGAATGTTCAAGGAATAGGGTAGCGTAGGGTTATATGTTCTTCTATTTTATAGATTTTTTTTTAGAATTTTATAATAATTTCTAATGGCGGAAAGAGGGTGAGGTGAGCTTGACTAGTGGTGAGGTGAGGAGGTGGAGGCCTGCAGGCAATAAGCGAGCCCACCAAATCTTTCAAATGGCTAGAAAATTGCCTTTCGGGGGCTCGCTATTGCATAGTCTGGGACACAAACTTTTTTATTAAAAAATGGGAAATTTAAAAGGAATAAAGGAAAATTATGAGAAAAAAGGGAAAATTTGAGAGGAAAACGGGAAAATTCGTGACGTCATCCAAGATGGCGGACGGATCCTGGATCCTGATATATTATGCATGTGCCTGAACCGACATTCCTATACTACATACACTCATTCTCAAAACCTGGCCTTTCGGTGCAGCACAAAATTGTGTGTCAACCTTGGGGTACTTAATTTCGCATCGGGCATAGACTGGATTGGAGTCACAACAATGCAGTTTGTTTATTATGTATAAGTTGGTACATATACCTGCCAGCAATTATCTGCCAGCAATTATCAGCCACTTTGCTGGAAAACGCGAATCTCCGGAAGGTCAAATCGCACTCTGGCGGTCAAATGAAAGTTATCTAAATGTTTATCTACTAAAGGCACTTACGCCTATAACTCACAGTGGATGCGGCCTTTGTGAACTTGAGGCCACCGATATGGCGTTGAGAGTGCAACCAGATGTTTCATGACAGATCAAAGAAATCACATCCACGATTTTCCACTGACTGCAACAAATTGTCACTTTTTCAGTTCGTATCGCAACTGGGGCGAAATTTTACGTGTCGCGATATGCCGGGGTGTTGTATTGTCCCTGAAAAATCATCTTCAGGGTATGCGGAGACGTTTAGAAGCGCAGATGCTACCCTCTTTATATGATACGAAACGGGGAAATATACGGAAATGTGATCGGCTGTGGAGAAAAGAAGAAGGGGGAAATGCGATTAAAAGCAGTGGGGGATTTCCTGCCAGCTCGTGACGATAAGTTTCATTTCTCCTCGTTCTGAGAACCACACGTGCAAAATAACTTATCTGCGGAACTACGCCACCGACGATAAGCATAAAAAAAAAAAATACTTGTACGTCCGTCACGGTATCGAACATGAACGACTATTGGATTTGCACGCAAGGTGCTCCGAGGGGGAAAAAGAAAAGGGAATCCAATTCCACTGGAATTTGTGTTAGGGCATTTTAAAAAGCATAAAAGCCGAACGCGGCACCGGGGGAAAGAAGGCCAAACGGCCCAGGGAGCCACCAGACAAAAACTGCCAGCACATTTAACACGGACAAATAACCGTATTTCAGCGAGCGCTGCCGGGAATTACTTTCAAACGACGGGCGGGAGCTTCGAACTCTCTCCCTTCTTCCCCTTCGTCCATGCTTTTCCTTCCGCGCCTTTACAGCCCTCATCTCACCCAAGTCAATAAAGGGCCTGCGATGGGGGTTAGGAGGACGCTTGGAGGGTTCGCGAGGGAGGATATTCCGAGGGGGGCGAAGAACGCCAGGAGGGTGTGTGACGGTAGAGTTAGTCGGCGTTGCTGTATGTGGGGCAGCAGACGTTACCATCCGACGAGGCAACCCCCGCTAATTCACTGCGCCAGAAACGAAACAAGACGAGAGGGGAGGGTGAGAAACGAAATTGGGTGCGTCTGCAGCAGTTTCCCCAGGGCGCCCCCCTCGCGGACAGAAAAATACTTTTCTGCAAATGACCTTCCACCCCCCTACAAAGGCCGTGGGAACATTCGGCAACTGCATTTCTAGCAGAGGCGCACCACGTGCGAAGAGGGCAAACTTATCACCCGGGGAAAATGTTGTTTCCCACGAGACTCTTGGTCTTATACGACCTGCAATATTCACTGAGTTTCACCCTCTTCGAGTGCTGAACCGCTGTTTCTTTCTCACCACGTAAGTCCAATTAATATTTTTTCTCAATTAACTAAAAAACGAATTTAATTTAATTATATTTTTTAATGATAAAATGTCAACCCCGCTGGCGGATTTGCTACGCATGTTGCCCGACCCCAATGGGAAATAAAAAGGAAAAAACAATTTTTGCAGAAAAAATTGGCTGGTATTTTTTAGGATGCAATGGAACGGTTTCGGCCATTTTTCCTGGGCGAAAAATTAAGGACGCGTATGACGTAACTTTCTGAAGGGTGAAGAGGNACAACGTACAAATGCGAAAGCGACCCTAACAGCAAGTCCAGAAGAATTATTCTGCGAGTTTTATTTCCTTGTGAGCATCCTATCGTCGAAGAACTGCAGGGCAAGTTTGAATAAAGTGAAAATTAATGTTAATTATAATTCATACCTTACTGTCAGCTCGTGTTGGTTGGAAAAATCCATTTTGTAAGGAATGAAATGCCAAGTTTTCCTGTGAAAACTGACGTCATTATCTTGCTGAGGAACAGATTCCCAGATGCGCTGAAAACTCATTTACCCATCTACATGTTGCAGTCACAATACCTCATACAAAATAAAAATTTTCGCTAAAGGTTATTTGAAACAAAAACCTGTCTGCATGGAAAATAATAACAAGCTCTAACGATGAGGAAAACTCTCCCAGCCTACACTGAAAAGACAAATATTGTTTAAGATACCAAACAAATTTACTTGAAGAATGTTTGTTCACACCGAAGAATATTTTGCTCAATAAACTAATTTGCTTTTGCTCCAAACTTCTGCGTTGGTTCCCTTGAACCAAATAAAGTATTTAAAAACAATTTGTTGGGTAGAATATTTATTTGTTTCTTCCGACACCATATAAATGTATATAGTACACACAACAATTTTACAATTACGTTCATCTGATCGGTTGTCGTAAACTAAATAAATATCGTGGTAGTCAAATTTTTATTTCGTCTGGAGTGAATACGAATTCGGTTCGCTGCAACAATATGTCTAGCATTATAGACTCTGTGGAAGCAATAAAATCAACCTGGTCCAGTACCAGTATTTATTTGAATTGGCTGTAGTGTAATCGGGTCATTTGATTGCTTTCGTTCGAAATTACAGCTCCAGAGCATATCATTTCTGTTACAATTAAGATAAGACAATTGTTGCTAGTGTGTTTATTGGTGCTTAATAATATCACAGACAATCCCACTAAAACAATTTCAGCAGAAAACAAAAAAGTACATTCATAAAACTAGAAAATATATGACGTAAATGTCATGCATTAGACACTGTATGAAGAGAAAAATAAACCTATTTGGATAACAGTCACCTTGGTCGAGGTGGCGAAAGCTAAGAGTTTGTACCCAAGTGCTCAAAGTTCAAATATAACATTTTTTTTTTTTAAATGTAATAACAACCGAATATCTAATATGCATACAGCCATATAAATATTTAGTTGCAACAATCAATCTTACACTTTTGGTTTCAGCAACAAAATATTTAATTGCCCCAACACAAGCAATTAATCTGGGTGCACCCAAACACATATTTTGCTTTTTTCAACAAAAACCTTTTTCTCAGTGTAAAGATAGACGAAAGACTGCTTCTTTAATAGCAGCAGTAAACTATAATAGAATGTTTGGTAAAATATTTAACACTGATGGCCATTAAAATTGCGAAACCAAGAAGGATGTGAACTATCACAACCAAATTTATTGAACAGAATAGGTACTTATAACACACAGGTAGCATGATTACTCTTGCAGTTCGGTACGAAGCACAGGACATCGGGAAATCAGTAATGTGTGGCCCCAGCATTGGCGGCAATAATCGCTGCTACACGACGCTGCATTGATAGGAAGAGACTTTGGATGTCCGTCTGGGATATATCCGCACATACTGATTCGATAAGTGTCCAAAATTCATGCGTTGTAGATGCGAATGTCCTGTGGCAGGCCAGTAGTCGTCCGACCATGGATCGCATGTTTTCGATGGGCGAGAGATCCGGTGAAAGCTCAGGCCAAGGTAGCAGTGTGACAAGCTGGTCACCCAAGAACCGTCGGACGATGTGTACCATATGTGGTCGCGCATTATACTGTTGGTACAGGGGCCCAGGGTTGGTACCTTCCTGAAGATAGGGGACGTCAACCGGCTCCAACACCTCCGCGATGTAACGATTGCCGGTCAGCGTACCAGCGACGCGGACTAGGCGCGAGCGGGACTGGAATCCTAATCCCATAACATGACGCCAGGTGCCGGGCCGGTATGATGGTGTATAATGTACGATTCGGCCAGACACGGATGCAACCATCGTGGTGCTGCAAGTAGAAGTGGGATTCATCGGAGATGATGTTGGAGTGCCATTCGTCCCTCCAAGCCCGACCTTACACGCACCATTGCAGTCGCAGTCGGTGGCGGCAGCAGTAATTGGCGCAAAGGATCAAGACGTCATGATGCTGCAGACGGCGACGAACCGTGCGCGCGGACACGGACTGACGTGCCACGTGCCTCAACTCCAGAGCGAGGGTGTGTGATGTGGCCGTAAGGTCCGGAATCGCCATGCGCATCATGTGTCTGTCCTCACACTCGCTGGTGCGACGACCCTCCTTGACCCACTGACCCCGCTGCACTGTGGTTGCATTTCTTCCAACGGAAGCACCAATTTCGCGGCAGGATGAACCACAACTACGACAGGCCACGATTCTCCCGCGGTCGAAGGCGGAAACCTGTTCGTACGTTTGTCGTGTTCTTCGACGCGGCATGCTCACACCGTCTGTGCCGCTAACGGCGGGGAAACAATGCCACTACCTCGTAGCAGCTTCACGTCCTGCACTTGTACGCCGCTTATCACTGGCGCACAAGCTGCACCACTCGGCTGAACAACCAACCACGTCATGGTCCTTCCCTGCTCTACGCATTCCCTCAATGCGGGATCCTTAAGGTGCGTCCTTCCTGATGTTGCGATTTTAATGGTCATAGTGAATTATGCAGTTTTTGTATGCATCCTGCTTATCTGTCTTCCATTCAAGCACGGCCGAGAGCACGCCTCATATGGTGAGAATGCTTATGCTGTACTTTTTTTTACAAGTTGAAAAAAAAAAAAAAAAAAAAAAAACCCTTTAAATAATGCACTAAGAAACTGCATAATACTCTCGCCATATAAATGACAAAAAAACGACTACTTATGGTTTACTACCATTAAAAAAAAAATCGATAACACAAATAAAATAAAAATGCCATAGAACAACTAATCCGCAAGATAAGCGCACACTGAAANGGGAAACAATGCCACTACCTCGTAGCAGCTTCACGTCCTGCACTTGTACGCCGCTTATCACTGTCGCCACTGGCGCACAAGCTGCACCACTCGGCTGAACAACCAACCACGTCATGGTCCTTCCCTGCTCTACGCATTCCCTCAATGCGGGATCCTTAAGGTGCGTCCTTCCTGGTGTTGCGATTTTAATGGTCATAGTGAATTATGCAGTTTTTGTATGCATCCTGCTTATCTGTCTTCCATTCAAGCACGGCCGAGAGCACGCCTCATATGGTGAGAATGCTTATGCTGTACTTTTTTTTACAAGTTGAAAATCTAAAAAAAAAAAAAAAAAAAAAAAAAACCCCTTTAAATAATGCACTAAGAAACTGCATAATACTCTCGCCATATAAATGACAAAAAAACGACTACTTATGGTTTACTACCATTAAAAAAAAATCGATAACACAAATAAAATAAAAATGCCATAGAACAACTAATCCGCAAGATAAGCGCACACTGAAANTAAAAAAAAATCGATAACACAAATAAAATAAAAATGCCATAGAACAACTAATCCGCAAGATAAGCGCACACTGAAAAGTTATTACACATATTTTATACACCAGTAGTACAGGACAATCTGTAGAGATATGGGAAATAAATTTTTATCATTTAACCTACCGGCATATACGTGAAGTAAACCCGCTGTGAACAACTACTTACATTGTAAAACGACGGGGAAATTTCAATGGAATCAATGCCACAAAAAAGCAAATGGTTAAAAGCCAAAGCACGTTACAGAACAGCAAGGAATTACAATTCAATCTACGTTTTCACACAACAATGTGCTACTGAAAAGATTTTTCCAAGCTTCTTCATTATAATTAATCAGTGTTTGTGGCACAGAAATGATAAATACTTGCTTAGTTTTACATCATTAGCAGACTTTTGAAGCGAAAAATTAGGTTGACATAGGTAAAGCTTGTTTAAGAATCTATAGAGTCAATAATGGTTACTCCCAACTTTTCTGAAGCCCTGAAAAGTTATACTTTCAGACTATTCATCCGCCTCTTGCAAACAAAGCTAAATAAGTATGGAAAATTACACCAAAGGAACATAGCACCGCATTCGTAAGCAGTCACATTTAATAAAATTTTGAATAAGAAGTATTTATTACTAATAATTACCAAAACACCAATTTTCTCGCTATTTTTATTTATATTAATTATAAATGAAATATTATAATTCACATATAAAATGTAATTAAAAGTTCAATGTAACCAAAAATAAGATACATTTATCTTAACAGAAGTATAAAACGCTTCTAATACTCGACATATTTAAGAAACGACCAAACACATCATACATGAGGTGATTTTTCAAAGGTTTGATTAAAAAAGTGTGAAGTCTGCGAATAAAGTAACAATAATTAACAGTATCTGTGTGACCGGCAACACTACAGCAGTTTTGAGAATCAAAACCATAAAACCGAATACAAAACAAAGAGACGCGCGACATTTCACTCTAGAGGAAGAAGCAGAACACAGAAAGTCTACGGCGTGAGAATCCACGAAAAGTTATCACTGGAAGAGGATGAACGCGCAAGCGGCGGCACCAACGTAAAAAACAAAAATCACGTCAACTGCGCTGCACAGACACTAAATCCTCACCCCACCCCCCACCCCTCCCTCGCGGGAAAAGGGGGATTCACCGAACGTCGAACAGCACGCACAATTCCTAATACAAGCCACCGCAGCGGAGATTTATACGCATCCGATCCAGCGACACGCGAGGCTAAATCTACTAGAAACTACGGTACAACGAACCCAAACACAGCGTCCATCATTAGGATTAAACAGGCTTTCAATCGCCGGAGCCGAAACCGTTGCCCGTTGCTACTGGCACATCACAATATAGTTCTAGTTTAAAAAAAAAAAAAAAAAAAAAAAAAAAACCAACTGTTGGTTACTCACTGCAAGAAATATTTAGGAATAATTCTTCATCAGCGAGAAACTAATAAATTATCTGGATAGTGTGTTTCTGACGCTGTAGCTAGTTTAGAGTTGAATGAGTACTTTAAAGATCGCAGCTTAGTTTTTTTTTTCCAGCTCATCTAGCATTATTTTACAGACGCATGTGACAATTTAACTCTACTACGGATACGCGTTAACCACGCGATATTGTAAAATGGCTACAAAAAATAATATATTACAGTTACTCTTCCACTTCCAATGTGCGCAAAAAAGAAAGGGACAGAAATTCTTCTTGATTAACTGAAACATTATTCATTGCACTACTACTTTCCAATTAAATGTTAACATTGTTCTTACGATATAATCATTGTAATTAAGTGCTGGGATATAGTTTTTTTTTCCAATGGTTCAATCCAAGAAATTATTCGTAAATATACAACATCAGAGTATACGTCCAGTGAGAAAGCGCGAAAGCTAAATTATTTTTCCATACATTCATAATAGCGTTCCTACATTTGCTCAGGAATGAGTCAAATAATTAGGGAAGTTCCCAACTTTGTAAAGTGGCGATACTGCACATTCCTATATCCGCAGCCTTATAAGTGGTTATAATTTCCATACAATGTATACGTTAAAAACTTCCACTACAGTTTAGGAAGTTTACAAGTAATTTTTTTACAGTGTTGATTCAAGAAAACCCCAATAAAACCACGAGCCAATTGTACAATTTGAACTAAATAGCTCGACAAATGTGCAAATATGAACGATCTTATAAGACGCGTCTGGAAGATAGTATGGATTTTTTTTCCGTAGCATGTTTATGCAGAGAAATAATGCAGACAAAGGCCTCCCACCCCCTTCTCAATACAGGGGACTCGCAACCACTTTAGCATCGTCACCTGCAAATTATATCAGAAAACTACATGCTGAGGGAGAAGAGGACATCCAAAACAATCAACAGGAATCAAACCCATGATCTTCTAGATGCGCTAAGTATGCTACCGATTTGGGAAGAGAAGGGGGAAGCATTCACTCTGCTGAAATAATTATATCAGGAGTAACATTTTATGGAATGTAACAGCTAATAAGATAAAAATAAATTGATTTCTGCAGGCAATTACATACGTATTGATAAATATTTGAATTTTGCAACATAAACAGAACAAAAAAGTTTTGCATCAAACAAAAAGCCACGAATGTTCCAACGCTATTACTGGGAATCCATTTATAGAATAATGTTTACGGAACTTTCTAGCATTTTTGTCGGAATGTATGTGTCCCACTTGACTGTAGTTTACTCTTGGTGCGCTGTCTCGGCGATAGACGAATGTCAGCTTTTTTTTTTTTTCAGTGATGTGGAGACTTTTAGCGAAGGCTTCACTGCATAAGTGATCATACCATGCCATGGCACACAACAAAGTTTCAACGCGCTACGATCGTTTCTCTCGTACAAAGTAATGTTGTACAACGTACGATTGCTGAAACTATGGGTGTGTCACAAAGTGATGTGTCTAGCACCCAGAGGCGATACACAGAGACTGATACTGTTAATGATCGACCAAGATCTGGTCGCCTGAGGGTGGCTACACCTGCTCAGTCAGGACCACTCTGTGAGAATTTATGCATCCCGGAACAATACCTCGACAGCAAGGGAGATACGAGATCGTCTACGAGTTGCCTCGGGTGTGCAACCCTCTGACCAGACTGCGCAATCGTCTTCGAGAGGAAGGCCTAGGTGCTAGGAGACCCATGAAACGCCCGCATCGCAACAGGTAACATCGGCATAACAGCTTGCAATGGGCAGGGGATTATCATGGGTGGACAGCTGAAGAATGGTCCCATGTTCTGTTCACTAATGAGACGAGAATATGTTTTAGGCCAGATTCCAAACGGTTGAGGGTGTGGAGAAGACGATGTTCACAGACAATGCATCGTGCTATGCAATAAGTCCATGCATACCGAGGTGGAGGAATCCTGGTCAGCGCAGGAATCATGCTTGGACGTCGAACGCCTTTAGTTTGTATTGAGGGTACAATGAAAGCTCGACGGTACTTCACAGATGGCCTTCAGAACGTTGTGCATCCTTACCGAAGGGTACTTGGTGAAATGTTTATGCTGGCGGATGATAATGCCCGCGCGCACCGTGCAAGAGTCGTTGATCAATACTGTCAGCAAGCTGGTGTTCAAAGAATGAATTGGCCAGCAGTAATTCCAGACAGCCTGTCTGTGCACAGACGAACAGTTACGGTGCGGTTATGTGCTGCCTTCCAGGGGTGGTATATATTCCGCGCCTTGCGGTGAAGACCCACGAACCGAATTGCACTCCCCAGCTGAGGTCTCGACCTGGCAAGCCGGGGCGGATCCCGGGGTGGCGGAGCTCTTATGAAGGGACTAACTGGCGTCCTGGAGGGGCTGAGCTGCTCTGGGGGAAAACTCAGTGTACATGTCTGAAAATTGTGGGTACCCAGGGGATAAGCGTGAAAGCCCCGGCTTCGGCCGTGCTGATCGCGGGTCGGACTCTGTGTGGTATTGGCTGAACCTTCTGATTGGAAGGAGATCTGGAGGTGGGTGTTTGCCTGGAGGGCTGGACCTGAGTGTCGGTAGAGTCAGTAGCAGCTGCCGTGAAACGTAAGCGTGCTGGTTCACCTCAGGTGCTGATTTCAAAGGGTTGATGCTCACTAACGAAGGGTCGCCGGTCTTATCCGCCTAGTAAGAGGATCCGATTACGAAGCGGTTTCGTAGACGGAGGATAGCCCTCGGGCCCATCAAGGTGGTATGTGCAGATTCAACTCTGTATAATGCTGTTGACAGGTGAGGTGGAACCACCCTCGGGTGGAGAACATCCACCCACTGCGATTGCAAAGGGCGTAATCTTTTTCTATTGGGAGCATTCAACTGTTTTCAATTAGAGCCCCTGTTCAAGGCTCAAATAATACATGTTACTGAAGCGATTAGTCTCGCAAGAGTGCGCACACATCATAGAGCGTGGTGTGAGAATATAACAGCCTGAGTGGCAATATTTGCCCGGATAATAACCTGATGTGCACTCTTAAAATAATGGCACTGGAGAATATCTCTCGTTATATCTCCGGGATCAAGCACGAGAGGTTCAGCACTGAGAACACAATCGCTGTACAAGATAACAGAAAACATTCCAGACATGAACTGCATAGAGCGTGCCTGGGACCTTCTGAAAACTGCCATTCAAGCACGCCAATGTACAGGGGCTGATATTGGCCGCGCAGGCAGAATGGGACAACTCTCCACAAGAGCGACTGGATAACCTCATTCTCAGTATGCCTCGGCGCGTAAGGGATCTTGTGAGTTCTCGAGGAGGTCACACACCTTATTGATCTATGTGGACAGCGACAATAATTGAATGCTACCAAATAGATTGTAACTGGGATTTGAAAATGGCTAACACACACACACGGGTTCATTTGCAAGTAAATTTACACATGAGCAGTATAATATTTAAAACATTTTCATCTGTGTATCAATTATAACACGAACTCACCTAAACTAAAGCCAGTTTGCACCCATCGATTTTATTCCATTCTAGAGAGTTTCCCAAACCGTCAATTTATTATTCACATACACACAAACGAAATTAAAACCTCAACGTCTGTTGAAAACGTGATATAAAACAATATAAGAGTTCAAAAGGAAATTGGTAGAAATAAAAATAAATACTGAAAACAAATAAAAGAAAAGACCCTCGAATATGATTTGCTGATATTACATTACATTTATGTTATGTTGAAATTGGTTCAACTTCTTGCAAGGAAATTGTAACTTTACGTCGCTCTTAACCGAATCTGAAATCAATGTTACGCGATCTATACTTGAACGCAACAAGCTACATTTTAACGTCAATGAGAATCAGTCTTCAATGCCAGAAATGATCAAATAGACAGCGAACAACTCGCATGTTAAAGACGGCGAACATACACTTAGAAACGGAGACACCACGAAAACACAGCAGGAGTCAAAGTTAACTGTAGCGCCGGAGAAAGTGAAGCACGAAGTTAGTTTCCATCAGGGCAATCACCGCTGGGCGCCTTGAGCAATAGTCAAGCGGGGTAGGGGGAGGAGTCTCCCGATATAAAAAAGATGAGGTAAAAAAAAAATCCCCCAACAACTGCAAATCTAGGTCGGGGCGCCGTGACGCGCATGCATACATCCCCGGGCGCGGGAAGACAGTCGACGGAGAGAGCGAGGCTAATTGCCATGCGAGGAGCCGCCCCTCTGCGGCTGTGGCGTGGGGG
>NQII01000535.1:661400-678765 GCA_002778355.1 Clitarchus hookeri | reverse complement strand
AGAGTTGGAGCGGGCGGGGCGGAACAATGCAAAGTGAGGTCGCAGCTTCAAACTCCTCCGCGCACACATACACCCTCCCTGCCCCACCACCCTCCCGGGGGCTTTTGTTGCCGCCGGGCCGAAGATATCGCCAGCGAGATGGGTTTTTGCCCGAATGTTGGACGCGCTGCGGGCCCCTTGCGGCGGGCAAAAACTGCAGCGGTGCACGCAGGGGAAACAAAAGCCTTTTAGCACACGAGGGACTCACAAGTAAGGTGGACAAAAAATGTACACCCGCACTCGTACGTTCCGTTTGGGAGCCTACATGCACTGGATCGCGACAAGAGGGGCGGAGAATTTGGGAGCGGGGAAAGGGAGGGATAGAGACAGAGAGAGAAAAATGGAGAGAGAGAAGTAGAGAGAGAAGTAGAGAGAACGAGAGATAAAGAGAGAAAAAGAGAGAAAAAGACAGAGAAAGAGAGACTGCGTATATTTCGGAGAGAATTTTCGGAAAAAGTTGAGGTACGAGGGAGTTCTAAATCTTTCTGGTTTCGATAATCCCCCCCCCTCCCTTTTTTTTCACTCCTGTAAAACGGTTGCACGTGACTTGCATTTTTCAGGAACTCGTCGGCCTCAAAAGTTTCTGATAAGGGTTTCCGCAAAGAACCAACATTTTAAAACAAGTTCCTATGAGGAAAATCCCAGACACACTCATGAGTGCATATCGCTTGAAAAGAAATGAGCACGCGTTTGAAAAACTTGTACGCATTTCCACAATGCACAAGTCGTTTTGTAATACCTCCCTGTTTCGCTGCTTGGCGTTTAATCTTTTCAAATTAGAATACACTAACCAAAGCAAATCTGGGCCCTTAAGGCTCCTATGTGCGTCAAGCTGTTTTGCACGCCCAAGTACCAGAAGCAAGGGGAGCAATAAGGCCGAAAAGAACACGCACGTCTAGCGCCCAGACGTTCCTATTGCAGCCTATTCACGGTAAAGTGAGCACTTTTTATGGCCCTCCTAATAATTATTAACCGGTAATAAATACATTTTATTGCGGCCTCAGACGTTAACTTTTGAGAGTTGTGTAATATATACACTGTATTTATTAGTCACATGGCAATCTTTATATTAAAAAGTGCCGGGAAAGATAAATATTAGCTTAACGGAGAAATTGAGCAGGGTCTTAAAAAGTACTAACTTTACCGTGAATAGCATATACGAGAAAAGACGCTGAACTGGCTTGCAACGTTTCCATCCGTTGCGCTATACCGTGGCACATATACCTGTAACAGCGGGACTTCATCACACGCGATGAAAACACGCAGATTTAATTACAGACGTATAGTAGTAATTTTCTCATACCTCTTAAGGAAACGCGATAATGTATTACCTTTCCACGATTTGTTTCTCCATGTCACGTGCCCTCGTTCCCTTTATAAGAAATAGTATGTTGTGAATTCGGACGCTTGCGTTCGTTTTCACCTCGAGTTGTCTTTGTGACGTCTACAAGTATTTTCCGCGGCCAAACATAGCTGTAAACACAAACCTAACGCGAACAAATGAAATATTTCAAACAGTTACACATCGGAAGACGATGTAGGTCAAGAGAAGGGCAAGTGGCTGAAAGTAACGTTATAGGTTGCACACGGCAGCAGTACTGAGATAACTACAAAAAAAAAATCCTCTCCACTCAATACCTCACAATTAATTGTTAATACTTGCTATTTACAGTTAATGAAACCAATCTATACAAGTTACAATTACCTCGAAGAAATTAATGTAATTAAATAATTAAAAAGTCCCACTAAACAGTGTATCAACACCTATTGAATTACTTTATAAATCATATGTCCATGTTTTAAAGCTGCGATATTGACAATAAAGTCTGTATCACATGTTCATTCAGTCCCACCTCAGTTTAGTCCAGGTTTCACCAGTCCGCAATATTTTATTAGAGATTTCCAAGCGCCCGCATGCACAGTAGCCTTCACTGGTCGGGTATCACACCCTCTCGTCCCTTCATACCACAAACAACTCGTCCGCCTTCGTCTCACAATCTTCCGTCGTCGCCCGTCCCCTTCGCCGATGTGTCTCGCTGCACCATGCGTAGCTTGATCACCGCACTCAGCCAATTGGCTTCCACAAAAAAAATCCCGACGCTGGGGCCGCTGCTATATTTATAGGGCCGTAGACCATCGCCCAGAAATTTCTCTGAACGCCGCGTTGCGCCGAGGGTCCTTGTTCCCAGAATATTCTTGCGGATCCTCCCAAGTCGTCGGCTTCTCCAGGGGTTGTGACGGCAGTCAGGTCAGTTGTCAATCATTCCCCCGGATGCCAGCCGCCCGGGGAGAGAGGAGGGTCGAGATGAGTCACCCCCCACCCCCCTTCATAGAAAGCGCCGGACGCGAGTGGCGGCGTGCGTAACAATATGATAAAAGAAAAAACCATATGGCCTTAGTTGAGATCGTATTCCCAGAATATTGAACACGCGTATTCGCGTAAACAATTCCACAGAAAATATTTCAGTGCACAGTCCTCCTAACTCGCGTGTAATTAACAGAAAGTACCTCCGTGCCTCCGTGTTCTACAGGTAGCCAGCTTGGAGCGTGTGCGGAAAGCCTCTCACGGGATCGTGCACAAACGCCTACGTTTTTTTTTTAGTTGGGGCTGAACTTCCTCATTTCACGCTCACGTAAACACGTCCAGGGAGTCGGCCCTTATGTAGCGCTGGTCACGCCCTATCCCCCCACCCCCTTCGACAACAATTGAGCTCATGAACTTCCGGGAACTGGCCAGGTCGGAAGTTTCCTGCGTTATTAGTTGCATCTGCCCGAGCAGACAAGACCTCCGACGTTACACCCAGTAAGCAATAAGTCGGGCCTTCGACCCAGCCGTTCACCCCCTCACCATGTACACACCCCTTGATAGAAATTGCCGAAGTTCTTGCGGCGGACGCAAAAGAGGGTTGGTACCAGGAAGGCAAACACGCCTAGTCCCGAGCTGCGATGTCAAACAGACCTAGAAGGGGAAGAGGTGAAGGAGACAGCTTTAATGCCCTGAAGACAGCGAACTCGGGAAGAACGAAGGGCGCGCTTAAAAGACATACACTCTGGAAAGGAGGAAAAGGCTGGACAAGATAATGGGAAAGGCCTTAAGTAGTATTGGTCTGGTGGACGGGTGGGGGGAGGGGGAAGAGAGATTGCCCAGAGAGGGAAACTTCTGGGCATTTTGCAAGCCGCCATGAGGGGAGACTTTATTTTTAAAACTGCGGGAGTGTGACCGGAAATTAAGTGTCCGGGTGGCGATTGGGGAAGCGTAGCCGCGACGTGGTTGGAAATCCTGAAGACCAGGACGCAGGGTTCTCCGATATCGGCAATCTTACGCCGGCTGCTNTAGCCGCGACGTGGTTGGAAATCCTGAAGACCAGGACGCAGGGTTCTCCGATATCGGCAATCTTACGCCGGCTGCTCCGATCGAGGCCCTTCTGGAAATCGGTTCACATGTCCACAGCTCGTCCCGAAGATAAGGGTGTGGTTTGCGTAACACCCACAAGCGCAAAAGGCCGATTCACATTGACGATATAGGCTGTTCACGGTAAAGTGGGCACTTTTGAGGCCCTAGTTACTTCTTTCCTATCAGCCATGTTTTATCCTTCAACCACTTTTTAAAATAAATATTGCCATGTAAATAATAAATGCAGTATACATATTTCACCAGACTCAAAAGTTAACGACTAAGGCTACAATCAAATATATTTATTGACTATTATTCCAAATGAGAGGGCTTCAAAAAGTGCGCACTTTACTGTGAATAGCATATAACATGGGGTTCGTTATGTTAACTACGCGTTAACTCTGCGTCAATAATGTTTCATCAGAACGTAGCTGTGTTCGCTTCAGAGTTAAGAAAAGGCTCGTCTTTGATAAGTTGTAATTCCGTACTACCAAATTTTCTGTACCTGGGATCTTAAGAGGTCTGTGTATATCGTCTTTGATAAGTTGTAATTCCGTTCTACCAAATTTGCTGTACCTGGGATCTTAAGAGGTCTGTGTATGTAACTGTTTATTTGCAAGTTATGACATTAAAAACATCTGCATCTATGTTTCAATAATTTCATCTTTCACCTGAATAAGACGTTCATTTGCACCCACAAGAATTTTCTGGCAATAGTCTCCATTAGCGCAACGCGTCATTTGGAGAAGTTTTTGGGCTATGACCCGACACTATAAATACCTCTACGGTCGAAGGATTCGGAGTCATTGTGGTAGCCATCTGGCTGAAGTGCGGTATTCTTGCGAAGTTTGGTGCGGCGATGGACATCGGCGAAGAGCACGGGCGATGGCGGAGGGTACGAGACGACGGCAGGCGAGGTGTTTGTAGTGTGAACGGTCGAGAGTGCGCGATACCCGACGAGTATAGGGCCAACTTTGCATGGAGGCGCTCGGAGATCTATAAAACATTTCGGACTGGTGGAATCTGGACTGAACTAAGGTAGGACTGTATGAACATGTAATACGAACTTTATTGTAAATATTGTAACTGTCAAATATGGACAAATAATTTATAAAATTATTCAATAGGTTTAATACATTGTTTATTGGGGCTGATTTTAGTTTTTCGATTACATTAATTTTTGAGATTGTAAATTGTATTGATTAAATTTATTAATTGTAAATAACAAGTAGCAGCAACTTGTTGTCAGCTATTGAATCGAGAGTATTTCCTTTGTGGTTATTGTAACCAACTTAGGAAATTATAATTAACTCTTTTATTTCATTAAGATTTCCATCCTTTAAAGAACCTGATTAAGCCCATGGATTTGAGAAATTGCAACAATATGTATACAGAAATTTAAAACTATTTTATGATAGACGTAAGTTTGTAGCTGTTGAATTGGGTAAATTTGTGTTTTCTGTATTATATAAGCCGTTACATTTTTATAAGCACTAAACGTTTACTGTACTACTTTATAAATAAACAGCTGCTCTAGACAGTGTTCAAGTAAATTAATAATGCCTGTATTAAAACCATATTACTGTAAACATATTCATGGTTTTTAATTTATTTATTAAACACGAGTCGTTCTTATTAGGCCTAAATCAGTGTAATGCAGATATGTTTACACGTAAACACATACCCTGAAGCAATTAAAATAATTCGTATGTGCAAGAAATGAATTAAAATAATTGCATAGTCGTCATGCATTTTCATATTGATGTGATAATTCTCGTTACTTCAATAATACTTGTTTGCTGAGACACAAACATAATTATAGTATTCTGAGGTGTTAAAAGGGTCTCGTATTCGTAATACACAGACCGATAACCCTGAAAATGGATATGTCAAATCAATTCAAGCAATACTCACGAACACGTTTCTTCTCGCGTGTTAAACAATGGTAAATTATTTGCCTCTCCATGGAGCAGATCACCGAGAGGGAAATATTTTACCGGCCGGCAATTGGAGTGGCAGCTCACGTGCCGACACTACCGGCCAGCGCTAATCATCAGTGGCAGTCGTTTCCGCAGACTTACCGCTGCCGCGTTNAGCTCACGTGCCGACACTACCGGCCAGCGCTAATCATCAGTGGCAGTCGTTTCCGCAGACTTACCGCTGCCGCGTTACGATGATTTATGCTTTCTATTGGAACTGGGGAGCCGGTGTAGCGCGACTGAATACTAAAACTGACAGCTGATTCACGTCACACGTTTGGAAAAATATTTATGAAATTGAGACCCTCGTCAGACACAAAGCACAACAGTACCATTAAATATACGTACGAGTAGCGACACCTGAATTTCGAAAAAAAGATTTCTGCACGTGCTACATTTCAATACCCTACGAGCGTAGCAGCAGTTTTCCTTTTGCTTATTGGCGGCNAAAAAAGATTTCTGCACGTGCTACATTTCAATACCCTACGAGCGTAGCAGCAGTTTTCCTTTTGCTTATTGGCGGCATGTGTCTGCGAGAAGATATTTTCTTAGTTGACTGGCCAATCAGAATTAAGTTACTCCGATACCGCACGTCTCTGANATGTGTCTGCGAGAAGATATTTTCTTAGTTGACTGGCCAATCAGAATTAAGTTACTCCGATACCGCACGTCTCTGATTCGTGGGCAGACGCGTGACATCTAGATCACCCAATCACAAAAGTGGGTCTGAACTCAAGTGTTATGAAATATAACTGGTCGTGAAATATTTTCGCGATATTCGGGTGTCCCTACCTATAAGTTCAAAGAGGAACATTTCAAGAGAAATCGCCCGCACTAATTTATAAGTGTTCGTAGAAATACAATTTTGTATTTCGTCAAGCGCAAAACCGCAGTGGACATTTTATAAAAAATTTAAATATGAACATAACACATAAAATTTACATTTGCGTTCAGCGGTTTTGGTAAAATATCATTATCGTGATTCTAAAATCGCAACCGAATTCCAGCGACCTCAACGATGGTCTCCAAGTCAGTTTGTTTGGTTAAGTATATCGTTGTCTTCAAATTAAAATTCGGTCAGACGAATCTGTTGTAATAGTACTCTTTACAATGCGAGTATGCATACTCTGTCGTTATTTAGTTTTTTATGGAATGCATTATTTTTATACTTGGTTCAATAAGTGTATTAGCACGTTTTTATTAATTAAAATTTTACATTTTAGGCGTTTTAATAAAAAAACNATACTTGGTTCAATAAGTGTATTAGCACGTTTTTATTAATTAAAATTTTACATTTTAGGCGTTTTAATAAAAAAACATTTTTCAAGAAGCTATTTTTTATCATTCAGTTTGTATAAAGTAATCAGACACTCGTTTCGCATTGTTGACAACACCCAGGCGTGGAAACAACTGATCTATAAATGTTATTTTACNATACTTGGTTCAATAAGTGTATTAGCACGTTTTTATTAATTAAAATTTTACATTTTAGGCGTTTTAATAAAAAAACCTTTTTCAAGAAGCTATTTTTTATCATTCAGTTTGTATACAGTAATCAGACACTCGTTTCGCATTGTTGACAACACCCAGGCGTGGAAACAACTGATCTATAAATGTTATTTTACNCAGTAATCAGACACTCGTTTCGCATTGTTGACAACACCCAGGCGTGGAAACAACTGATCTATAAATGTTATTTTACAACACATCACTGCTTCAAATCACGTGCGGTATGTTAACTTTTTAAATAATTTACCACCACTGCGTTTATTTTTTATACAAATAAATTATTTGCCAACTAGTTTGTACATTAATAGTTTTAAATAATGCGGATTTGTTATAAGGTAATTCGCAAATATTGGCGAATTCATCGTTCCAAAATACGAGATACAAATGTGTGCAGTAGGTCATTATTTTTGTCCACTAAGTATTGTTTACCGGTGGTTGGTCCACAGGCAAACCCACTTGCGAAACAGCGAACAAATATTCCAGGATAACTAAAAATATGAAACGATTAATAACATTAACGTCGTCTGCCGCCAGAAGCAGAAAGGCCCAAAGTTAGCACACGCACTGTTCCTCTCTTCTCTTACTTCAAAACGCAGGGTTTTTGAAGATTACGCAGAGTTGTAGTAAACCGGTTGGCGGCAAGATAAAAAAAAAATGGGTACAACAAGGTTTAACTTTTCGGGGCTGCTCAGAAGTACAAGACTGATGATAGAGTACGCAGCTTAGTTTCCTGAAACAACTATTAAAAATAAAAATAATAACAATAGGAAGGGGGTTACATCCACTGAAGTGACGACTGCGGTACAATACGTAGGCGTGCATCGCCCTGATGAACTTCCTGCGACAAGAGGCAGTTTAATGATGCGGCGACGTAACGCACGGGTGAGGGTTGGCGAGGAGAAACAGGAACACCTGGAGAAAAAACCATCACGACTGTCGGCAACGTCCGCCACGTCTTCCCCAGGTGCGAAAACGCGGACCCTCCAGTGGCGGGAGGCTGACCGCTGACGTCAAACTAGCCGTACAGCCGGGCGAGCGAATACAACCCCCGAGGACACAGGGGGTAGAAAATAAAAAGTGGCGGGGAAAGGAAAAAGGGGGAGGGGGCGATGTTACGTCCTGGAATAGAGTAGGTATGTTCCGTCACCGTCTCTGTCTACCGGGGCCCAGGCAAGCAACCCCCCGGCCATAAAGCACACGCTAGCGTGCACACACACACCCACATACGAACAATCCATATACCCCCTCCCGCCTTCCTCAAACACGTACACTGGAGGGCACAGTGCACAACTACATCAAGTCCATGCAGTTAATTCAACAAAAAATCGTGAGCTGTGAATTAATGATGCGTAGAAAACCATATCTAATTTTGTCTACATATTAAGTTGTAATTGGCGTACAAATTACATTTTAATTATTTTCAATGTGGTTTTTTTTTACCAGGGATTAAATATATCGACTTGGTCTCAAGCGGAGTGGAATGGAGAGAATTTTGGCGGCTCAGAACATCGAAGCCTTGAGAGCCTCTGAGGGTGAAGCGAAGTGAGTATGGAGCAGCGCCAGAATGCAAGGGAGGGGGGAACGGGAGATCCCCGAGAAAACCCTCCGACCGGCATGATTCCCACGTGCGAAAATGTAGGAGCGACCCAGCCGGGAATCGAACCAGGTTCGCCTAGGACGGAGGCGAGTATTCTGACCACTACACCACCGCGGCTCCTGACTTGGTCTCAAGGCCCATGTTATTACTGGGTGGATTGGGCAAATGCCCAGGGCGCCAGTTAGGAGACGGCTGAGCTTGGGGCATAAAATAAAGTATTTTTTAAAAGCTATTTTATTTAATTGTAATAAAAATACAGTTACGAAATGGCAAACAATTATTTAGTTCACGTGCGTTCGTTCCAGCCCCTACACAATCTAGCAGCAAATGTGAAAACTAACGACAAAAAACGACAATTATATTGTCCGCCTGATTGCGCGCGCGTAGGTGTTTTCTAAGGCGTCAGTGATTTATTTTCGTTGTTTAAAGTGTGTTTAAATGTTTGCGATTACTCAACTTCGATAATGATTCTTTGGTGACTTACTTATAAGAACAAACTTCATGTGCACGATGAATTGTTTTAAGTAGTTATGCGGTAACGAGCTCCGGAAACGTGCTGATAAAAAACAGAATGATGAATTAGAAGCATTAAAAAAACGTTACTAAAATTAAAATTATGCTTGCCCAGGGCGCCAGTAGCTTGAGGCCGGGACTCGCTTTGTCTACTCGTGCCCTGATTCCTCTATGTATGCAATGCATACAAGCACTGTAAAAAATTATTTTCCAACAGTTGCCAATAGACATGTCCAAAGCATGTGGCTTGAATAACAGATTAAAATTTTTTTTCATAAATACCTATTTTGAAAGTTATTGCACTTCGTCTGACGGAATTTTAATTTGAAGACATATTTAAGTATACAAACGGAATTTTTTTTTTTTGTAAATGCACGGATTTGTTAGAAAATTAAATGTAAACAAAAGTCACGTCTCTCTCACATCAAACGACTTAGTGTTGGAAACAGTTCGGTCTACCTCAAGTCCATGGTCCTTGCGCACACGAAAACAGGTGATCTCTTGGTCTTTATCTGCAAAATGTGCAACACACTGCGCGGAATTTATTTTCGCGTTACTCGCTGGGCCTTGTGAGTACAGGCACCTTGGTAGGGCAGCGGCTTCTGTGCCCCATAGGGAGATGGTTCATTGATGGCATGGTTGCTCGCAGGTCGTTGTGGCCCAGCATTGAATTGGCGAGAGATCTACTGCAATGTGGCCTTTCTTTACGCTGTTACCAACCGAGCTAGACGACGACGATCCCTGTCATCGACACGTTGTACGCGACAGCAGTTCTCCCTGGAGGCGATGGTTTAACCAGAATCCGTGAACTCATGGCACACACTTGAAACAGCGGTCTGTGGAAATCCCAATGACTGCACGATGTCGGAGATGAGAGTGCTGCATACGTCTGGCCCCAATGATATGGCCACGATCAAATGCGCCGAGATCTTGTTTCTTCCCCACCGTGTGCTGCTCGACTGTTTCTCAGGCGGTCGGTATAAGGTCTGACGATATATCTGTCATGCGTGGCTGGACACTACCCCATTTGACGGGGCGACCACTGCGCCGTTTCACCAACAAGACACGTGTCTCTAATTCAAATTCACATGAGTGTAAACACGAGAGGCCTTGCGCTCGAATCACGGACAAGTGGTAAGGTTCCACATAAATCCAGTTTCTGGCCGACAGCTCCACAAGCATTTCAATGGTGCAAACAATGAGTGATATGGAATGGGTTCAGTTCCCGCCTCTGGCACGAGTGTTAGTTATCTTCAAGCGCAAGCTAGGCTAAGTTCACACACCAGCCGTCGCCCTCGTGCTTTTACGAGTAACCTTACTAATTTAATAACAAGTCGACGACTTGTGACAGTAATTACCTGGTTTAATTAGGCGAAGCAATATCACAGCTCTCAACGCAATATTAAATCCCTTAGGTGGTCTATCATAACGGCTCTAGACGGCAACTTTTCGTCTGTCAAACATTAAGCCCTCCAATTTAAACAATGCAGTTTCTGCAACCGAGGCAACATACCATTACTTAGTGTAGTCGTACTGTGTACCGACGTCACTTACGATAACTTGTAGAGAACACGACTGTTAAGTCAACTAAGAAAAGAAAATTATAAACACGAATATGTATAAACATGCTATTTGCTAGTGTTTTGAAATATAAAGTAATAACGGAAACTGAGTCATTGAGGCAAGTTGCGGGTCCATACTTCAAGAGAAATAAGCATCATCAAATAAAGTGGGCGCAATGATGGGGAAATAAAAATGCCACGAGAAATTTATGCGATTTGCGAAAGGAATTCGGTACATTTGCATTTTCGAAATATATTGAAGGAAATTCGGAAATTTTTGAAACGAAAACCAAAATGGTAAGCACATGACGTAGGCATAAATTCAAAGTCACGTCCAATATGGCCGCCGTGAAGTCACGCCAAATTCAAGACAGTGTACGCATCCACTGATTTACCACCAAGCAGACGCCGTTGCCCCAGCACCGGCTATTTGTATATGGTATCTGATCGCTTAGTTTGATGGCCTTTCACCACAGCAATTCGGGTTTGATTCTCGGTGAGGTAAAACCGAGGAAACACAGTGGCCGGCTGGTTTTATCGGGAAACTCCAGTTGTATTCCGTCGTTGCTACATCTTATTAAAACTCCGATGCATGCCAATCTTCAGCGGCGACGAATGCCTATCGCGCAGACACTAAATCCCGTCACCTCCGTTATGGGATGCACAATACTTTAAAATAAATATTTTGTCATGAGTTATTTTATTTTTGCAAGAAACTAAGAAAATATATGTTTTTTAATCCGAGCTTAATATATTATATTGCAAACAAGTCGTTTCGATGTCTGTGCCCATTTCNTATGGGATGCACAATACTTTAAAATAAATATTTTGTCATGAGTTATTTTATTTTTGCAAGAAACTAAGAAAATATATTTTTTTTAATCCGAGCTTAATATATTATATTGCAAACAAGTCGTTTCGATGTCTGTGCCCATTTCTTTTTTTTTTTCGTTAACAACTGCCTATATTTTCCGGAAACTTCTGAAGTACGAGTCATGTTTTGGAGACCACACAANTTTTTTTTTTCGTTAACAACTGCCTATATTTTCCGGAAACTTCTGAAGTACGAGTCATGTTTTGGAGACCACACAAAACGAGGTACTTGCTTTTGTGATAAACTAAATGAATGTGAAACGAATGTTCAAATCGTACGTTGCGAAATTAATAGGAGGTAAAATAATTAACAATACCTTAAAAAGCCCATACGAAGGACGGAGTGAAGTCACATCACTATCCTCAACACCAGGCACAATGTCCACAATGGAGTACACACGCGAAGTTAACAGGGATGAGTCCGAGTACATGCTTACCGCAATCAAGTGACAATAGTAAAATAATCGCCCGCTGATGAAATTTTAATTTCTTCCTCGTTAAACAGAAGATAGTCATATATATTTATCTACATCATTGGCAATAGTTGTGGTCGTCATAAACAAACTAAATCTTGTTTGCAACAAAATGCATGCAATCAACTTGCATCCATTTGTTAACTTGGAAGGCGCAATGGAATAAATACCCTTTCCTTGCTGTGATCGCTCCCTCCTCGTCTACGTCATATTCTCCCTCGCTGTCTGCTGTAGATGTGCATGCCGCTACAATTTCTTCTTCCGTCATAGTGCCGTATCCACCGTCATTGTTGTCTTTCAGCCACTCACTGACGTTTTCCATATCAACATCTGGGCACCCACTTATTGTTCCTAACATTTGCAGAAGGTCGTCTGTAGCCACTTGCACCAAATCATCGCTTGCCATTTCGTTTGTAGCACAAATAGCTGGCCAGTTTTTTCATGACTTTTTCAAAGAACTTTTTGTGGTGCAATCTCAAGCGTCAGCAACCATGTAAATAACGTCTTTGATATGGATTGATTTCAACAAATCAATCACACTTTTTTCCCCNCTCAAGCGTCAGCAACCATGTAAATAACGTCTTTGATATGGATTGATTTCAACAAATCAATCACACTTTTTTCCCCCTTCCTCTTCAATTATTTTACTAAGCAGTTCTTTTCGGTAAACTCTTTTGATGTTTTCAAGGACTCCCTGGTCCATAGGCTGCAGCAGTGGGGTTACGTTTGGTGGAAGAAATTTCACTTTAATTCCTCTACTCACGAGTTCTTGTCCTCCCGGATGAGACGGAGCATTGTCGATCAGTAAGATAGCTTTTTCTGGTAAACTATTTTCTTTCGGGAATTTTCGAATTTCAGGACCAAAATGATAGCAGTTAGCGTATATTTGCTTTTCTTGTAGCTTCTTAGCCGAAACACCAAGCTTTGATGATAACGTTTTGCTCGGAAGCATCCGATAAAAAAGCCCAGTTTCGTCAGCATTATAAACTTGATCGGGTGTCAATTCTTTAGATAAAACAAATTGTTCGAAGTCCTTTTTAAATTTTTCAGCAGCAGCAACATCACTAGACAAGCTCTCTCCAGTCAGAGTAAGTTGGCGAATACCGTGTCAGTTTTTAAAACGCTCTAGCCACCCCTGGCTAGCAGTGAATTCTAGATCAGGATTCGGCAACTTTTTGTTTAAGCTCAAAGCTTTTTGGGCTAATACCGGTCCAGATACAGGCAAACCACGTTCTCGCTGAGCACTGTACCACATGAATAGTGCGTCGTCTAATACTTCACTTTTTTTTTTTTTTTTTGACGTTCATCTGCCTTCCAAACTGTTTTTACATATCATTTTACAACAGAAATCTTCAATTTATTTCTTTTTTGCTTCTTCCAGTCGGACACTGTTAAAGTTCCAACTACCAAATCAGCAGCAATTTTTTTCAATGCTTCTCCTTTATCAATTCGATTAATATCGTCTAAGTTTTTATCCATTGAAACCACGACCTTCTTTTGCTTCGATGCCATTTTAAACTTGTACGTACACTACAATACACTCCCAAATACTTTGATAAAAAATACAAAAACAATATCCGGTTGAACTACACTCAATAAACCAAATGACAAGTGCCGTTTGAAAACAGTAGGTAAACTGAGGAGATTGAGGGAGGGGAAGTGATGGGTAGGGATTCAAGGTCAAGTCAAAGCTATCTATAGCTGGTGAGTCAATCCAATTCATATTACCTATTATCTATGTGAAAATTAAATTTAAAACATCCGGATTATCCGGAGATCCGGATCAGCGAGGGCCGGATTAACGAGGTTTTACTGTACTTCGAAAATTGTAAAAGGTATAAAACATATTATTTACATTAATCACATTAATGATTAAATGTAGATACACTATTAAACGTGTGCAAATGGAGACAAATCGTTTTGCGCAACAGTGTAAGCAAATTGTTCACATACGCTATCAAACAATTATACAAAATGAAAGACTTTATTTAATAAATCCAATCCAATGCTAAAGTCTTCACAAACAGTTATATTTATAACGTTGAAAATAAAATTTAAATAATTTTTTTATTAAAACACATCGTTTTTTAGGGAAAAAATCATTAGTGGATAGTGAAAAGATATAACGGAATTCTTTTAGTACAGTTAGGAATTTTGAATATTTTGTAACAAGTGTTTTACTTCTAGGAATTAGAAACATTTTTTTTTCGCATAGCATTCAATTAATTTATTATTATGATTCATTCATTCCCTTTCCTCTTCGTTTCAAGCAAAATAAATTTTAAAAAATTGGTTGTCTGTAAAGTCGGTTTACTGACGATAGTTGAACGTGACAACGTCGGTCAGTAGGAGAGAGACGGATGTCGAACGCTGCCGAACGCAAAGGCCGATTGTGCTTCTTTTTCGCTCGTTCCGCGCTCTCGCTTGCACTTCAAGCCTTACATGGAACGCCTCAGAGCGAGGTAACGCCGCATGAGTCATGTTTTTTCGTGCGTGCAGCCGGCTCTATCGAATTATAAGACGTTGTCACGTCAAAAAATTGTAACAAAAATTACAGTTCCTTTTGTTTTAATGCGGTCCTGTACGAATCCATCATGGGCCTGTGTAAATAAGTACATGCGGTAATTAATTAATATCAACTAACGCTAACATGAGTGAATAGCAAACCGTTTACATATTACAAAAAATAAATAAAGAACAGTTTTCAATTAATACAACACGTTGCTACTTTTGGACGAGCTTGCAGCAAACGAAGGCGTAAGCTAGACAAAGTAAATTGCAAGTTGGACCATTATTCCCATTGCGCCTTCCAAGTTAAGAAATGGATGCAAGTTGATTGCATGCATTTTGTTGCAAACAAGATTTAGTGTGTTTATGACGACCACAACTATTGCCAATGATGTAGATAAATATATATGGCGAGTACATGTTTATCGCAACCAAATGACAATAGTAAAATAATCGCCCGCTGATGAAATTTTAATTTCTTCCTCGTTCGACAGAAGAATAAAACTTAACTATAAAATAAGTGAACAATATATCTTTTTTGATTTATCTGTATTATTAATTTATTACTTCTACCGCTTGTGAATTATGTGTATAATTATTTGTATACTGCTGAATTCATTGTGTATTATTTGTATCACTTGTGTACTACTTGTATTTTGAGAAACTGTTTTGATGTCAGATAGTCCCTTGTACTAAGAATATCATATATAGCTTGCGCTTATATTCGTACTTTATTCCGTGATATTTTCGTGCTAATTTTTGTATTACCGTGTTTTTGACAAATGCCATATCACTAGCCCAGTGGATGCATTTGGGGTCCACGCCATACTTGTGAAATAAATCCTACTAATATTATAAATGCGAAAGTCTCTGTGTGTGTGTGTGTGTGTGTACGTGTATGTTTGTTACCACTCAGCTCAATAACGGCTGAACGGATTTTGATGAAATTTGGTATGCAAGTATTTTAGGTCCTGGAAAAGGACATAGGATACTTTTTATCCCGGGAAGTTGTACGGTTCCTGTGGAATAACAACAAAACGTAATTCTGCAACGTCTGGGAACGTGACCGAAATATTTTTTTCCTCTGGTGTCAGAGTTTATCAGGCCACCCAAGGACCTCTGAAATGACTTAACGACTGCTATCAAACGATAACAACCGGGACCGAATATTTAACGTGCCTTCCGAAGCCCGGAAGCGCTCAGATGTTATGCCACTAAACGGTCACCCATCCAAATGTGTGCCGCTGGGAACGTTGCTTAACTTTGGTGATCGATTAAGATCCCTCAGCCAAGCGCAAACAGTAGTACCTAGGTACAATTTTTTTCTAAAGCTACAACTTGATGAAACTCACGTTTTGATTGTCATACATCGACGCTGGAAAGCGAAAATGTGGTAACTACGCGATAGTTGCACAGATACACTCCAAAAACAATACCCTACTTCTTGGCTATCGGGTAAAAAATATTTCCTTCCTTTTGGGTTGCCATAATCAGTTAAAAACCTAGACCTACATAGTATAATTTGATAATTCTGTTTTCACATAAATTAATTGTATTTTCCCAATTTATTTATTAGTGTAGCACTGTAAAACTCAATTGTACCCGGGAGTAGCCGGGCCGGTTAGCTAGTAAATAAATAAAAATAAAATTCACAGAACTTCACGTTCTCACTTTTAAAACATAGGGGTGTCGTACTTCTTTTGCGCCCTCATCCGTGCTGAAAACTGGCTGGGAATGAACAATACCGGCAGGCGGGCTGGGCCAGTCTTGTCTGAAGGAAGGCCGAGAGGGATAAAGGAGGAAAGTTTGTGTTCGGAAAGAGTTGCTGGTCATAGAATTGCCTTATTTAAAGGACACCTCCCTTCAACACCAATCAGCCCACCCATCTTTTTTTCCTCTTGCTTCCGTGTCGGAGATCATGCTTACATCGAGGCTACTAGTCTGGCAGCCTCCCTCAACCAAGGTCCTGCGTCCCGTATGCGGAGACCTTAAGAACCGGTAGCACGAAGACAGCCAAGCGATGAGTGTAGGCGAGAGTGACCAGCGGGAGCGAAGTCTGCGGACTGCGAGCATCGGCACAGTGAAGAGAGTGACTGACGGGCCGGATTATTGAACTGGCTACGGGAGTGGCATACATTTGAAATCATGGCAATAGGCAGATTGTAGCCAATAAAGAGATTAATTAAAATTTAGATACACATTAAATATTGCTGTAAATAATAGCTGTTTGACTATTTACAGCAGTATAAATAAATTTAAAAAATCAAATTTACCTCTTCCGCCATTCCTTACGAACTCGGTTACGCCTCTCTGACGTTTTGTAACAATACGTATCGACCAACTCCCTTGTTAATATTCGCGACCACCAGCTTAGTTAAACGAGCAGAGAAAAAAATACGCGTTAATAATATTTAATCTTGCAGCTAACATCGGCTCATACGACGAGTGGGAAAGGAGGTTTTCCCTCGCCCGGCCGAGCCAGCGCTATATGAACTCGTTACCTTGCAGTGGGAAGCGATCCTAATGCACTTACACGGCAGTTAACCTCGTTGAACACGGGGAGGAACGAGCTGGTTACGTGAACACGTGTGTGTGTGTGTGTGTGTGTATAGGNATTAAAAATTAGATGTTTCGTGTGTGTGTGTGTGTGTGTGTGGAGGGGGGGGGGTGAGGAAGGTGGTTAACCTCCCACCCTGCCCTTATACGAGCGCGCGTACTACGCTAACGAAACCTTGGCGCTACCACCCTTTACTCCACACCACCTAACCAACATCCCCCCTGGGAACCGACCGACGACGACCCTTATGGGTAGCTGCCGCAAAATAATTTGCATCGTTAACGGGCCAGGAGCACAATGCGAGCAGGAAAAGGAAGTAGCTGAAAGATGTGGAGGAGGGGAGGGGGGTAGGCCAAATAAG
>NQII01000535.1:619004-654445 GCA_002778355.1 Clitarchus hookeri | reverse complement strand
ACCTCGCTTCACCCCCATCGGCCCTCCTCAAGATCTATGCACTAAAGATCTTCACTCTACGATGAATTGCACTGTTAAAAATGTGCATTTACAAATGGAAAGGTACGCGTAATAAACGAGAACTCACTCCGTAATGAGGAAAAAGAAACCTGGTTCTGCAGGCCACATACAAACATTTCCGTATTCTGTACAGCTTCGGGTTTTAGAAATGAACAATGCACGTGTTACACGAAGCGTTCTTCGCCAATATATGCATTAACTTGTAGTTCCTGCAGCATTTAAGCCTCCGTAGTTGTTATCTAGGTCTCGTAAGCAGTTGTGTCTATTATCATTATTATATAAATTTTGGAGCAATTTAATGTAATCCTTTTTTTCAGGACCGAAATGAAAATCAATATTTTGTTGCCTATTCATAAATTTGGTAATTGGAACGCAAATGTAGTAGTTGAATAGTGTCAAAGTCAGCAAATACTACTGTAAGTAGCCCTCTGTTTAAGATATTTATTCCTTTGTAAAAAATAATTTCAAACTATAGCGGCAATGCTGTATCTTTCCTGAACAGATTGAAATTCCGAGGAAACAGAACACACGCAAAGTTTGTTTATACTATTTTTTCAATCGCCGTCGCAATGCTTTCTTATAACCAGTTGTTACCTTGAGGCTTTTAAATTGTTTACTTGGGGTTCCCTTAAACGTATCTCCTCGAACATCAAAAAGCAGCATAGGCGCGTATTCGGAAATTCATCGATGGATCTTTCACTGGTCGAAACACCGACGTATCAGCCGATGCATTTTTCGAACATCAGGTTGATTTTCAAACGCAAATTAATGTAATTGCACAAAAATTCTAAAATTTTCATCGCCCACTTGCGTTACTCGACGTTCTAATTACTTATGTATATTTTGGAATGCTTTACAATTACAGCAAGAGAGTGTGTTAACATTTATTTTTCAGAGAAAGCGTTCGAATATTAATTGGTTAATGTTCTGGTGCGTAGAAATCAGATCCACAGAATTTTCAGTCCGGTTGAACTGGTGGATCGATCCGTTTAACCGGACTCGACCAGAAGAGTAGTTTTAAAACGTCCTGTGTACATCGGTGGATGCGACGGTTAATTTTCGAATACGCGAAGGCTACCTGTAACAATTAGCGACACTCCAAACACTCAAACGTAATTTGAAAATGTACGAGTTATAGGCTATTCACGGTAAAGTGAACACTTCTGAAATTCCTCTTATTTGGAATAACAGTCCAGAAACATAGTTTATTTTGCCTAAGGCGTTAACTTCAGTGTGTGGTGGAGTATACACATTACGTTTATTACTTACATGGCAATATTTATTTTAAAAAGGTGGTTAAAGGAGAAAAGTGGCTGAAAGGAAAAAGTATCTAGGGCCTCAAAAGTGCTCACTTTACCATGAACAGTCTATACATGTGTTACTTGAATGCAAATAACGTGTCTATACTTCAGCCTACCACGAAAGCGTGGTAAGTGAGCGTGAAGTCACCTTCTGACATTTTTCATTTGCATTCAAATCCCGGTCCAGAACAAAAAATGTTAACTTCATAAATTTTTATACACAATAAAACCACCACATAACGAAAATTAAACCACCCCTCCTTTCCGTAATACATTTTTATAAACCCAAAACGCAGAAAAGCTTAACCAGCAAATGTATATATGAATTCCCGCACATTTATATGAAATTCACAGGAAGTCCATTATTAAAGAGGATAGCTGGACAATTTTTTTTTCTAGTGGTTTTGCGTAATTCCATGGAAATTATTTTAAACAGTAGGCATATTTCTTACCCGAAACAAGTCAGATAAAGGTGGACTCACAATAGTCCGTCGCATCCGTCAGTCGTACGTCCGTCAGTCAGTCATCCGTCTGTGTTTTCGTTCGTCAGTTGAAAGCGACTCACAACAATCCGTCGTCCATCAATTTATACTACTTTTTTTTTACTTTTTAAATTTTTGAATTTACTACAAAATATAAATAAACACATATCCATCGCCTTGCAATTTATTTCAAAGTGCATATTCACGTCTAAGGAATGTCGTCAGAAAGTAGTGGCTCATCCGTCCGACCGTCGAAAGTTACAGTTTGGTAAATATTTGACGGATGAACGGATAGTAAAAAAAAGGTGCCCAGCTATTGGTTAAGATCGCGTGACTGCCGGACGTACGGACGACTGACGGGTGCGACTGATATTTTTGAGTGCAGCTTAATTACTCCCGCGTGTCCATGGGAGAATGTACATACAGGACGTATCAGTAGAGCGGTTACAAACTTTCAGGAGAGATAGAGTGCACCTAGACGATCGGAAATCACATAGCAATGCATGGTCGGAAACGCTTTCCTGGCGCGGTAGTGACGACACAAAACACAAGAATGGAAGGACACGAACAGGGTGAGAAAACATGTTTATTTTCTTAGTAGAGCAAAAATCAAAGAAGTTGTTCGAAATGACGACCCCGAGCAGCGATGCAGGCCTCACATCTCCGGCGCATTGAAGATCTGACGTTGGCGAAAATACCGGGCGTGTCCCGGACTTCCCCAGCAGCCGCCACAATGCGCGCAACAAGTTCCTCACCACTGTTAACGGGAGTTGCGTACACCAGTGCTTTGACGTAACCCCAGAAGAAGAAGAAATCAAGGCATGTTTTATCACCCTGTTCGTGTCCTTCCTTTCTTGTGTTTTGTGTCGTCACTACCGCGCAAGGAAAGCGTTTCCGACCATGCATTGCTACGTGATTTCCGATCGTCTAGGTGTACTCTCTCTCTCCTGAAAGTTTNTCCGACCATGCATTGCTACGTGATTTCCGATCGTCTAGGTGTACTCTCTCTCTCCTGAAAGTTTGTAACCGCTGTATAGAGCGTTGACGCATGTTGGTACCTTAGTTGATGTTCAGGCATCGAGAAGTTAACATCGATTTGTAAGCATCCTCACGCTACATAGTGAATACGAATTGTGAATACGAAGGTCTGCCTTTGACCTCATGGAACATGGAGTCACGACCTGCATCATCGCTGCCTGATTGTCGACTGTGGCGATTCTGGGATCGACTTCTTACATTCGGTCAAAATGCTCGTCGACATGAAAGAATCACCTATACGAAATCCTTTTCGCACGAGGAAGAATTACGACAATTGCTACACACAGTTTATGCAAGGTGATGCATTGAAGAACCACGTCAAAAACTGTAACGATTCTTCTTTTGAGAGCCAGCAAGTGATGTCGTCCATACCCCCTGCTACATCGGTGGGTAATGATTCCACAAACGATAGTGACGAGACAGTTAGTGCTAAAAACGGAATGAGTGCAGCAGAGTCGGTTTGTGTGGAACGTACACTTGCAAGACTTTCANCGAGACAGTTAGTGCTAAAAACGGAATGAGTGCAGCAGAGTCGGTTTGTGTGGAACGTACACTTGCAAGACTTTCATGTGAAATCTATTAACTTCAAAATAAACGGTTGTTGACTTTAAAAACTGATCATGATGACCATGCGACTCCTACAAAAAAAATTGATATTGAGGACGAAACAGGAGGTGAAGATGATCATGAAGATAGTATTGATGGTATTGATTATGACGACAGTGTTGATGAAGACGATGACGATTTTATCTCCCGCATTGTTGAAATATCTNTATTGATGGTATTGATTATGACGACAGTGTTGATGAAGACGATGACGATTTTATCTCCCGCATTGTTGAAATATCTTCAGTCATTAAATAAATCAAGGGGGAGGTGT
The DNA here is from genome assembly GCA_002778355.1 of Clitarchus hookeri. NCBI lineage: Eukaryota > Metazoa > Arthropoda > Insecta > Phasmatodea > Phasmatidae > Clitarchus > Clitarchus hookeri. The sequence continues at coordinate 650,684 of NQII01000535.1, read as the reverse complement.
TATATCACATGATGATATGAACTGCCCTCTTATAAAATTGTAGTTACAAAATAAAAATTAATTAGTATTTTAAAATAATTGTTCTTTTTCTTTATTTTTCTGTGCCGTATGCTTTTTCCCCTCACAACATTAAAGTGATGATATTAGCACTCGACTATTAACTGAGAGATCTGCATATATAATGATAATAAAGACTTTAATATAAAAATGCCTGAATAGTGAACGGTATACAAAACATTAAGTCTGTCATCATGTACAAATTTTGGAGACAGTTGGTGAATCGTTTTTTAAGTATGTATGGATAGAGACAGACGACAAACCCATGGATTGAATATGGATTGATGGAAAGATAGCGAAAGATTGCTGGAAAGATAGCGAAAGATTGACGAAAATATTGCGAAATATAGATGAAAATATTGCGAAAGATTGCGAAAGATTGATGGAAAGATTGGAAGATTAATGGATTGATCCAAATATCGATGGAATGATTGGACGACTGACGGATTGATGGTCAAGAAGATCACGAAAGTTAAATCACCCTCGTACATTCAGAGTCTCCAAGGCCTGGCAGTATTGACATTTAAACTAACGCCAATTAAGCCTATAAAAGTGTTGGTAAATGCTGATCCATACCATGATTATAACATACTCTTGCACGTGGTCGCTGTTAGTATGGTGGGCTTGGTTTGGTCATACACACACATATATTAAAGAAACCTGAGTAGCATACTTACTCCTACAAAACAGTCGAGGTAGTGAATAATTTGCATATTCTGGCATCGTGTATTAATCAGTCTTCAAGATAGCGGACTGGGAATGCAGTAAATGAGTGAGAGACTTTCGCATGTTTCCGCAATATCCTATGTATAATTTCAGCACAATATAAAAATAAATAATTTATAATCTATATATATATATATACACATACATGTTGTCTCCGTTTGTTCGGACGCGTATAACTCCCGAAAAAATGAACCAATTTTCATTGTTTTTTTTATAAACCTTCCTTCCGTTCCCACGAGTGTTTGTACACCTTTCTTTTTTATCTGTATTACCTGAAAAGGTACTAAAATATGCAAAAAGCTCATTTTTACCATGCTTTCGTGTCAGGAAGCGCCTTTGTTGACAGCTGTCTGTTTGAACATTTAGATTTAGAAACAGAATGTTATTCGCACGGGCAATTGTATGTATCATGTTCTAGAGTAGGAAAACCATCCAACTTATTAATACGCGCGGAAGATGGTAAAACTAAAAATATTATATACAAACAAGTACTTCAATAATAAAGATTTTGAAAATACATATACTTCTTTCAATTAATTTCACAGAAATGAATAGAACCAAAATCTTTTACGCCACAGCAACGCGTGGCCGGGTGAGCTAGTTAAACATATTTTTTTTTTAAATCGATAATAAATACAGATTTACGATTTGACATACCCTAGACGTATAAAACCAATATGGCTACAAGAAAAATACATAAGCTTGAAGAATTAGTGAGTGTAACTGCCGAGCACTTTCGGGTACGCTCGACAAACCCGAGTCGAGCCGAATATTGCCGAGCTCATTCGAGTCGAACCGAAGCCTCCCAGCCATACATTGGCAGAGAATTCTTTTTATCAAACTACTGATTACGCAGGTTATTGCACGCTAGCTTATGGTAAGAGGTTTTCTGGGTTCGAGTTCCTTGTAAGGCACGTGTGAAAATTTAAACCTTCTCACTACTGTTTTATATGTTTCTGGTTTCAACCGCAATAATATCCCTGTTAACGAGACGTCAATGCCTACCTACCATTTTAGCTTAGAACTTCTTTAATAATTATTTGCACCTAATTAGAGGACAGTTGGCTCATTAATTATATCAGTAACTTCTTGTTGTTTTATTTGCAACAATATTTTAATGCTTCATAATATTAATGAAAATAGGGAGGAAAATGCGTGTGTTGGTAATACCTACTAAGAAAGAGTTCTCATGCAAAACATAATTAATGCGAGTGCGTAAAAATGTGGTGCGTTGTCCCTTTGGTATCATTTTCTAGACTTGGTTAAGCTTTGTTTGCATGAGGCGGATAAATATCCTGAAAGTAGAACTTTAGCAGTGCTTCAGAAATGTTGGAAGTAGCCATGAATGGTCTATATTCCGAGTTACGCACGTACCTTTTCCAGTTGTAAGTAATGCTTCGGCGTTTGAAGTGTTGTTGATTGTCGCAGGCAGCTTGGCCTACTTTTTGATGTTTGTAGACATGGTGTGTAAATGGCAAAACTATTCTAACTGCTGCAGGAACGATAATTCCCCGGCTGTAGAGGCGAAGAACGCTTCGTGACATCGTTCGTTTGCGAAGTTACAGGCAATATGGAGAGGTTACGTTCTTTGTATATGTATGTAGCTCGTTTCAGATTCCCATCATTGCGGAACACGTTCCCGTACCTTAATTGCACATTTCCGTAAACATTTACGCGGATGTAAGGCACTTTTTTAACAGTGCATGCGACACTATTGTGTGTCAGGTGGGAGGCGAACGAAAAGAAGTGACTGCTAGTGTAATTTTTTGACTCTCCGTGCGATGGCGCCACGGGCAATAAGAAGTTTATACAGAGCTATATTTTGTAGAGACAGCAAACTAGCTCCAAAAATTCGGTTATATTCTCTGGTAAATTCCTTCCTTCGGTAGTATCCTTTACATGCAATGGTTGCACCGGGTGTGTTTGTGTGTGTTTACGTGAGAAAAAAATAACTGACACAAAAGTTAAAGCAATTCACAACACTACCTACCTCATTTTCAAGATCACAACAAAAAAAAATCTTAAGATATTAAAACTTTAGGGGAGAGGTTGGGCTGCTTTTAACAACGAGGTATTGAGAGCCAATGAGGGTGAAATGGACAAACGCCGAAATGCAAGGGCGGGAGGAAACGGGAGATCACCGAGAAAATCCGCCGACCCGCGGCATGGTCCGGCACGATTGGTGCGAAATTCCGGGATCGACCCCGCTGGGAATCTAACCTAGGTTCGTCTTGGCAGTTCTAGCCACTGAGCCACCGCGACCCCCTTGTTTTTCTTTGGAAGATAAGGTCACGTGTATTATGAAACATTCGCATAATTTTGCCGAACGGACACGAGAAAAGGAAGATCCACATAAAAAAAACTAAACGTAGCTGGCAAACGACGGCCAGGAAATCTGGAAACCCCCCCTACAATCGGCTCAAGGGGGAAAACGGCGAATAAGCAGGCTTGGAAACAAGACAATAGAACAAAACATCAGGGGGGGGGGGCCTCTAAATGAGCAGGGAAACTCTGCCGCAACATGCGCGGGCACGAGTTTACACAAGAGCGTGTAAGTGTATTATGAAGTGACCTCAGCGCGCGAGCAAGCCGCAATGTACATGCATATACATGGGAGCTTAGTTACAGTTCGGTCCTCGGGAGGAATTACATGGCCTGCAAGACAATGAGATGAAATCGACAGCTATCCGGCGGCCCAGTACACACGGTTCGTTGTCGACCACGGCCCCTTCCCACCCTGGTAAAGCAGAAACAAACGTCTGTCTAGAACATGATACACGCTTTGGTAACGCATTGCTTTGTTATATGATAAGAATCTCCAATATCTAGAGAGATAATTTCTTCAAGAACTAAAATACATTTAAAGCTGTTTTAGAGCCAAAACCTCCCCCCCCCCTTTTTTTTATTTCGGGTAGTGAAATTTTTTTAGAATTTATATTTTATTCATATTTTTGTGTTATCTTATTCGAAATTTCGTACATGTAGTGTGCAGGACTTTAACTAAGTAGAAAAAGTGATTTAAAAGCGTGAAAAAATTGAGAAATGTCAACTTCGTAAAATCTTTATATGCTGTTCACGGTTATTTTGAGCACTTTTGAAATCAACCTTTGAAAAATGTCACTGCCCCTACCTGCGTATATTTCAAAGGGCATTCTGGCTGGCATGCGCCCAGTAATGTTGGCAACGAAGGAGAAATAATAGTTCCATGTCTCAAAGTAGAAATTATGTATTGTGTACACATTTATGAATACAAATACTGAAAGCAAAAGAAATAATATGAGTGATGAATATAACTGTAAAAATGAGCAAATTTGTAAAATATTTACTTTTACGATAATATCACATGTTTCACTTGACCAACGTATGAATAAAGTGATTAGGTCCATGACAATGTAAATTTTGTATATGGCGTAGGAGTACACAACAAACATGCAAGTAGATATTAAGTAGGAATTTCAAAAGTGCTCCGTTTACCGTGAACAGCGTATACCATTCTGTATTTACAAGAAAACGATATATAACTTAACGCACGCAATTCAAACATTGATCTGTTTTAATTCTATTGTTTGTTAATTTTTTGTGGTAAATTCTTTAATAATTTTTTATCCAAATTTTTATGTCTGCAAATGATTACCAGTTGGTGCTCTGGTCAGGCGAATGTATTAAGAAAAATACGACTCCTTAAAATGTTTGGCATTTGAACAGTGTTTCCTTTGTTATCAGTTCAAACTAGTTGAAGTCGGTGTAAAATTTATTTCTGTTCTTTCAGCAATTTTAACATTTCACAGGTCAATTGTCAGTGTGATATGTTATAGTTTCAAGACGTGATAGCTATGACAACTTGATAAAAATTCCAAATTACTTAAGAAATCATTTTAAAATAGTAATTTTTTTTAAAAGTCAATATACAATTTTAACTTAATATCTTGACCCTTAAAAATTTCAAGGAAGTTATTTTAACAAGCAGTTTGGTTTCAGCTAAAGCGTGTAGAGCGAGGTGATCTATGTATAGAGATTTGGATGGCTAGTAACATCGAATTCTAGAGAGCCGATGTGGGTGAAACGAGGTGAGTGTGGATCAGCGCCGGAATGCAAGGGCGGGGAAAACGGGAGACCCCCCATAAGACCAACCCGACCAACGGCATCGTCCAGCACGATTCCCACATGAGAAAAATCCGGGAATGACCCCGCCGGTAATCGAACCCGGTTCNTAAGACCAACCCGACCAACGGCATCGTCCAGCACGATTCCCACATGGGAAAAATCCGGGAATGACCCCGCCGGTAATCGAACCCGGTTCGATTTAGTTTGGAGGGGAGTGGTCTGACCACTACACCACCGCAGCCTCGGTTTCAGCTAAGTCTTTACTAAAGTCACAGGAATGGCACGAAGTAATTTCTTTGAAATCTGAAGCGTGGTCCACCTGTGGCAAGGGGTGTGAATTTTGACGATTGCTATTTAAATTTCTAACTCAAAACATGACGAATTTCCAGAAATAATCTTCATGGCATTCTAATAACATGAAAATTATATTAATCGGTGGCCTAATGCATTAATTTAGTGCCTTTTTGAGATTTTTGTGGAAAAAAAATAATGTATAACTTGTTTTAAGCTTTTTTTTTTTTTTTAATAATTTTCTTCCACTGTCACACTTTTTACAGATTGTTATTTCAAATCACAACGAAAAAGGATACCACATGTTAAAACTGTAGAAAATAAATGTAACCTATTGAACGCCCTTATAAAGTCACATTCTTCCACGTTTATAAAACTCGCCTTCACTCAATGGATGACTTTTATATAGAAACAAATAACTGAGCTAAAAAAATTTTTACTTTTTCCTGTATTGCCAATCAAATATGTAGAGTTGATTTAAAAAAAGTTCTGTTTTCAAGCGGATTTGGTTCATCCTAAAAGGGTTTTCGTCATCCCAAATATATGATCTGTTATATGAATAAATTAATTCCGTTGTGCACTGAATTTTTTTGTTTTGACAAATTCAAGCCTGTTTTATGGACCTATTTCTCTGAGCACTAGTTGATGAGCAAACTTCGCCTCGGAAATAACGCCGTACTTTATACAGGACGAGGCACCTCAGGCAGGCCCACCTCTATAAAACACTGCCACTTTCAGTGATAGAAGAAAATGTTTCAGACAAAAGTTGCTTGGGTCCAAGGGGCGCTAATAACTTCATAGTGAGAATCACCCCGCACGTATAAGGGTAAAGAAGATACAAATGTCAACCACGTTAATCTAATTTGAATGATAATTATTATTAACACCCACCGACAGTACGTATGAAGATGTAATAAATACGATGACATTTACCTGTCATTCAAGATCGCTGAAGGTCACTGACGAAGCAAACTGCGTCGCCGCACGGAACAATGGGCTGACGTAGCGCCGACCCAGAGAGTCTGTAGCCGTCCTGGAGCTGGTGCTTGTTTAAACAAACGCCAGCCTCAGACTGCGCTTCCTTCGTTATTTTATTATGATATAATGTGTTCAAATTGGGAACCTTGTGCATTGATACATACTGTAAAGTTATTCTGAGCTGGCAAAACCGCACGTCGAATTTCATCTGGGCTTGACCCAGAACAAGCTCGTGTTATACGACCTTTCATATCTTCGGAAGTCGTCGGTGGGTCTTTGTAGACCTGTTGCTTTAATGTTCCCCACAGATAAAAGTCCGTAGGCATTAAGTCTGGGGAACGCACAGGCAATTTCGTGTTCACAGACAGGTCTATCCAACGACCACCGTTGTAATTACCTATGTAGAATGAGCGGGACATCCGTCGTGTTGGTACCGCACGGATTGCCTTATGCTCAGTGGGAAACGGGACTGCACCCGCCTTAGCAAGTCAATTATTTTGATGTGGAACGATATAAGTCATTATGTATATTTTCGTTTTTAGGATTTTCAATTCTTTTCTCGTAATCTAGCGAAACACGCCGGTCGAAAATAAATTATGTGAATGACAATTGGGGTTGCTGCAAGAGGATTCGTCACACACAAAAACTTTCTGCTCGGGTTACACAGCCAATCGCGAAGAACTTGGCTTTCCTCAGAGGATATGAGTTGAAGGCCACCAACACGACAGTATCTATCGGCTTATCTCCCTATTCTCCTTTTCTTTCTTCTCCGGCTCACGCCATATTTCTCCTGCATCGGAAGGTTGTTAGACACGTCTTAGTATGTATACTGCGTCTTCATGATGATAACTTTTTTTCTCAGAAATTCCAGTGACGACAATAGGGGTTTAAGAGAGGAAGTATTATTTTTAAAAATAACAATTCAACAACGCTCATAAAATAAAAATATATTTATAAATGCCCAACAGATACTTTCGAAAATAATAACGAAACATGCTCGAAAACAACTTATTTCAAAGTTACGAATAAAAAATTTACACACAAAAAATAACAACATATTCTACTACAGGTGTTAACTGACAAGTTTCTATCGGTATGCNGAATAAAAAATTTACACACAAAAAATAACAACATATTCTACTACAGGTGTTAACTGACAAGTTTCTATCGGTATGCCGGTATGAAATGTTCCTAACGACCACCATCCCGCATGTCGACTTTCGCGCACACATACAAACTAATTGTAAGAACNTGCCGGTATGAAATGTTCCTAACGACCACCATCCCGCATGTCGACTTTCGCGCACACATACAAACTAATTGTAAGAACATGTTCCGACGTTTAAGGCAAAAACGTTTGCATTGTCTGAGGCGAATTTTCATTCCGTTTATACTTCCTGTATTGTGCAATTGCACGAGTCATGAAAAATAATTGCAACAAAAATAAACTTAAAAAATCACCAGCTTGCTATTCTCGCGATTATCTATCAGTGATAGATAATCGTGAAAATATTACTGTAATTTCTTGTCGTTACAAAGATTCACTGAAAAAGAACACTCATCCTTGAATAAGGCAGCTGACAAAGTTTCCACAACAGAGACGCCGCCATACAAAATAAAGATACAAAAAAAAAAAAGGCAAAGGCTACAAAAGTAATCGTTATTGAATAATACAATATTTTGGTTTATTACGGCACTTGTTAACGTTCAAAATATTTTCAGAGATACTTTATGGTATATTATAAAATTAAAACTTCCTGGCTGAGACTAATCTTGGTATGCCTAATTATCATGTACTTATTATGTAATTATTATGTACACCAAACGTCCAGAAACATTTCGAAAAAAAAAAAAANTGCCTAATTATCATGTACTTATTATGTAATTATTATGTACACCAAACGTCCAGAAACATTTCGAAAAAAAAAAAAACCTTTGTCTTCGTTGACCAGTAAACGAAATAAATCAGTTATCAAATTTTAGTGCATAATATGNGAAAAAAAAAAAAACCTTTGTCTTCGTTGACCAGTAAACGAAATAAATCAGTTATCAAATTTTAGTGCATAATATGCAACAATTTTAATGCCGCAGAAATTCGCAACCATACTAGTCGAGCACAGCGTTTGCAGACATTAGCAATACACCGAGTGGATGTTACACTATCGAGATTCAAGCGAAAGAAAGCTAATTACGTGACTGTGATATTGCGACTACCAGTTCCAGGACCTACAGTTTCACGAGGAACCCGAACCACGAAGAATGAACTCGTACCATTCAGGGAATCTCACATGCACTCATGACCAAGGTTCGAATCAGGGACCGGATGGAATTTCATAGAGGGCCGTTAGGCTCGGTTAAGTTAGGTTAGGGCAGGTTAGGTAAGGGTAGGCTAAGTTAGGTTGTACCCGACCCACGCGCTAGATAAAAGAAAAATAACAACAAGTGGAACAAACTGCCTTTATTTTTCAATTCGTAAGGCTCCCTCAAGATTTCAGATTTTTCTGATGACCTATACGGATACAGTGATTGTCATCGGAAACGGTTTCCAAGGCTGGTCGAGAAGAAAAGAGCTTGGGTTACAAAGCTTGTACTAATTATCATAATTATCTTTATGTGGTGTTGTAAAAACTTTTTTTCGTTTTTTTTTTGTCCTGCCGAGATATGCGCGTGGGCGATTTTTATATTTATTAAGTCTCATGGTCGACAATGGGCACAGTCCAATCATACAAACAAACAAACAAACATAAATACGCGAAGTTACCATTGCCATTAAACTTCAAAGATGAACGCTTATAATGATAACTAGCAACAGAAACACCCACCTTTTTTTTTTTTCCACCCCTTAACCAGTACATTTCCGTGTTCCTTTTCGGGTTTCTTGCGTGTCCGTGAACTGCAGAAAATACGCATGACGGCCGCGTAATTAAATGAATGCGGATCAAGGAAACCTAGGATACGTTTTGCTCTCCGAGAAGTTGTTCTACAGTATGATGACGTAGCAAACTCCTACCAATCAGAATAAAGGAAAATAACACCAGGCAATACCGCGAAAACCCAGTTCATTTCTCTATGATTGTAATGCTCCCGCCTACCTGGTGCTTGAACTGCGTTGCAGTGTGTTTGAAATACAAGTTTTTCCACGAAACTATTAAACGTACATCCAATGTGCTGATCTACACAAAGTACACACACTTCACACGAGCGCTGTTGAGTGCATTCAAGACGTCACGCATATTGGAAACACTATTTCGGAGTAACCCAACATAGCTAAAAACGGCTTTTTCGAAGCCCTGTATCTCAAAATACAAGCGTCAGATACCTACAAATCTACTCAAGGGCCCCGCATTGAACCTTCCTGGAGACATTCCACCAATAAAATTATAGGGTCACCGCTGAAAGTCCCACATGTACACGCAGTGTGAGAAAACTGCACGCCAAAACCTTGCGCTTAGCGGCGATGGCGCACTAGATTGGCGTGGCAGTGTCGCCCTTATCGCTCCCAGAACCTGGTGCTAAACAATCACTTCCTGGAATTTCACTTAATATGAGCGCAGTCATCTTCCATCTTTTTCTTTTCGTCTTCTCATTCTTAAACGTACTCTATTCTAATCGCATAATTGTGACACATACTTTACTATGAATACGATGCGTTTATCGAAACTCGCCATTAGTGAACCAGTTTTTTTTTTTTTTTTTTACGTTTTACCGTACGCATACGCAACCGTGCCATTGTAGAACGGTCGTAGCATATATCTTGCGTAGTTGCCTGTTTGCTCGCAAGACGGCGCTATGAGCTCACAGAAGCGATTTGCAGCGCTACCTTGTGCCTGGCCACGAAACTAGCTCTGAAAACCTAGAAATATTCTCTAGCTACTTCGTTGCTTCTATAGCATTATTTATAACTAATGGTGGTAGCTATATGGCCCAGGAACGAAACAAACTAAGAACAAAACCCGAAAACCAGTCAATACGAATTTTCTGCTCGAATGCGATGAAGCATATGACAGCTCTGTGACACGAAAATAGAAGGGAAATGTGTGCTGCGGTCAAACGTAATTTTCCCGAGGTGAGATAATTCTGAAAAACTCGTGTGTACGTCACGTGGTCTACATTACGTAGATGAAAGACTATTGCGTTTCTAACGATGAATGTTCTTTTTCTGAAGTTCAGGGGCTGGATAAATAAAAAAAAAACCTCCCCACTCGTTACGAAGTCCCGTCGCTGTGCATTCGTCTCTTCGCCATAAGCACGCACGCCAAGTCTAGCCATTTTTATTAGCACTTCAGAAGTTCACAACCACACAAACTACTTTCCCCTCTGAGTTTCGGATAAAGGANTCTAGCCATTTTTATTAGCACTTCAGAAGTTCACAACCACACAAACTACTTTCCCCTCTGAGTTTCGGATAAAGGAAAGCAGTCCTTTTAGAAATCACGACACGCGAGCTTCACTGCGTGTCGTCAGACTTGAATTCAACTTAACTTTCATTTAAAAGTTTATTTGAAATTTACGTGAAGACAAGAAAAAATATATAAATAAACATACATGTACTACTATTTTAAGTTATAAATATTCCAGTTGATAAACGCACATATAGGGTGATTTTTTACAGTTGGTGCCAGTGGTGTATTGAGCACTACGTTCGACATCAATATGGAGTATTTGTTACCTTAGTTGACACAACATAACAACCATAAAAAATACTGCATAAAATCATCAAATTTACAAAATAATTCACCATAAGAACAAAATATATAACAATTTGCATATGAGTAACCCAGTTGTCGAAGAGTGAAGTACAACTGTACATAAATACCAATAAAGGTAAAAGTAACAAATCCAAATTAAGTAATTTCGAAACAAAATAAAATATTCCGGTAAGGGGCACAATGTTCTAGGCATCAAACTTGCATCGTCGTTGCGTTATTTCGTAGCAAGTCAAGCTGACTTCTACTTTAACCACAAATGTGACGTCAACTGTAAATGGATATGCAATAGGCAGCAAGCTGGCTACATCCGGCTCAAAGCTCGCACTAGAGAAGCATTTGATAATTTAAGACGAAATTACCTAGTATTATTCTAATTTGTGTGTTAAATTACATAGTTATTTTAGATAAATTGCAAAAACCTAAAATATGTTACATGGAAAGCATTAACCGGTTAGCAGGGACCAAACATTACATCAGTATGAAATAACCCTTGATAACCAACACAGTTACTAATGTATCAGATGCGAAAGGATACATTTAACAGGGCTCGCAATGCTTAACACACTTGAAGTGGTAAGTGTAAACACAGAGGCCCTTTGATTACGTGTCCTCAAGGAACGTCTGCAGAGATATGCGTGATGCCTATTTACAGGGGTTGTATTACTACTTTATAAAACTGACTCACATATTCCTCTAAAAGGACGAGTTTTAGGGAAATAACAAACGGAAACATTTTCGTTAATTTTTAAATGCAGACTAACACTCCGACGTTGATGACTTGACTACGCTTTCGCGTACTGAAATGTAATGCAAAACAGAGGTGGCAACCCTAGTAATTTCATCAAAATATACACCTCACAAAAAGTTTGGAATATTGTGATATAAGGCGGTTTGGGCGGTAGGGGCTATGTAGTTTTTTTTTTGTGATCAACAGAGAGAGCACTAACGCAGCGAGCATGACTGGGGCAAGATAAAAACAGCAGTTTATAATAGCCCACAACCTCCAGAAACACTTACAGATCTCATAAGAGCTGTCCACATGGATTGGGTCCTTTTTCCGGAAGATGACATCAACATATTGATAACAAGCATGACACGGCGTGTTTAGGGACCTGTACAATGCACATGAAGGCCATACACGGCACTAAGCTGCAGTCGAAAGAAAGAAATGCTCACTAGTCAGAGACACCAGTAAGTTAATTTTGTTATTTCGTGTTCATTTGTCAGAGATATTGGACAAGTTATATTGTTAGAAACAGTTTGGATTTCCCTTTTTTTTTATCGCTAATTGCTATATGTATTGCTTTATGTATACTCCATACTTTTTTTTTTTTCATTCTGTATGCATATTCCAAACTTGTTGCGAGGTGTTTAATTGCGACTTGTTTTGGAGCAGTTGCAGGCAGACAGAATTCCACCTCCAAACACTTTCTGTGATATTTCATGTCGGAGCTGAAACAAGTTTATTAAAAGGCGCATATCGTTCTTAGGGATCACTTTAGATGGTAGACAGTATGCAAGATTCAGGTTTATATATTTCGTGACGAACGTGCATAAGCGGGTTACTTGTATTACGCAGTTTCATCTTCTACGTACTCTGTCATTTACCACGTGTTGCGTCTGGTCATGTGAGTGACATATGACGGCACAAAGCTTCAAATCATTCGATAAAACGGCTGGATGCGGTGTTTAAATCAACTTATCAACGACGTAACATACAAACATGCAAAACTCTTGCGAGTTGGCGCTCTCATACTAATTCTCCTGCGAGGGCATGTCCCATTTTCAGAAGAGTTTTGAACGAAGCGAGTGGTTCTATCGGCCGTTCTCTGCCAGTCATGTGACCACCTATGTATCAACCACAAAGATAGGAGAACAGCAGATGATAGGGCTGTGCAAAGAGGAATCTGGAAAAAATTATTCACTGTAAAGAGCTCTTGAAACATTTATTTTTGAAATGGAATGGAGTTCAGATAGTGCTATGACATTGTTGGACGAGTAGAAGAAATATCCTGTTGTACTTAATAGTCACTACTTTAAAATAGCGCGTGTTCGTGAGATTTCATAATTAAAATTGTGGCTATTCCGAGCCCATCAACCTTTCTCACGCTAAGAGATATTTTGTTGCATGTTTAACTAGTTTCTCATTGAATATCGAGTTTCGCATAAGCTTTATCAAGCGTCGCATAAAAAAAACTTTATGAATTGAAGCGTGGGAGCCAGAACTAATAGCAGCTGATCGTTTTTCTGCTCTAAAAAACATCTGCGAGTAGCTGTGTCGGCGGGTAAGCGAAACTCACCACAACCAAGACAAAACAGTGACGTCGGATTTTCTCACGTTTATACCTATGTTTTTTTAAATCTGCTCGATTTGAAAACATCCTAGATGCAATAAAACTCTGTCAAAGGAATCGAAGCACAATTTCACATCGTGTATCTACGTGTATCACGTTTAAACCACGTGAACCGACACATGAACCAAAACTATGGCGTTTGTAGCGAAGTTTCCAGCAAGCTCAAATCATAAATTAAACTATATAAAGTGATTAATGGCGTCGAAGTTGCTATATGGAAGTAAATGTTCGACATTGCGAGTGTGAGACCGGTGGAGATGAACAACGTTTCAGTTGCCAAAATGAAATACTTATAAGATATGAGGAAATAATGAAAGCATTTAAATGTCCAAACAACAAATGAAAATAACAGTCCTGTACGTAAAAAAAAAAAACATTTAACACAGATACATTAATTAAAGCCATTCGGTGTATAATCACATTGGTTCAAGTCATTCGGTGTATAGACTCAAATCGGATAAAGCCATTTGGCGTAGATTCACATCGGTAAAAGCCGTTTGGTGTAGACTCACATCGGTTAAAGCAGTTTGGTGTAACATCGGTCAAAGCAGTTTGGTGTAGATGCTCATGTCGGTTAATGTCATTTGGTGTAGATACTAACATCGGTTAATGCCATTTGGTGTAGATACTAACATCGGTTAATGCCATTTGGCGTAGACACTAATTTCGGTTGAAGCCGTTTGTAGACTCATCGGTTAAAGCAGCTTGATGTGGAGACGCATGTCAGTACGTCGGTGGTACGCGCTTTCCGCCCCACGTTCACTGCGCGGTCCACATGGCCGGGCTCACGCAGGAAGGACCGGACACATGCAGGAGGCTCATCTCAACGGGCCGACGTTCATGACGCTCGGCAAGTGAACCATGGCGCGGAGCGAGGCGGACGGAACCACGCACTTGGGCGCGGGCGGCCAGACGACGGGACAATGCCCCTGGCGAGGGTTGACGCAGAGGGTGTCTGTAGAGTATTGAGGAGGGGGGGCGCCAGCCCCCGCAATGCAGCGCGAGTTACAGCTTCATATAGCAGGCGCGGCGGAGACACGCCTGGGGTCGTCGTAAACCACGGCCGACGCCCCCGCCGTGGGGAGATTCGGACATCTCGGCCCCGCTGCATTAGCGAGCAGGCACCGGCGGTAAACAAGCAAATCATCCCACGCATACACACACACAGACTCGCACACATTTAACACACTGGAGAATATGCGGCAACACAGGTCTCCCCGCCTCGCGCTTAAACGCTGGAGAATTTCCAGGCCCAAACGGACCGTGCTCATCAAGAAGAGAGGGCGTGGGTTGTCTGTGCTCACGCATGTTATCGTTTATCCAAGGCGCAAAGGAGACGTCTCCCTTGAGGGCTAAAAACCCACCAACGCGCCTACACTGGTAATCCGTAATGTACCGAAAAACTCGTGCTCTCGGAAACAACTGTGGTGATGCCTCAGTGTTATCCTTACACTTACCATCTGTCCAGGACAGTTCTGCGTCCATACGAATTTATTACTAAATGTACATTATTTGCAACTTACGATAACCATTCTATTTCTTTGTGACATATTTGGGAGTTAGTCACATGAATAGGCATATGATCAAGCTGTGTCTTTTCATGGTCCTTTACATGGATGTCTGTTTAAATTATGACTGCATGAGAGAGGTGAAGATTAAAGTAACTCTTCATACTACTTCTACAACTGATATTAGACTGTTGGTTATATAACTGCCCAGTACCGTAATTTGTCTTTCAAATAACAATATCATCGCCCGGCGACCTCTGCGATCGAGGTTACTGAAGGGGCTTAAACCAACGAATTTTCTGGTTCGAATCCCGAGTTGGTCATTATGTACATGTCGTTATTAGATTTAAGATTAGGGTAGTTTAATTTGTAAGTTACCCTACCCAGAATAGATATCCAGCATAAAAGCACGTCGTTAACAATCCCAATAAAATAAATTAAAAAATACATGTCACGTCCTAATATCTTTATTTTTTGGTGAAAGTGATTTTCGTCGTGCACACGGAAGCTCACCGAGTAAACCTCCATAAAGAGACGCGACGTGTTCTCAGTCTGCGAACTCTTACACATGCGCGTGTCGCCTTCTCAGCGCAGTAGGCCTATCACCTAAATGAAGGTGATAGGCCTACTGAAATCTTAGCTAACGAACTCAGAAACATGTGCTGGTGATTCGAAACTTGTAAACACACAAAATTTTGTCAGAATGCTACGTAAAGGCTGTTCACTGTTAATTAAGCACGTTTGAAACCAAACTTTGAAAAAAGTCACTGCCCTTACCGGCATATATTTTAATGGACACAGTGACTGGAATGCAGTCTTTAAAGTTGGTAGCGAAGAAAGAAAAGTAGTTACGCGTCTTGATTGAATTCGCAGTGTAAGCTAAACATGTCGGAATACTGAAATGATTTCTTTTTCTTTCTGTTTCTTAATGCATGTATGTGTAAGAATCAGCATTTTTTTTTTAAATATTTATTTTCCTAATAGTTTTACAGCCTCTCTTTAACCGACGCACGAATAAGGTTATGAAGACCATGGCAATGTTAATTGTACGTACGGCGGAATAATACACAACATGATTTCAAAAGTGCTCAGTTTACCGTGAGCAGCCTGTACCAAACGAAACATGCTTGGTTGCACCTCTCGAGCAGCGGTTCCAGAAGTGAGGTGAATATGGAGCAGCGCCGGAATTAAGGGTAGGATGAAAAGGGAGATCCCCGAGAAAACTAGCCGACTAGCGGCATAGTCCAGCACGATTCCCACATGGGAAAATCTGGGAGTGACCCCGCCGGGAATCGAACCGTAGTCTAACCACAGCACCACCGCGGCCCCGTTTCCAGGGGAGAGTTATTTAGTATTCTGTAACATACCTGCCACCTCCAGATGCGATTTTGGCATTAAAAGGGAGCATGAATAGATTCGGTTATAAGCTTAAGCTAATATTTGTCCAACTGCGGCGAAAGCTGCACGAAGAGATGTGGCGCAGTGGTAGCACAAAATGGGCTCGGTGTGACCAGGTTCGATTCCCGCCGACTGATTGTCCGAATAACTGAATCCGACTCTTAACAACATGGCTTTCTAACTGATGTAAAGCCGTGATCACCTACATACACACACGCGCACACGCGCGCGCACACATACACACACACACACGCAACAGCTGCTGTATGCTGAAAGGGCTCGTTCGACTATTCTGCATGCTAGAACTTGAATTAATATTACAAAAGAAAACAAACGTATTTTAAAATTGATATTTAATAACCCTAACATAGCAAGTATACTACCTCCGGCAGTATTTTATTTACTTCTGTTATTTAAAGTACCTTCAATATCATATCTACCAATTAATTCATGTATCGCACAGCATACGAAACTGAAGAAAATTTTCTTCTGATACAAACAGAAAATATTCCATATTTAAAATTTTGAACAACGTTCCTCATTCGTTGTGGAATATTGTTCAATTTTTGTGTATAGAAACAAAAGTATTTCAAAATATACTCTTCCATCTGAAAAAGAGATGGATTTCTAACCAACTATTATGAACCTGAAAAAAACTTTCCAAAGCGATTTGATATCCAAACCATACAGAAAAGCTCCTGACTTTTATAACGATAAGACAGACTTGGATTATTGTGTTTAAAGTATTGCAAAATTTCACAATTTAATTTTATAGTACTTTTTATTTAAATTGGTAACTTCGTTTAAGAAATAAAAGCTTGCTGAGGTTATACAATACGAGGATACCAATGTGAAAGTAAATTCCTCGCCATCAAATGACTCGCAATTAGAAAGATGATGTAATGAAAATAGACCTTGTTTTCTGCATTCAGTGCGAGACGGTTACGCGAAAAAAAGACATTTTACACCGCTCAGTGGGGATATTTTCTATACTCTATAACAAAACAAAATTAGTATTTTTTTTGTGAACTTTCTGGCGCCGGACTAGCTAGGTATTTCACTGCGCCTCTTCTAATGACTGCATTCCAGTACTCTTGAGGAAGGATTGCAACTGAACGTGGAGATTCTGTTTCGCGTTTGGGGCACTTACACGCCACTCACTGAATGTAATACGGCCCAAAACACTACAATAAAAGCAAATGAGTGAAAACTTTTCTAATACGGTGAAACACGACTGCATGTAAATTATAAACTTTAAATCGCGGGGGATCTCTGAAAACATGATATTCAGACCCTACCGACACCACCAGCGTGCGTTGTCGGTGAACCGGCGCCACGACAGGTCAAACGTTTCAATCACGAGGATATAAACACAAAAGGTAGAAAATCCTGACACGCAGCGCGCATAAAACACGACACCCGCACGTCCGGGCACAGGAGTTACGACTGGTCCATCCAGGCAAAATATTTTGAGCGGAGAGAGAGAGAGAGAGAGAGAGAGAGAGAGAGAGAGAGAGCCGTTCGCTTCTGTATGAATGGTTCTCTCTTCCGCACCTGGCGTGTCAACGCCTCCATCAAGAAAAAATATCACCGGGCTGAAATTTTTTAACATCTGTGCAGACCTTCCTGGAGTTTGAAGTAATTTTTTAACCGGTATTATTTCTGGCGTCGAGATGGCAGAAAGTAAAACAAATAAAAGCAACAATTCAACGATTTTTGTCGTGCAGTTTCACCCATAAAAATTTGTCCATTTTTTTTAATGCGCAAGTTTCAATTAAAGTAGTTAAGTAAGAACACTTTAGTCAGAAATGGTTAACTGACATGAACGTAAAAAAATTAATAAGGGACACGTGTCTATGGTTCCCCGCGATTCAAACGTGGAATATCGTCATCTATAGATAACACCACATTGACGACGTCGGCCTGAGATATCGCCTCGCAACTGCGAGAAAGAAGACAACGTGTTATGGTGTGGTCAGGCCTTAGCTGAACGGCTTGCCTGATCACACCTTCAAACATAAACGAGCGGGACTGCAACGCCACCATTTGGTCGTCGACAGTTGCAGAAATCCCCTCCACAGGTCACTGAGCGGGGCCGCAGAACCACGCGCTTGATATAGGCCGTCGTTAACCGTCTCGTCGCCGTCAGTCATCTNGGTCACTGAGCGGGGCCGCAGAACCACGCGCTTGATATAGGCCGTCGTTAACCGTCTCGTCGCCGTCAGTCATCTTAAGTCCTTTGGCGACCCGACCAGCCAAGCAGACTAGGAAGATGGGTGTCCGGCCGTCGCTATCCGTCTCGTAGAATCAGCCTCCGGCAACAATAACAAGGTGATGACTTTCCAGTTAGGGTTAAATAAAATGGCGTGAGTTAATAATGATAATAAACATAATCTTAAATTCAATGTAAAGCTCCCCCGATCAATAGTAACATAAATAGTTATTGTAAAAGCGTAATTGTAATAAAAACCCCTCTTATACTGTTGTGCTCTACCAAATCATGAGTCGTTATTTGAGATACGCCCCCAACATACTTTCATGTACGAGTTGGCTGAAAAGCATAGTTCGTAACAAACGGAATCAAAAAAAGCATAAATGTTTTTTTTCTTCGGTGTTTTTCAAAGCACTTCTTAAAAATACTGAACGCTATTAGGGAAGCAATATATGTAATCTATTCACGTTACTTTCACTTTTTTTTAAATCAAGCGTTTAAAAAACTACACCGTGTGTGTCTCCTTGTTTCCTAAATAATTCGTATATCAAGGGGCGTTTTATTATTCCTCCAACATTAAATTACATTAGTTTTTGGTTATTTTAACCTTTCAATTACACTTTGTTTATAAATTATGTTATTTATTTCATAGCTAACACAGTTAAAACAGAAATGGCTAGTAAGAAATAGTTCTCAAGTAAGATAGCATTCAAATTAAATTTTGTTGCGTTACTTGCGATGAAAACGTTTCTTACCGACATATATATNTCTCAAGTAAGATAGCATTCAAATTAAATTTTGTTGCGTTACTTGCGATGAAAACGTTTCTTACCGACATATATATATGTTTTCGGGTTAAATTGATGGAAATACTTGCGTTGCTTTGAATTTTAAAAAAATTTTACTTTCCAGCGCACAGATACGGTTGTTTCCCCTCTTAGTCTTAACAGACGTGTTTACAATTTTGTTTAAATGTGACTGACAGTCGCACAGTCAATAGCCATAAATAGTAAGGTATCAGAAAAGTTGGCACCAAACACGAATTAATTACGCTTATCGTTTATGGTTACATGGCCACTTCTGAAAAAGCCTGGTTATTTTCTTANATAGTAAGGTATCAGAAAAGTTGGCACCAAACACGAATTAATTACGCTTATCGTTTATGGTTACATGGCCACTTCTGAAAAAGCCTGGTTATTTTCTTATTTCGTCCATCGTTATAACCATTCCACAACCACGTTTACAGCGATAAACATGTTTTGTAGAATCTGACAAAAGTTTCTTTGGCGCAACCGAACTAATTGTTTGTATAGGATCAATGAAATATTTTGCTATTGAAACCAAATTATTTCGATGTTCTTACTTTGTTGCCTGAAACAGAGATTTGGTTGGTGAAACTAAAGATTCGTTTGTAAAACAATTTCGGATAATATAAAAAAAAAATGAAGCTGGCTGGAGATTCGCACCTAGATACGCTACACCCGGCCTCAACGCAAGGACCTCAGCTAAAGTGATCGCTGACGATAACGGAATGTTTTCAAATATATAAATTCAAATTACTGGGCAACGTGCGCAAATAAATGTTTTAAGTTTTACAGCTTTACTTTTTAGATTCCTGTTGGATTTGTTTCAATGTGATGTTTATACAATTATCAAGCATCAATATATACACTAACAAACACGGTTACTATCCTAATTGTCAAAAAATACAAACATTCTCTCGAGCTGTATTTTCAAACGAAGGCAATCAAATGAGTGGCCAAACAAATATATACAGCTGATTCAAACGAATATTTTGTTGACTGTTCAATTTCTTTTTGTTCCAACACAGAGATTTTGTTTTTTGTTTGATGACCCTAATTAATTTGATTGCTTTTCGAGTTTTATTTACTCAACAAAATATTTTGTTGGGGCAACTAAATATACTTTTGGCCCTGTACAAACAATAATTTTGTTGGCTGTTTTCTCAGTGTAAAGATAAACAATTCCGTGGGATGAGAACTCACGCGCAACTAATAGAACACTGCGACATTCATTTTGTTAATAAGCAAGATACATATGCTCCTAATACGGCCTTTATTGGTTTAATGTTGAAAAATGAAAAGAAACCGATTGTATTTGCCATTTTCGAAAAACATCGTACTTCAAATAAACTTGATGACACGGCGATGTTGATCTCGAGGTGGAGATATCTGAGCAGTTCTTAACATCGAGGTCTCGAGACCCGACGACGGCGAAGCGAGGTGAGTATGGCGCAGTGCCGGAATGCAAGGGCGGGAGAAACGGGAGATCCCAGAGAAAACCCGCCGACCAGCGGCATCGTCTGGCAGGATACCCCACATGCGAACATCCGGGAGCGACCCCACCGGGGATAAGGAGACTTGAAAATTCATTTATATAAAAACATCAGAAATGAACCTACCAAGATAGACTTTGCATCGCAACCATTACTAACTCTATTGCGCAACAAATACAGGTCACCTATCTGGCAGAAACAAGAAAAAATGATACTTGAATAACTTCCCAACAAAGCCATTGCGATATATTCCGCCTTTGTTATATTTGACTAAACTCAGCGGAGCTGTTTTATGCCAGCAAAATGTGTGACGGTTGTGAAGGGGCAGGGTTTAGAACAGTGAACGAAGGAATACCAGGAGAGAAAACTCAAATACCTCCAGAAAGTCACAAAACTTACCAATTTCCGGGGGGTTGGGGGATCGATCCCGGATCTTCGTATGTGGAAATCGTGCCGGACGATGTGCCGCTCGCTGGTCGGCGAGTTTCCTCGGGGATCTACCGTTTCCCCCGCCCTTACATTCCGGCGCTACTCCATACTCACCTCACTTTACCCTCACCGGCTCTCAAGACCTCGATGTTAAGAGCCGCCCAAATCTCTCCTCTCCACTCCACTGAACTGATTTCCGGTCTGCCGGGAACTGANAGACCTCGATGTTAAGAGCCGCCCAAATCTCTCCTCTCCACTCCACTGAACTGATTTCCGGTCTGCCGGGAACTGAAGCCGAATCGGGGGGACCTCATAGAATCAGAGGTCAGTGACGGAGAGTTATTCCTGCCAACAACGCGTACGTCAATTTAAACACTACGAAACAGAAGTACGGTTGACGATCTCAACAAATGCTGAGTGAACAAAATGTGATAAACAAAAGCAACTAATTTTGCTATACTAACAAAATAAAAAAAATTCATGCTGTTAAGACGACAAAATCTGCGTTCAATTATTTGGTCGAATTAACTTCTGTACTTGTTTAGCTATATCCGGGAAAAAAAGAAAACGTATCGTCAACATACGAAGAAAATTCATATGCAAATGGCTTTCTAAATGAACTGAAGTAAAATTTTTTAACGAGAGTCGAACCAGCCTTGTGTGATTAGGCAGAACAAGCTTTGAAAAAGTTTCACATAAATGGGAACAAAGACGTACGTGTGAAATGCTGCGAGTACAGAATTTGATACTCGTGAATTGCCTACACCGGAAATTAAGCTCACGGGATTATAGGGAATTCAAAAATAAAATAAAACACATCCACAAGTTTAAACATTTTACTGTATTTTATAAGAACAAAAGAATGAAGACAACAGAGTACGTAGAGACGCGTTATACGAACAAATAGGAAATGGGATTGTCATGCGCCCACAAAAAAAAAACCNTCTCAAGTAAGATAGCATTCAAATTAAATTTTGTTGCGTTACTTGCGATGAAAACGTTTCTTACCGACATATATATGTTTTCGGGTTAAATTGATGGAAATACTTGCGTTGCTTTGAATTTTAAAAAAATTTTACTTTCCGGCGCACAAATACGGTTGTTTCCCCTCTTAGTCTTAACAGACGTGTTTACAATTTTGTTTAAATGTGACCGACAGTCGCACAGTCAATAGCCATAAATAGTAAGGTATCAGAAAAGTTGGCACCAAACACGAATTAATTACGCTTATCGTTTATGGTTACATGGCCACTTCTGAAAAAGCCTGGTTATTTTCTTCTTTCGTCCATCGTTATAACCATTCCACAACCACGTTTACAGCGATAAACATGTTTTGTAGAATCTGACAAAAGTTTCTTTGGCGCAACCGAACTAATTGTTTGTATAGGATCAATGAAATATTTTGCTATTGAAACCAAATTATTTCGATGTTCTTACTTTGTTGCCTGAAACAGAGATTTGGTTGGTGAAACTAAAGATTCGTTTGTAAAACAATTTCGGATAATATAAAAAAAAAAATAAAGCTGGCTGGAGATTCGCACCTAGATACGCTACACCCGGCCTCAACGCAAGGACCTCAGCTAAAGTGATCGCTGACGATAACGGAATGTTTTCAAATATATAAATTCAAATTACTGGGCAACGTGCGCAAATAAATATTTTAAGTTTTACAGCTTTACTTTTTAGATTCCTGTTGGATTTGTTTCAATGTGATGTTTATACAATTATCAAGCATCAATAAATACAATAACAAACACGGTTACTATCCTAATTGTCAAAAAATACAAACATTCTCTCGAGCTGTATTTTCAAACGAAGGCAATCAAATGAGTGGCCAAACAAATATATACAGCTGATTCAAACGAATATTTTGTTGACTGTTCAATTTCTTTTTGTTCCAACACAGAGATTTTGTTTTTTGTTTGATGACCCAAATTAATTTGATTGCTTTTCGAGTTTTATTTACTCAACAAAATATTTTTTTGGGGCAACTAAATATACTTTTGGCCCTGTACAAACAATAATTTTGTTGCTTGTTTTCTCAGTGTAAAGATAAACAATTCCGTGGGATGAGAACTCACGCGCAACTAATAGAACACTGCAACATTCATTTTGTTAATAAGCAAGATACACATGCTCCTAATACGGCCTTTATTGGTTTAATGTTGAAAAATGAAAAGAAACCGATTGTATTTGCCATTTTCGAAAAACATCGTACTTCAAATAAACTTTATGACACGGCGATGTTGATCTCGAAGTGGAGATATCTGAGCGGCTCTTAACATCGAGATCTCGAGACCCGACGACGGCGAAGCGAGGTGAGTATGGCGCAGTGACGGAATGCAAGGGCGGGAGAAACGGGAGATCCCAGAGAAAACCCGCCGACCAGCGGCATCGTCTGGCAGGATACCCCACATGCGAACATCCGGGAGCGACCCCGCCGGGGATAAGGAGACTTGAAAATTCATTTTTTTAAAAACACCAGAAATGAACCTACCAAGATAAACTTTGCATCGCAACCATTACTAACTCTATGCGCAACAAATACATGTCACTTATCCGGCAGAAACAAGAAAAATGATACTTGAAAAACTTCCCAAAAAAGCCATTGCGATATATCCCGCCTTTGTTATATTTGACTAAACTCAGCGGAGCTGTTTTATGCCAGCAGAATGTGTGACGGTTGTGAAGAGGCAGGGTTTAGAACAGTGAACGAAGGAATACCAGGAGAGAAAACTCAAATACCTCCAGAAAGTCACAAAACTTACCAATTTCCGGGGGGTTGGGGGATCGATCCCAGATCTTCGTATGTGGAAATCGTGCCGGACGATATGCCGCTGGTCGGCAAGTTTCCTCGGGGATCTACCGTTTCCCCCGCCCTTGCATTCCGGCGCTACTCCATACTCACCTCACTTTACCCTCGCCGGCTCTCGAGACCTCGATGTTAAGAGCCGCCCAAATCTCTCCTCTCCACTCCACTGAACTGATTTCCGGTCTGCCGGGAACTGAAGCCGAATCGGGGGGACCTCATAGAATCAGAGGTCAGTGACGGAGAGTTATTCGTGCCAACAACGCGTACGTCCATTTAAAAACTACGAAACAGAAGTACGGTTGACGATCTCAACGAATGCTGAGCGAAAAAAAATGTGATAAACAAAAGCAACTAATTTTGCTATACTAACAAAAAAAAAATTCAGGCTGTTGAGGCGACAAAATCTGCGTTCAATTATTTGGTCGAATTAACTTCTGTACTTGTTTAGCTATATCCGGGAAAAAAGAAAACGTAACGTCAACATACGAAGAAAATTCATCTGCAAATGGCTTTCTAAATGAACTGAAGTAAAATTTTTTAACGAGAGTCGAACCAGCCTTGTGTGATTAGGCAGAACAAGCTTTGAAAAAGTTTCACATAATTGGGAACAAAGACGTACGTGTGAAATGCTGCAAGTACAGAATTTGATACTCGTGAATTGCCTACACCGGAAATTAAGCTCACGGGATTATAGGGAATTCAAAAATAAAATAAAACACATCCACAAGTTTAAACATTTTACTGTATTTTATAAGAACAAAAGAATGAAANACACATCCACAAGTTTAAACATTTTACTGTATTTTATAAGAACAAAAGAATGAAAACAACAGAGTACGTAGAGACGCGTTATACGAACAAATAGGAAATGGGATTGTCATGCGCCCACAAAAAAAAACCACATACGATAAGGGAGAAAAAAAAAACTGCTATTCAAACACACAAGGACGACATTTCCGCAGAAAATCGCGGGATATAACAGTTTTTTCTCCGCAATTATGAGATGTGATAGCTTGCCAGGAGCACTTTGAATTTCGTATGCAACGTTTGCAGAGCAAAACAATAACATTCAGAAAATGAGCAATAAAAGGAGATAAAACCTAAAAATACAACAGTTCCCATACACGAAATTCAAGATAACGACCACATTCAAAAGGAAGGTTATACACGCAAAAATCATATCAATAATGCACAGAGTACGNTCCCATACACGAAATTCAAGATAACGACCACATTCAAAAGGAAGGTTATACACGCAAAAATCATATCAATAATGCACGGGGTACAGAAAAAAAAGTGTTTCAAAGAGTACTTATATCGGAAGCTGGTGACGTCAAACACGGTACAATGTTATCACCCATGGAGTTACAAAAAAAATTACAGATTTTATGTTTTGTATTTTTTTACTCAACTTAACAAAGTGACGTTGCCACAACATATCATTTACTGTATGACTAGATCAACTGTTGTTCAGGTAATTTATAAACAGTTGTTTTCTCACACATATTAAATAGTTCAAATAAATTGACAGGTAAATGTTTCCCCGTTATTCGCTGCGTATTGTGTACTTAAAATTACTCAAATGTAAAACGGTATGACCTCCTTCTTTAAGGTTTAATTAATATACCACCAATACCACCATGAGATATTATGTCTTCAATCGTTCTGCATCCATTATGAGGTACGACTGAAGTCTTCCTGTCCTGCAATGCACTCTCTCCATTCTCGCTCGAAACGCGAAGTTTTAGTTATCACGGTGCATTTTCGAGTAACGATTTTAAGCCACTATAATTTTCTGTTTTCGGATAAAGAAAATGTAAAACCTCACTACCACACTCTAACTTTTAAAGTACTCTAGCTGCAATAATGTCAATACGTTTTGTTGGATCAATGCAAGCAAATTAAATGTTTGCACAGGGACAAGGAAATATTTTGCTGTTGAAACCAAACTATTTTTTGTTCTTATTTGGTTGTCCCAATAAGATTTGCATGGTGCAACTGAAATATTGTTTGGCTCTGTGTACATTAGAGAGTTTCGGTTAGTATAAAAACAATTTTAAACTCGACCGAGATTCGATTTTAAGTCATTTTAACCCGAGCGCTACGCCTTGACTACCACAGCTAAACTAACTACACCGTAAAAAAAATTCTGGTAATTTCTTAGAATGTACTNTCGATTTTAAGTCATTTTAACCCGAGCGCTACGCCTTGACTACCACAGCTAAACTAACTACACCGTAAAAAAAAATTCTGGTAATATCTTAGAATGTACCAAAGAAAGTGTAATGTTTCTAAATATATAGCCTACATTTAAAATACTGGACAGCATGCGTAAATAAATCTTTCAAGTTTAACAGCCATAGTTTTATAGTTTCTGTTAAACTTGTTTTATTAGGATTTTTAATCCCTTATTAGGCACCAATAGAAGAACTAACAAACACTGCTACTGTCCTAATTGTCACGAAAATTACAAACAAACTCTCGAGCTGTATTTTCGAAAGAAGGCAATTAAATGAGTAGCCAAAACAATTTATGTAATTGATTCAACTAAATAGTTTGTCGACAGTCTAATTTATTTTTGCCCAACACAGAGGTTTTGTTCCTTATAGCATGTATTTTGTTAGATGAACAAAATTAATTTTGTTGCTTTTCAAGTTTTGTTAACTCAACAAACTATTTTGTTGGGGAAAATTAATATATTTTTGGTCCTTTATGACAAGTATTTTGTTGGCTGGAACAAACTTGTATGTCAGCGTAGATATGCAGTAGGGCAGTATTTCCCAAAGTATGGGTCGCGACCCACTGGTGGGTCGCAGACTACAATTTGGTGGGTCCCGAAAAATATAATTTCATACATGAACATATGCATGAGTTATAAATGTTATAATGTAGAACCTACACACATGCAATGCAACTGTCAATCAGACGTAAAATACTACGCAGAGTGCGCAGTGAATGCAACCCCCACCACCACGCCGCCACCCCCGCGGCTGCCACTCGCGGCCAAAATTAGTAACATAACACATTGCGTAATGCTGTTTGATTAGGGATATTTTTCATTAAAATTGTTCTTTAATACTNCAAAATTAGTAACATAACACATTGCGTAATGCTGTTTGATTAGGGATATTTTTCATTAAAATTGTTCTTTAATACTTCAACTTTTTAAACTATTTCATTAATCCTACTACCCTTCACTCCATTACACTACGTAAGAAATACAATGTGAATATGATGGAACAGCGAAACGGTACGTTTCTCGCATAAGGCATTAAAGTGGGTCCTGAATTTTGGCATTTTTTTTAATCGGTCGCGGTTCATAGAACTTTGGGAATTATTGCAGTAGGAAATTTCAAAAGTTACGCCAAAGTCATTCACTACGCGACTGCATTCAGTGTCATATTACGTACACCTATTGCGAACGCCGAAAAGCATTCTCGCCTGCGCTTAACGACATTTGGTTTTAGGCTCCTATGTACCCGAGCTGTTTTCTGCGTTCAAGGCACAGAAGCGAAGGAGCTATACGGGCGACACTAACATGCACCCCTAGCGCCTCATCGCACCTACGCGCAAGGCGTGCAGTGTTCCTGTCAAAATGATGTACTGTGCACATTAGATCTGTAACAGTGGCACTTAATTACCTCGCGATGGAAGTTTAACAGATTCAACTACGTGTCTATAATCGTACTTTTCTCTTCCAGCTTAATCCCACCAAGCCTAACAGGGTTCAATCCCCGGCCGGGTCACTCCCGGATATTCGCGTGTGGGAATCGTGCCGGACGATGCCGCTGATCAGCGCGTTTTCTCGGGGACCTCCGGTTTCCCCCGTCCTTGCGTTCCGGCGCTGCTCCATACACACCTCACCTCACCCTCATCAACCTTTGAAGAACTCGATGTTAAGAGCCGCCCAAATCTCTCCACTATTCACTCCACCCCAACTTCATTATCGAGAATGTGGAAAACAAAATTATTTTTATAATGTTTCCTAAAACAACTCTTAAAGAAAAAACAATTTAGTAGGAAAAATATTTCTAATTATATTTTTTAAAAATAAATAAAACTCACTGCCACCGATATTTGATCCCGCGACCTCTATGTTAGAAAGTACGCACTTAATCCCATAACCACTTGATCTTACACGCCTTCATGTTGAGTGTTAGTCTTATAATTACGGTTTATTAATTCGGGAAATAATATAATAACCTTACATATTGGACAGAGTTAAAGTTAGTAATTTAGGAAATTATTACATTTCAGACGAACCTTCAGTCTGCAGATAATTGAACAGTTGCATAAATATAGTTTTATAATTGGCGAATATATGGTTTTATGAACTTGGTGTTGGGATAACAATTGCTGGTAAAAGAAGGAAAGTGTTAACGAAGGGTTATAGAGTTCAGCATTGTTGGAAAATTAATTGACAATTCTATAAAAAAAACTGGATAAAAAATGCAATTTTCAGACCATTTTGAGATGGCTTTAAAGATGAGCATTGTGTAAAAATCTCCATTCAGTACTAATAAGACCAACCTTCCGTTATTAACAAGAACCTCTGTCGCTTTGTCGCCCATCGTCACCGCGGAAAACGTCGAGTGAACATTCGAGAACGAGTGCACCGCACACATTTGTAGCATATTGGAGGTGNCATCGTCACCGCGGAAAACGTCGAGTGAACATTCGAGAACGAGTGCACCGCACACATTTGTAGCATATTGGAGGTGAACAGAAATTCTGTGAGCTGATGACTTGAGGCGACTTACCGCTTGGTATCGTAAACTGGAGTGCTAAACTGATATTATTCTTTCCTTTTTAATCCCATTTATGACGTGAACGCGGGCGCACACAAACGAACGGTAGCTAAGTTAGGCCTGCTGTGATGCGCGCTCTTAAAATAATTCATTACAAACTTTTTTTTATGGTTTTATTACAAATATGGTTCTCATACCATTACAATGGAGACATTTTACAATTAATATTATTGAATTTTTACAATGTTCCGTAAATGTAAAAAAAAAAAAAAAAAGTACCAGCTAAATTTACCAAACATTTGACGGTGTGTACGCGGATAGCTTAGTTGGATATTCTGGGTACTTTTATAGGTTATAAACAAATGAAAACTACCCCTCGAAATTCAGTAAATTTAAAATGTTCNTGGATATTCTGGGTACTTTTATAGGTTATAAACAAATGAAAACTACCCCTCGAAATTCAGTAAATTTAAAATGTTCCGGTTAAGTTTTGAATTAAAGTAAGTTAAGAGAAACTTGGCCTTTGCTTATGGAAGAATCATTTCCATTTGTGCCCTCTAGTTGTTCCATTCTTAACAACGTGANCATCGTCACCGCGGAAAACGTCGAGTGAACATTCGAGAACGAGTGCACCGCACACATTTGTAGCATATTGGAGGTGCACAGAAGTGCTGTGAGCTGATGACTTGAGGCGACTTACCGCTTGGTATCGTAAACTGATGTGCTAAACTGATATTATTCTTTCCTTTTTAATCCCATTTATGACGTGAACGCGCGCGCACACAAACGAACGGTAGCTAAGTTAGGCCTCCTGTGATGCGCGCTCTTAAAGTGATTCATTACAAACTTTTTTTTTATGGTTTTATTACAAATATGGTTCTCATACCATTACAATAAAGACATTNAAAAAAAAAAAAAAAAAGTACCAGCTAAATTTACCAAACATTTGACGGTGTGTACGCGGATAGCTTAGTTGGATATTCTGGGTACTTTTATAGGTTATAAACAAATGAAAACTACCCCTCGAAATTCAGTAAATTTAAAATGTTCAGGTTAAGTTTTGAATTAAAGTAAGTTATGAGAAACTTGGCCTTTGCTTATGGAAGAATCATTTCCATTTGTGCCCTCTAGTTGTTCCATTCTTAACAACGTGANAGAGAAACTTGGCCTTTGCTTATGGAAGAATCATTTCCATTTGTGCCCTCTAGTTGTTCCATTCTTAACAACGTGATAACACAGTGAGAAATAAATTACCAGTAGCAGCTGTTAGCCGAGAAACGGAATCCAAACTCACTGCGAAACGCTGTAATTAGACGTCCCAACTCACAGCTCATTATAAATTCCGAAAACGCCCCGGGAGGATTTTCCAAATAAAAAAGTTTAAACTCGTGCGGCATCGCACCGTGGTGAATACTTACAGCGAGAGAATATGGCCACCCGTTTATCATTTGATTAACGTGGTGATTTTTTATCATAACGCGAATTTTGAGATAGTGAAGTACTCTGAATGGGACTCAAAATTATAGCGGGAAGGGATGAAAACTTTGTCTTACTTTTAAATGGAGAAAAATGCACTAAAAAATGAAAAGGTAGAAAAAACTTTTAAAAATTATAATTTTCTACGCCTGCAGGTAGTTCTTATTTTCTGAATAACGACTTCTGAACATCAGGTCGCTAACGCGTTGCACTTCAGACGAAGATATCCACGGTTTGAGTCCCGAGAAAAACCACGCAGTCTACCTAAACAAAAATTACTCTACATTACCACGATATCGTGTAATTATGTTAAAGAGAAACGCACATAAATCTCATGGGGACAATGCATGTTCAAACACGGTTATTTACTAAACTCAAACAGATCGACCGATGTCATGATGAGAAATGCTGCACGAGCTGATATTTGTCCGAAAGTTTCAATTCTCATAGCTGGAAGTGAATATTATCAAGCCAGGATCCAGCATGTAAACATTCTCACTTTCGTGGTTTCCGGCTTGATCGAGGGATCGCTTTTACGTGTTGAACTAAACTTACAGCTAAATACAACAAATATCCACTGATTACGTGGAATTCGAAACCGGAACATTGTGATCATAAGCAAACATCTTGGCGACCACGTCTTTGGAAGTTGTTAGTTTCCAAAATATAAAGTTAATCACATAAGTTTTCATACATACTGCGAATATTTCACATNGTCTTTGGAAGTTGTTAGTTTCCAAAATATAAAGTTAATCACATAAGTTTTCATACATACTGCGAATATTTCACATCTTACGGCTTTAATACTAGCTTTGCTTTCCGATGCCTTTAACTGGGAGCCAGCGGAGAGCGTGCAAACAATAACGTTATAACGTAAACTGATCCTTATGCTTTCCGAACAAGGGGTTCATTTGAACTCCCAGACGAAACTGAATTTCCGTTTGGCGGAATAATACAAAAGGGGAAGAAAAATAGATCCTAGGCAGGTATTTAAAAAAAACCTCAACTATAAGCTATCCACGATTAATCGAGCATTTTTGAAAGTTCTGCTANAGGCTATCCACGATTAATCGAGCATTTTTGAAAGTTCTGCTAAAGATCTACTTTTCTTCACATTTTGTATTCTTCCGACATATTAGACATTTACATTGCCACGAGCCTAATATGCGCCAGTCTATAGAAAACGTGAAATTGTTAGGAGTATATATGTATATATATCCATATATATATACAAGCTGACCCGGCAAACGTTGTTTTGCCATAAAAAGTATTTCTAGTGATTATAGTATTAGAAAAAAATAACTATAACTTATTGTAAGTGTGTGAGGATGTGGTATATAAGTAGAAGAGGCATGGAGCTCTGTGGACGATGACGGAATATAAAATTAGATAATTTAATAAATATTAATAAAATGGAAATACAAACAATTACAGCTTTGCGATCAATAATAAAGTTAATTAAGAAGTACACTTAATTATTGAAAATATAATTGTAAACACGTCACTACTACGATCTGAGCACAAATGAATAAGAGAAAGGTTATTGTGTGAGAGAAAGTGGAGACCGGCTACTCCGTGCTGT
>NQII01000535.1:574085-617920 GCA_002778355.1 Clitarchus hookeri | reverse complement strand
GGGGGGGGCAACGTCGGCTAGGGCGCTTAAGTCACCGTCCAGGGTCTCGGTTCGTAATCCCTCTGGAGCCGGGTATCTCCTCGCTGCTCTCGCTCTCTCTCTCTCTCTTTTATATACACACACACATATATATATATATATACACACACACACACACACACATTCTAAATCTGAATGAGAATTTCCCTGTTTCAGACAGTCAACAACACCTGACTGATTCAACAGTGACTTCAGCGAATTTAACTGATGAATCAGTGGGAAAAAAAGCCAGATTTCCGATTTCCTTCACTTACTGATTCAGTGATGTTCTCAACTGATTCATCAGTCTTTTTTTAGCTGTTTTTCAGTGGTTTGTTTACTGACTGATGGATCAGTTAAGCAGCGTTTAAAAATGACGGTTAAACAACGTGTATCAAGTGAAATAACGAATAAACCAATAAAACCAACACAAAATACTCTCTAAAATGTGTTTAGAGTTTCACAACACCATTTAACGAGGTAATATGAACATTCAGCTTTTCATTCCGTGTTTACGTTTTTTATTACGTTTTCATGTAATCATCACAGCGCTCTGTTTGAAGGTTTAAACGGCATATACAGTCCTGAAGAGAATGAATACAATATAATCTTCATGAATTCGATAAGACTATAAGAATTATATTTTCCTCTTAGATTTCGGCTTGATTCGGTAGCGCAGATGGTAAGGTAAAGGCCTACAAAAGACGTTAAAAGGGTGTAAAAATTCAATCCCGGTCACCTCCAAATTTTTTTTACTTTTTAGTTACGGTAAATTGCGCAATACAAATAGTAAAATATCGTAAATATGTTTATTTCACGTAATTATTTGGCTACATTAAATACAAAATAATATTTAATTCGCCACTGCAGTCGGCCGGCCGTCACTAACTCAATCGGTGAAACTGTTTCACGTCACTAGTTCAATCAGTGAAATTTTATTCACTGGAACAATCAGTGGTTTTCCTTTGATTCTGAGTGGAGCCATTTTCACTGATTCGAGTACTTGAATTTCACTGCGAATCAGTGGTTTTCCACTGACTCGAATTTAGAGTGTATCTCTATCTCTCTCTCTCTCTCTCTCGTCCCACCTCCTGTGAGCAGTCTTCGACAGCTGTACGTACTCTCACTAGAAGTTAGATTGATTCGGATTTCAAACGTTTCTCTCAGTTCTGTTGGTATTTCCTTACACCCAAAGAGTAAGTTTTGCCTCGGCACTATTCGTATTAGTATTTTTTTTTTGTGTTTACTAAATTATATACAGTTATTATTACCTATTAAACCAAGTATAGGCTGTTTAAGGTAAACTGAGCACTTTTGAAAGTCTTGCTTAGGTTCTACTTGCATGTACATTGTGTGTGTATTCTTCCGTCATATGTAAAATTAATGTTGCCAAGGGCTTCATCACTTTATTAATACGCCGGTCGATTGAAGCTGCAAAATTATAAGAAAAGCAAACATTTTACAAATTTACTGATATGGAACTACTTTCCCTCCGTTGTTACCAACTTTACTGGGCGCATGCCAATCTGTGTGCCCGTTTAAATATATTAAGATATTGGCGGCGAAATTTTTTAAAGGTTGATTTCAAAAGTGTTTGAATAATCGTGAATAGCCTATACGTGGCGTCGATAAAACTGGAGCTAAAAACNTAAAGGTTGATTTCAAAAGTGTTTGAATAATCGTGAATAGCCTATACGTGGCGTCGATAAAACTGGAGCTAAAAACGGGATGTAGAAATTCTCATCACCGGAAAATGTCGCCAACAATGAACGGTGTATTGGGCAGACACTCCCGGAGTTATAATTGCCACCCGCTGTTCCAGCAACGCCCATTAAAATCTTATTGCGTTTTCATGTCGTNAGACACTCCCGGAGTTATAATTGCCACCCGCTGTTCCAGCAACGCCCATTAAAATCTTATTGCGTTTTCATGTCGTCCCATTCTTTGAATTGGCAAAAAGCGTACTGCGAGAAGATCACCATTCATGCGGATAGCCATGGCCGAGGAATGGCAACTATACTGTGAGAGGACGACGCACTGAAGGAGTATGATGTGTCAGGTATGGTCCATCCAGGGCCACCGACTAGTGGGGTTATTGGATATAAGAACACGAGAAATAGTTACTTGGTGAAACATTGTGCAAATTACAATTCAAATGATTATGTTATACTCCTTACTGGATCAAATGACATTGGCAAAAGTGAAAGTGCAAAAAAACTTGCTACGTCTTAGAAAATGTTTTTCAGAACATACGCACACCAGTGTACTTGTGGTAAAATACCCAAAACGTTATGATTTAACTGCCATGTCATGTGTAAATACTGAAATAAGTGATACAAATACTAAACTGTCTATACTCTGTAAGCATTTTCGCAACGTACAGATGATCGAAAATAATTATATGACTAGGCATTGTTTCACCACACACGGACAACATCTCAACCATTTAGGTAAATTGGAATCGTGTAAAAATTTACTCCTTTGTATTAAGACTGATATTTCAAAATTACCATTTGCCACCTTGAAATATAATGAGGAAAACTAATTGCGAGAACTGTACAAATCAGGATGATTGCTGATAATAAATGTGTGCAGTCAGTCTTTATATAACATAACGGTTGACACAAATACCATGCAATATAACAAATTTATAAACAAAACATGTGTAACACAAAGGTTTATAGCAAAAACTAAGAAATGAGATATTAATATATATTATTATAATATACAGTCGCTGAACAATACGCTACTTGATATAGAAGTTATTCTTATTGATATGGCCGTTCGCCCTAATAAACTATGTTTTTGTGAGCATTGGTATAATCACCAACAAATACATAATGTTAGGTTGACAGATTACGTATTGGGAAGTTGTTATAGTCTGAGTAACTCAAAAAATTGAGGTGTGTGCATGTTTTTTAAGGATAATATTAACTTTATCAATAGAGATGACTCAATGATGATTAGAACAGAAAAGGACTTTGAAATCAATTTGAAACCATAAAAAAGCTTGTAATAATATGTCTTTACAGATCACCAAAAGGAGAAAAATCTATTTTTTTTATTTAGAGAAACTAGAGTAGTTGTTATATAGGTTGTATCATGAAAAAGCTCAGATAATATTATGACTTAATGGCTAGGTGCATAGGTGCAAAATGGCGCGGCAATCATTCTGACGTAATGTGCCCACTCGCGAATTGACTGCGGGATTCACGACATATCTTGCATATTGGATCTATTTTTATTTCATTGTAGCTTACTTTTCATATCAAATATTAAAAAACGAGGGCTGTCAGGGCACAGGACACATCCTAAATATGTTTAGTTCACAATATTTTTCCTATTGTTTGTAGCATCTGTAACCTTAATAAAGATTGACTCGTNACCTATTAAACCAAGTATAGGCTGTTTAAGGTAAACTGAGCACTTTTGAAAGTCTTGCTTAGGTTCTACTTGCATGCACATTGTGTGTGTATTCTTCCGTCATATGTAAAATTAATATTGCCAAAGGCCTCATCACTGTATTAATACGCCGGTCGACTAAAGCTGCGAAATTATAAGAAAAGTAAACATTTTACAAATTTACTGACATGGAACTACTTTCCCTCCGTCGTTACCAACTTTACTGGGCGCATGCCAATCTGTGTGCCCGTTTAAATATATTAAGATATTGGTGGCGAAATTTTTCAAAGGTTGATTTCAAAAGTGTTTGAATAATCGTGAATAGCCTATACGTGGCGTCGATAAAACTGGAGCTAAAAACGGGATGTAGAAATTCTCATCACCGGAAAATGTCGCCAACAATGAACGGTGTATTGGGCAGACACTCCCGGAGTTATAATTGCCACCCGCTGTTCCAGCAACGCCCATTAAAATCTTATTGCGTTTTCATGTCGTGCCATTCTTTGAATTGGCAAAAAGCGAACTGCGGGAAGATTACCATTCATGCGGATAGCCATGGCCGAGGAATGGCAACTATCCTGTGAGAGGACGACGCACTGAAGGAGTATGATGTGTCAGGTATGGTCCATCCGGGGCCAACGACTAGTGGGGTTATTGGATATAAGAACACGGGAAATAGTTACTTGGTGAAACATTGTGCAAATTACAATTCAAATGATTATGTAATACTCCTTACCGGATCAAATGACATTGGCAAAAGTGAAAGTGCAAAAAAACTTGGTACATCTTAGAAAATGTATTTCAGGACATACGCACACCAGTGTATTTGTGGTAAAATACCCAAAAGTTATGATTTAACTGACATGTCATGTGTAAATACTGAAATAAGTGATGCAATACTAAATTGTCTATACTCTGTAAGCATTTTCGCAACGTACAGATGATCGAAAATAATGATATGACTAGGCATTGTTTCACCGCACACGGACAACATCTCAACCATTTAGGTAAATTGAAATTGCGTAAAAATTTACTCCTTAAGTTACCATTTGTCACCTTGAAATATAATGAGGAAAACTAATTGCGAAGACTGTACAAATCAGGATGATTGCTGATAATAAATGTGTGCAGTCAGTCTTTATATAACATAATGGTTGACACAAATACCATGCAATATAACAAATTTATAAACAAAAATGTGTAACACAAAGGTTTATAGCAAAAACTAAGAAATTATATATATATATTTTTTAAATTTGAATTTGCCCTATTTAAGAGCGCTTGGAACCATTTTGGTTGAGTTTTCTTGCTGCCCAATATTCCTTCATGAGTTGTGACTGTCTTTGTTTTCTTTCCTCCGTGAAGGTGTAATTGTTTTTCCTTCTGATTTTGGGTTCAAATTTTGCAGTGTCGACCAATCTTCTGAAGGTTTCACGGTCTCTCGTGTTTTCTTCTGTAATTGAAAGTGATTTTAGGTCGTTTCTGACTTCTTGTAGCCAATTGGTGGGTGTTTTTAGACTGTTGTTGTGATCGAAAATCTTTTTGGTTAGTCTGTAATTGTCCATTCGTTGTAGGTGGCCATAGAATTTTAGCCGTTTTTTTCTAATGTTCTCTGTAATTGGTTCTACTTTGGTATAAAGTTCGTTGTTGCTTTTGCATCTGTATGTTCCGTCTTCTGTTCTTCTTGGGCCTAGAATTTTCCTGAGGATCCGTTTCTCTTTTTTCTCGAGTTCTTCTCGTTGTCCTACCTTTTTTAATGTCAAGGTTTCTGCACCGTATGTTAATAATATATATTATCATAATATACAGTCGCTGAACAATAAGCTACTTGATATAGAAGTTATTCTTATTGATATGGCCGTTCGCCTTAATAAACTATGTTTTTGTGAGCATTGGTATAATCACCAACAAATACATAATGTTAGGTTGACAGATTACGTTTTGGGAAGTTGCTTTGGTCTGAGTAACTCAAAAAATTGAGGTGTGTGCATGTTTGTTAAGGATAATATTAACTTTATCAATAGAGATGACTCAATGATGATTAGCACAGAAAAGGACTTTGAAATCAATTTGAAACCACAAAAAAGCTTGTAATAATGTCTTTACAGATCACCAAAAGGAGAAAAATCTATTTTTTTTATTTAGAGAAACTAGAGTTGTTGTTATATAGGTTGTATCATGAAAAAGCTCAGATAATATTATGACTTAATGGCTAGGTGCATAGGTGCAAAATGGCGCGGCGATCATTCTGACGTAATGTGCCCACTCGCGAATTGACTGCGGGATTCACGACATATCTTGCATATTGGATCTATTTTTATTTCATTGTAGCTTACGTTTCATATCAAATATTAAAAAAACGAGGGCTGTCAGGGCACAGGACACATCCTAAATATGTTTAGTTCACAATATTTTTCCTATTGTTTGTAGCATCTGTAACCTTAATAAAGATTGACTCGTTACTTTTTATTTTCAATCTCACACGAGAAAATACAGCCTGAAATCAGCCCGTTCTGGTTTCTGGAATTCCGTAAAGTAGTTCTGAGTGTAATAATGCGATTTAAATTGTAACATTAAATGTTAACAGCAAGTTATAAAGGTATCTAAATAAACATAAAATGGCAAGAATACCAAACCCTTAATGGCTGATGTGCTGTGGAAGAATTCCTGCTGTTTATACCACCATAGGGCAAGTCCGCCTCCAAAAGGACCGACTGGCGAATCACGTGGCAGGGGAGTAAACACTGCTGGCTACTGCAGATGGACTTAAGGACAGTATAGCTTCGCTTTATTTCAATGCTCTATCATTCGGTAAGTCGCCACAAATACCAGTTCTGTCCAAAACCAGTACTTTGGCGAAGAGGTACTTTAAAATAAGTACTAGTGAAGCCACTTTTCTGCTCTCACTACAATAACTTTACCTTCCATGAAATTGCTGCTTTCTCGTTTTGGCCAATGCTTAAATGAAAATAAAAAAATTAAGTATATATATATATGCAAGGGCATAGTCGTCTTTACTGATCAGATTATAACATGCAATACGAAATATCGTATATAATGCTTTAGTTGTGGCATTTTATAACACAATGGAACATTACTACTAGTTATGTGCACCAAAAAAAAAAAACTATCATCAAAACATTACCTACAGCTGTTATGAATATGTAGTTCTATAATCAGCAGCTATAAATGCAGCAACAGAAATACACTAAATGTCTCTATTTTGTTAGAAACTTTTAGTACAGTACTATTTAAAAGTGAGTGTTAATCATGGAAGCTCCTAAAACAAAGAAATGTAAGTTCAATACTAGCGGCCAAAAATGTCGCCCATGTTGAAAATTGGTAAAATATACGGCGAGTGTTACAAATGGAACTATATAAACATTTTTTCACTCTCAGAATCAGTGAGTAAATTCTATGGTATCAGGAAGTAACAGCACGAACAATTTACGAAGTTAATGGCCTGGGTGTAATATCTTAAAGATGAGGTAGATTGATCTTCATGAATGAGCGAAGAGATTTGGGCTGCTCTTTAACATCGAAGTCTTGAGAGCAGATGAGGGTGAAGTGGGGTGAGAATGGAGCAGCGCCGGAATGCAAGGGCGGGGGAAACGGAAGGTCCCCNTAAATATGTTTAGTTCACAATATTTTTCCTATTGTTTGTAGCATCTGTAACCTTAATAAAGATTGACTCGTTACTTATTATTTTCAATCTCACACGAGAAAATACAGCCTGAAATCAGTCCGTTCTGGTTTCGGGAATTCCGTAAAGTAGTTCTGAGTGTAATAATGCGATTTAAATTGTAACATTAAATCTTAACAGCAAGTTATAAAGGTATCTAAATAAACATAAAATGGCAAGAATACCAAACCCTTAATGGCTGATGTGATGTGGAAGAATTCCTGCTGGTTATACCACCATAGGGCAAGTCCGCCTCCAAAAGGACCGACTGGCGAATCACGTGGCAGGGGAGTAAACACTGCTGGCTACTGCAGATGGACTTAAGGACAGTATCGCTTCGCTTTATTTCAATGCTCTATCATTCGGTAAGTCGCCACAAATACCAGTTCTGTCCAAAACCAGTACTCTGGCGAAGAGGTACTTTGAAATAAGTACCAGTGAAGCCACTTTTCTGCTCTCACTACAATAACTTTACCTTTCATGAAATTACTGCTTTCTCGTTTTGGTCAATGCTTAAATTAAAATAAAAAAATTTAAGTATATATATGCAAGGGCATAGTCGTCTTTACTGATCAGATTATAACATGCAATACGAAATATCGTATATAATGCTTTAGTTGTGGCATTTTATAACACAATGGAACATTACTACTAGTTATGTGCNAAAAAAAAAAAAAAAATATCATCAAAACATTACCTACAGCTGTTATGAAGATGCAGTTCTATAATCAGCAGCTATCAATGCAGCAACAGAAATACACTAAATGTCTCTATTTTGTTAGAAACTTTTAGTGCAGTATTTAAAAGTGAGTGTTAATCCTGGAAGCTCCTAAAACAAAGAAATCTAAGTTCTATACTAGCGGCCAAAAATGTCGCCCATGTTGAAAATTTGTAAAATATACGGCGAGTGTTACGAATGGAAATATATAAACATTTTTTCACTCTCAGAATCAGTGAGTGAATTCTATGGTACCAGGAAGTAACAGCACGAACAATTTACGAAGTTAATGGCCTGGGTGTACTATCTTAAAGATGAGGTAGACTGATCTTCGTGAATGAGCGAAGAGATTTGGGCTGCTCTTTAACTCAGAAGTTTTGAGAGCCGAAAGCGGGGTGAGAATGGAGCAGCACCGGAATGCAAGGGAGGGAGACGGGAGATCCCCGAAAATACCCGCCGACCAGCGGCACCGCACGGCACGATTCCCACACGCGAAAATCCGGGAGTGACCCGGCCAGGGA
The DNA here is from genome assembly GCA_002778355.1 of Clitarchus hookeri. NCBI lineage: Eukaryota > Metazoa > Arthropoda > Insecta > Phasmatodea > Phasmatidae > Clitarchus > Clitarchus hookeri. Next base: position 609,579 of record NQII01000535.1, on the reverse strand, counting down.
TTGAACTAGGTTCGCCTTGGTGGGAGGCGAGCAGTCTAACCGCTCAGCCACCGCTGCCCCCGCAATCAAAGGCACATCGCAAACTGTGTACTAACCTTACTCGAAATCACGTGGTTTCGACAGTTCTGTAGGAAGAAAAGCAGTTCAATGCCGGGAAAAGTAAGTTTGTTAGTGCACAGCTCGTACGTCCACTCTAAACCATATTCATTCTACGTGCGATGTTAGTAATCAAGAAATTGCTTTGTTCACAATACGTTCTCATTAGAAAGCTTGGTAGCGTTTTACTGTCATGTACAGCCAGAACCATGCATCTAATGAAACTGCACGGTACATACCAGGTTCAACACCTACACAGCAAACCGGGCAAGCAAAATAACCAAAATACAGAAACTGAAATTTTCTGGGAGTCATTAAACAAAAAAGGAAAGGAGTGGGAGATCGATTTTTCAGCTCACCGCGGCCATGAGATCGCGTATTCGTGGCGAGCAGGGCTACGTGCGGGAAAGCCCTTTTTCCCGAAAGGAAAACTCCACAAAGTCAGGGGAAGGGGGACACGAAGAGATTAACAGGGGCAGAGAGACGGAGGGTAGGGGGGGGGAAGTTTTAACGAACCGACGTGCTGCACGCAAGTGTTACAACCTGCAAGCCACGGGCCGGGTGAGAGAAGCATCGCTAGCTGGCGGGTACTCCACTATGCAGTCCATTGACGGTTACTTTCAACTTTTCTGAAGCCCAACTAAAGTGTTCCACTTTCAGGCCATTCCTCCGCCTCATGCAAATGAAGCTTGACCAAGTCTAGAAAATTACACCAAAGGGACAACGCACCGCATTCGTGTGAACTCACTTTAATAACATTTTCCATTAGACTTATTTCTTAGTCATTACCGACACACCTATTTTCTCTCTGTTGTTATTAATATGAATTACATATTATTACAGTTAAAGAAAAATTAAGTAAAAGTATAATTTAACCAAAAAAAGTTTACTTTCATGTTAACACATAAGTATAAAACCATGGTGATACATGTCGTATTTAGGAAACAACCAAACACGTCCCACATGGGCTGATTTTCCAAAGGTTTGATTTTAAAAAAGTGTGAAGAAACCTCGAATAGATTATACAAATAGACCCTAAGCAGGGCTTTCAGAATCGCTCAATTCATCGTGAACAGCCTACAGTCTCGGCGGTGACCATAGACTAAAGAGGAGATAGACAGCTTATTCGTCTTCTGCGCATGTGCCCAACATTGACCTACCCCAAAGGCAAACAACCGTCAAAAGTCACATGGTCAATAACGGTGAAAGTGTTTGTTTATATCTCAATTTTTAAACGACAAGCACTATTATATGAATAAAATCCTTTAACCGGTTTGAATTGAGAAAACTACGTAACACGTTGGTCAGAGGACGTATACACGCATCTCAAAGCAATTCAAACCATGTCGTTTCCGCTAGACGTGTTGGCATGAAAGCAGCTCAATGTCGGGACACGGAGATTGGTTGCGCGCAGACAGCGAGATCGGCCCGCCTCATCTTCAGTCCATGGCGGTGACGGCACAGATCGCGAACGCTGGTCCGGGCACGAGGATGGTCGGGAGTGCAGCGAGCCAAGGGTCCTCGGCCAGAGGCATCTCTCTCGAGGGGGCGTTGACGCCCGCCCGGCTCCAGCTGCAGCCGCCGGGGCATATTTTCGCAACCGGCTTATGTAATCAGCAGGAATTACAGGGCCATCGCGTAATTAGCGCGAAACGTGCCCGGGGCCCGGCGAATGTCGGCGCATTACCTTAATGAACGCGGCGCGAGCTAACTGTGTTATTACCAGGGGGAGGGGGGGTTTACCCCTCACGGTGACACGTACCGGATGTAGAGGGAGGAGGGAAGGGTCCTCTAGGGGTGCCTACGGCACCCCCTCCCCCACACCCTTCATCGGACCACGTATTGGCAGGCGTTTGAATTACTTTTGAGGTCGCGACCGAACAACAACACACCTTCCTTCATTCGCAACAGGCATTTAAATTGCATGTATAGGCTGTTCACAATAAACTGAGTATTATTGAGACCCTAGTAACGTTTTTCCCTTCAGCGATTTTTTATCTTTCCGCCACATATTTAAAATAAATATTACCGTGCAAGTTATAAAAAGAGTGTATATATTTCACCGGACTCGAAAGTTAACGTCTAAGGGTACAATAAAATACATTTGTAGACTATTATTCCAAATGAGAGGACTTCACTAAGTGTTCACTTTACCGTGAATAGGCTATATCAAAATTTAATCTACATTAAACTTCACAGACACACTTTACATTTACGGTCTGAGGTGCTGCAAATAAGCGCAAGGATTTACAATAGCCCGACTAGATCCGTCCGTCATACGTCCGTCCGTCTCCCAGTCCAGCGATATGCAACCAGAATTCGTACGTCCGTCGTAAGTTCATTGCTGCAAACTTATACAAACAAAACTGTTTTGAAATAGGAAAACAAATTCCCCATTAAAAGCGAAAATTATTGGCGATATTGCGTGTGCATAAATACACAAAACGCAAGTACACGCAGATAACTGAAAACATAAGAATAATTTTATTACTATTGCACAGGAGGAACTAATGTTCCCGACGAGATTATATACATTTCTTCAGAAAAAAATGTACCGTCATTGCATTTTTCAGCTACATAAACAAACATTTGATAACAAAAAACGAAAAAAAACGAAATAATGAACTCGGAATAAACGGGTAACAAAAAATAAAAGTTCGGAAGGCTGTAATTCTATCTGTCCGTCCGTATAGAAAGTTAAAGCTTGCCAAGGTTTTGACGGACGGATAGGATTAATGGACACCTCTGATTGGCTGTTGGTCACGTGATTGACGGACGGACGACGGACGGGTTGTTGTAAATCTTGCCTAAGAAATATTTTTGACGGGTGCTCTACTTGCGAGGCCTGTCTACCTCGAGCTGTTTTTCGCGTTTGACGGCGAGAAACCTAAGAGAGATAAGGGCCACACTGTCACGCACATCAAGTGCGCCATCGCCACTAAGGGCAAGGCTCTGAACCGGCGTGCAGCGTTCTCGTCGTGCTGCGTGTACCTGTAGGACGTAAAGCGGCGACTCGGTCATTGTATTGGCGGAAAGTCTGTGGCAAGGTTCGATGCAGGTCCCACTAGTATTTTTGTATGTATGTGACGCGTTCTTTCCATTCATGGTTACTTCCAACTTTTCTCAAGACCTGCTAAAGTTTTATTTTCAGAATATTCCTCCGCGTTATACAAACAAATCTAAACTAAGTTAAAAAAAATTACACCAGATGACAACTCAACCGAATTCATGGACAACCAGTTGTAATAATACTTCGCGTGAGAACTATTTCTTACTAGGTGCTACCAACTTCCTTGCTGTTTTTTATTGATATTTAAAATTAATTTAACATTACAATTTATAAATGTAATATAGGCAAAACTTTTATGTAATGAAAAATAAGATATTTTTATGCTAGCAGAAGTATATAACGCTTATGATACATGGCGCATTTAGGAAATAACTAAACACGCTATACACGAGGTGATTTATCGAAAGGTTTGATTAAAAAAGTGTGAAGAAACCGCGAATAAACTACAATAGCTGCGTGGGGAANCACAGCTCGTACGTCCACTCTAAACCATATTCATTCTACGTGCGATGTTAGTAATCAAGAAATTGCTTTGTTCACACTACGTTCTCATTAGAAAGCTTGGTAGCGTTTTTCTGTCATGTACAGCCAGAGCCATGCATCTAATGAAACTGCACGGTACATACCAGGTTCAACACCTACACAGTAAACCGGGCAAGCAAAATTCCAAAATACAGAAACTGAAATTTTCTGGGAGTCATTAAAAAAAACGGAAAGGAGTGGGAGATCGATTTTTCAGCTCACCGCGGCCATGAGATCGCGTATTCGTGGCGAGCAGGGCTACGTGCGGGAAAGCCCTTTTTCCCGAAAGGAAAACTCCACAAAGTCAGGGGAAGGGGGACACGAAGAGATTAACAGGGGCAGAGAGACGGAGGGTAGGGGGGGGGAAGTTTTAACGAACCGACGTGCTGCACGCAAGTGTTACAACCTGCAAGCCACGGGCCGGGTGAGAGAAGCATCGCTAGCTGGCGGGTACTCCACTATATAGTCCATTGACGGTTACTTTCAACTTTTCTGAAGCCCAACTAAAGTGTTCCACTTTCAGGGCATTCCTCCGCCTCATGCAAACGACGCTTGACCAAATCTGGAAAATTACACCAAAGGTACCATCGCACCGCATTCGTGTGAACTCACTTTAATAACATTTTACATTAGACTTATTTCTTAGTCATTACCAACACACCTATTTTCTCTCTGTTGTTATTAATATGAATTACATATTATTACAGTTATAGAAAAATTAAGTAAAAGTATTATTTAACCAAAAAAAGGTTACTTTCATGTTAACATAAGTATAAAACAACCAAACACGTCCCACATGGGGTGATTTTCCCAAGGTTTGATTTTAAAAAAGTGTGAAGAAACCTCGAATAGATTATACAAATAGACCCTAAGCAGGGCTTTCAGAATCGCTCAATTCATCGTGAACAGCCTACAGTCTCGGCGGTGACCATAGACTAAAGAGGAGATAGACAGCTTATTCTTCTTCTGCGCATGTGCCCAACATTGACCTACCCCAAAGGCAAACAACCGTCAAAAGTCACATGGTCAATAGCGGTGAAAGTGTTTGTTCATATTTTAATTTTTTAACGACAAGCACTATTATATGAATAAAATCCTTTAACCGATTTTAATTGAGAAAACGACGTAACACGTTGGTTAGAGGACGTATACACGCATCTCAAAGCAATTCAAACCATGTCGTTTCCGCTAGACGTGTTGGCATGAAAGCAGCTCNAGAGGACGTATACACGCATCTCAAAGCAATTCAAACCATGTCGTTTCCGCTAGACGTGTTGGCATGAAAGCAGCTCAATGTCGGGACACGGAGATTGGTTGCGCGCAGACAGCGAGATCGGCCCGCCTCATCTTCAGTCCATGGCGGTGACGGCACAGATCGCGAACGCTGGTCCGGGCACGAGGATGGTCGGGAGTGCAGCGAGCCAAGGGTCCTCGGCCAGAGGCATCTCTCTCGAGGGGGCGTTGACGCCCGCCCGGCTCCAGCTGCAGCCGCCGGGGCATATTTTCGCAACCGGCTTATGTAATCAGCAGGAATTACAGGGCCATCGCGTAATTAGCGCGAAACGTGCCCGGGGCCCGGCGAATGTCGGCGCATTACCTTAATGAACGCGGCGCGAGCTAACTGTGTTACTACCAGGGGAGGGGGGCCTTTACCCCTTCCGGTGACACGTACCGGATGTAGAGGGAGGAGGGAAGGGTCCTCTAGGGGTGCCTACAGTACCCCCTCCCCCACACCCTTCATCGGTCCACGTATTGGCAGGCGTTTGAATTACTTTTGAGGTCGCGACCGAACAACACACCTTCCTTCATTCGCAACAGGCATTTAAATTGCATGTATAGGCTGTTCACAATCAACTGAGTATTATTGAGACCCTAGAAACGTTTCTCCCTTCAGCGATTTTTTATCCTTCCGCCACATATTTAAAATAAATATTACCATGGAAGTTATAAAAAGAGTGTATATATTTCACCGGACTCGAAAGTTAACGTCTAAGGGTACAATAAAATGTATTTATAGACTATTATTTCAAATGAGAGGACTTCATTAAGTGCTCACTTTACCGTGAATAGGCTATATCAAAATTTAATCTACATTAAACTTCACAGACACACTTTACATTTACAGTCTGAGGTGCTGCAAATAAGCGCAAGGATTTACAATAGCCCGACTAGATCCGTCCGTCATAAGTCCGTCCGTCTCCCAGTCCAGCAATATGCAACCAGAATTCGTACGTCCGTCGTAAGTTCATTGCTGCAAACTTATACAAACAAACCCGTTTTGAAATAGGAAAACAAATTCCCCATTAAAAGCGAAAATTATTGGCGATATTGCGTGTGCATAAATACACAAAACGCAAGTACACGCAGATAACTGAAAACATAAGAATAATTTTATTACTATTGCACAGAAGGAACTAATGTTCCCGACGAGATTATATACATTTCTTCGGAAAAAAATGTACCGTCATTGCATTTTTCAGCTACATAAACAAACATTTGAAAATAAAAAACCAGAAAAACGAAATAATGAACTCGGAATAAACGTGTAACAAAAAAGAAAAGTTTGGAAGGCTGTAATTCTATCTGTCCGTCCGTATAAAAAGTTAGAGCTTGCCAAGGTTTTGACGGACGGACGAATAGAATTAATGGACACCTATGATTGGCTGTTGGTCACGTGATTGACGGACGGACGACGGACGGGTTGTTGTAAATCTTGCCTAAGAAATATTTTTGACGGGTGCTCTACTTGCGAGGCCTGTCTACCTCGAGCTGTTTTTCGCGTTTGACGGCGAGAAACCTAAGAGAGATAAGGGCCACACTGTCACGCACATCAAGTGCGCCATCGCCACTAAGGGCAAGGCTCTGAACCGGCGTGCAGCGTTCTCGTCGTGCTGCGTGTACCTGTAGGACGTAAAGCGGCGACTCGGTCATTGTATTGGCGGAAAGTCTGTGGCAAGGTTCGATGCAGGTCCCACTAGTATTTTTGTATGTATGTGACGCGTTCTTTCCATTCATGGTTACTTCCAACTTTTCTGAAGACCTGCTAAAGTTTTATTTTCAGAATATTCCTCCGCGTTATACAAACAAATCTAAACCTAATTTAAAAAAATTACACCAGATGACAACGCACCGAATTTATGGCCAACCACTTGTAGTAATACTTCGCGGGAGAACTATTTCTTACTAGGTACTACCAACACAAATGTTTCCTTACTGTTTTTATTCATATTTATTATTAATTTAACATTACAATTTATAAATGTAATATAGGCAAAACTTTTATGTAATGAAAAATAATATATTTTTATGCTAGCAGAAGTATATACCGCTTATGATACATGGCACATTTAGGAAATAACTAAACACGTTATACATGAGGTGATTTATCGAAAGGTTTGATTAAAAAAGTGTGAAGAAACCGCGAATAAACTACAATAGCTGCGTGGGGAANTGAGGTGATTTATCGAAAGGTTTGATTAAAAAAGTGTGAAGAAACCGCGAATAAACTACAATAGCTGCGTGGGGAAACGTGTTTTTTACACACTCTGCAACGCAGATCAAGCGCCAGGTAGGCGGGGGCCTTAAGCTGAAACAACACTTGTTCCGTTCTCGCAATCAATGACCTAATCATTTACACACACAACANTAGGCGGGGGCCTTAAGCTGAAACAACACTTGTTCCGTTCTCGCAATCAATGACCTAATCATTTACACACACAACAGACCATTGCGCACTGAACAGTGCGAGCCAAAAATTACTTTGATATGCGTTACGTACACTAGGTGTTAATGTGTCACNGACCATTGCGCACTGAACAGTGCGAGCCAAAAATTACTTTGATATGCGTTACGTACACTAGGTGTTAATGTGTCACTGGCACCGGAGCGGGGTGGGTCTTGAGAGCCGATGAGGGTGAAGCGAGGTGAGCATGGAACAGCGTCGGAATGCAAGAGAAGGGAGAACGTGAGATCCCGAGAAAACCCGCCGAGCGGTGGCATTGGCAGGCACGATCCGCAGGTGCGAAAATCCTGGGGCTACCCCGCCGGGAATCGAACCCGGTTCGCCTAAGGTGGGAGGCGAGTAGTCTGACCAGTACACTATCACGGCCCCAAACTGGCACCGGACTGGATCCGTAGCGCACTCTATAATTCACTTCACGGGCCATAGGTTTCACACATCCCTGGCTAGATATACACGTGCTTAAATTTTCTATAGGTCCTTACTCTCTCGTATATCTAAACCATGTGTATCGGGATTTAGTTTGTTTTGACTGACCCTGGGTAGGATTCACAACACACTCAGTGGTTTAGGTCACGTGTCCTAAGTTTCATAGTTAACTAGTACATTTACGGACGAAAGTTTTCCAAAATAACATCATCTCACCCGCGGTTAATTACACGCAATGTATCGACATGTAATTTTTAGTATAATGAGACCGGGACTAGACCCACAGCAGGCTTAGGAGTCACGACTCTGGGCCGATACGTATTTCCAACACAGGGTTTATACTCATCATCCCCCCTCCCCCTTTTTCCGAATTGTTTTAAAAAGTTGCTTTTTCTTGTCAACACTGAAGATGGAACACTAACGTGACGAAGCTACGCGCGTTGGAAGAGAAAAACGTTTTCAGTTGCAGGCAAACCGTGCGTGCCTCACATGTATCATGTCAACCGAAGCTAATGCCTGGAAATAAATGTCTGTGTGCTAGCCAGTAAAGTCGAGGGAAAAAAAATTTATAAACAAGATGTGTCTATAAAAATTTCGCCGGAAAACAAATTTGGCATTTGGGGCAGCCGTATTTTTTAAATCCAAAAACTAAGAAGTATTGATGTTACAACGAAACCAATGGGTATACAGGCCGATACTGTATCGGATGTAGACCTAAGATTCTCTCAAGTTGATTGTTATTAACCTTGCCACAACATTTACAATTTACTGATAAAACCTTAACCATTTTTAGGGGTTCGAAATATACGGCGTGTGTTGTTGGGGTACTACTAATTTTTGTTTTCTTATTAAAAATACACGACACAAATTCCAGCCGAACATTGGATGAAACTTAGATATACAGTGCAAAGGAAAAAAGAAAGAAAGAAAAAAACAACAAGCGTATTATTAAACACAGACATTTCTTAAAAGTTCTTCCAGAATCTTTATTATGGCGTACCAGTAATTGCATAATCTTTTGAAAAAAAAAATCGTTAATTGAACACATTCATGGGCCGCCCACAAAGGTACAGTTACACAACACTAGTGAAAACAGTTGGTAACAGNTTCGTTAATTGAACACATTCATGGGCCGCCCACAAAGGTACAGTTACACAACACTAGTGAAAACAGTTGGTAACAGTACAAACTTGCATTTGCAGATTTTCTATGTGGATGCAAGGAAACAAACTGCATTACGAAGTTTGTAAACTTGTTGATAAAAAGATATCTAATAAAATGGTTCAATAGTTGGAATTGTCACATTCATGTTGTTTCTTTATTCAGGGCACTTAAAATTTCCTACGCAATGATAGCAGTAATTATGATGTGTACTGAATATTGACTTATTTTATTTTAATGTATACATCATTACAAATGTAAAATTTTCCGCGATGATACCAACATTAATACAATGTTAAATCTCATACATAGGATATGATAATGTAACAGTAAGTCTCATTATACGTAAGCTGCAGTTTACAGTTTGTTTGCTGTCTGTCCACCGCTTACATTTCAGGATAACCGACTTCAGAATGAGAATGAAAGATAACGTACGTAAATTTCGAAAATTTACGTAGCTGTTCTACACAAACAACTCTGGTCCCTACTTATTGAAGAAAGAAAGAAAACAGAGGCATATGATAATTTTTAAATCTTCTGTAGCAAGAACAAACATCAGAATGCGTATTGACAAAATTGACTAAGTACTACAATAATCGCTGGAAAGTAAAAACAGTTTTAGAACTACAGGTTTACGTTACGTTTAACAAATAAACATTGCACAAGAGAATTTAATCATCAACAGGTATTTAAAAGCCTATTAACAGGAATAAGTCTCTCAATGGATTTCATGTTTTTCTCATGACCTCAGGAACTTAATGGATGTCAATTAAGTCTCACGCAAGTACAAGTATTGCGACGGAGCTAACTGTTGAATTATTAGTATTTTTCAGCTAATTTTAAATTAATTTCTTTGGGAAAACATTATGCGAACTATATGTCGGCACGTTCACACTAATTCAAACAGCGTTTTCACGAGGTCATTAAAAATACATTCAATGCCACACACCTTCAAGGAATTACGCAAAATACTATTTTTCCTTCCCGTTTCACAAAATCGACAAAGCACATAAATAAAATTAGACTTAGCAGGAGGCGCGCAAACTCAAATTACGTATACATATACAGACAGTAAAGGAGCGTGCGGGGCATTAATAATTCTATTAAGGATAAAAAAAAAACGTCGCACAGAGGTCGTCACTGAGACTTGCCGTCAAAAAAAAATCCCTCCGACATGCCGTCAGAAACCGCACGTCCTCAAAGCACGTCAGGGAAGAGCAACTTCACTGACACCTCCCCGCCATAAATACCATTACTCGAGCAGACACAGCAACGCGAGCATTATAGTGTTTACGCCCCTTCATTTCCCCCACGACGGGCGCCAACCGCATTCATTATGCCGAGCTTCAGCGACCCGAGCGTTCTCCACTACGCACGGGAGACGGAATTTAGAAAAAAAAAAAAAAAAAAAACCCCTTTGAAGACGTCTCTCTTTCTTTTTACCTCGCAAGATATTTCAAGATGAGCCTTTAATTTATTTTGCGCAAACATCTGAAGTAGATATTAGAGGCGTTATTGCGCCCTAAATCATCTTCCCAGATAGGACAGAGACAGGAGAGAGAAGGGGGGAAAAAAAAAGAGGGAGTTAACCCGAATGTCAAGGGTTCTTCCAAGTTATTACGCGCAGTGCATTTTTGATGCCGCGGAGAGAAAAGTAACAGAAAAGAGTTATTCCTCCTTCTCCGAAATATATTAAAATTTCAGGCCATAGATAAACACCGACGGCGGGTGGAGGGGATGAAGGCAGCATGCAGGAAGGAAGTGCGCTGAGGAGAGAGGGTTGGAAGGACATGAGGGAGTATGGGGGGGGAGGTAGGGGGAGGAAGAACACAGGACCTTTGCATTATTGATCGCGTAGTTGCAAGCGTCTCGGCCGCCCTTTTCGTATGTTAATGACCGGGCGGCCGGCTTGGCCAAAAAGGACGACGCTCCGGCACAGCGGCTGAAAACAACCGACAACGGCGGAGAGAGGCGCTACGCAGTGCGGGTCGGTGGATCGAGGTGGCTGCGTCTGGTCAGGAAGGGAAACATCACCGCCACATTTTTCTGGACATGCACCTCTGCGACACTTTGCGAGTCGCGGATAACTCACGACATGACAAAACATTGTGTGCAATAAAATTAAAAAAAAAAAATCTACAATTATTTCCATTAATTAAATCACTACCTTCTCGTGTAGAAAGGAAACATATCAACTGGTAACTACACAATATTAGTTTACAAAGTTAGTCGACTACGAGCGTCATCCACTTTAAAATATTCGTAATACGAACTATTACCACATAAAATTAACATAGATTCATTTGAATTATATACACGATGTTGCAAAAATACTTGTCAATACTTCGGGTAAACAATCCTCACGTCTAGAAGAAGAAATAGTATTATATGGACATAGGTACGGAAACGCTGAGTTTCTTTACAACTGCCATTACATAATGTGCATTGCACGACCCAAGGACTGGATCATGTTTGTGTGGAATGCCATTTCAGCCATCGTGTGTATTGTACACGGCACCGCATAAGAGGACACTACACACAGTAACATTAAAAATTGCACAGCAATAGATTACATATGTGTGAAAGCTTATCGATGGCACATTACAGACTTCGGAAATGTACAAAATGCCCTCCATCAGCATGGGTGCATGCGTCAACCCGCAGTTGTATGGACTCCCGGGTGCGTTGATGTATCCCTGGAGAGTTCCTGATCGATTGAATAGCCCATTCTCTAAATATACCGACGTCCCGACTGATCCACACACGACATTCGTAGCTTCCAGCTCGATGCTACATCGAACAGTGCGCTACGTCCCATTATTAGGTCGGTTAGTCACGTCTGGTATGGGGCTGCCGTTACCCTACAGCTGTGATGACATTCCACACAAAAAAGTCCAGCCCCAGGCCATAAAATGTAGGTTATGTAATGAGAGCTGTAGTATAGAAACTAAGCGTTTCGGGAATGATGTACATATAATATTTTTTCTTCCTCTAGACGTGAAGATTGTTTCCCCGTAGTATTTTCATGTATTTTTGCAACAGCCTATATTCTTCAGAACCAGTATGTGGAGTATTGTAAGTGGTAAATGTGCCTGGAGTGGCTATAGGATGTTCGCGGTGAACTGAGCAATTTTGAAAGCCCTGCTTAGGGTCTATTTGTCTGCCCATTTGATATTATTCCACGGGCCTCATCACTTTATTCATGCGCCAGCCAAGTAAAACCGTCGAATTGTTAGGACTGCACAAGTGTTACTAATATGCAAATACGCTTTATAATACGTATCAAATAAAGACCATCATCTTCGGTGGCCATAAAATTAAACATTCACTTCACAATACAACGCAGAGTCTTAGTACTATTTATATTAAATCGCTGTCAACTGCACGCCAGATAAGGGTTGTGATTTTTTTCCAAAGGGTGGTTTCAAAAGTGAACGACTTATACCTTTGCTACTTATGCCACCGGTCGACGATATTGAGTGAAATGAGTGAAGCGATTTGGACAGTTCTTAACATTGGGGTCTTGAAAACCGATGAGGGTGTAGCGAAGTGAGTATGGAGCAGCGCCGGAATTCAAGGGCGAGGGAAACGGGAGATCCCAAGAAAACCCACCGACCAGCGGTATCGTCCGACACGATTCCCACATTGAACAAATCCGGGAGCGACTCCACCCCGGAAATCGAACCCGGTTGGCATAGGTGGGAGGCAAGTAGTCTAACCACTACATCACCACGACCCCTGAAATGACTTAATGAGAAGGACGCTAGTTTCTACCGTCAGGGAACGGACAACCTTATTTTACGCACTGAAAAATGTTTAAATAAATCTGGTAAACATGTAGAAGAATAAAGGAATGGTGTCGAAATATTAGAGGTGGCGTGAATAATTACCAGTTCACCTACAAAAAATAGCAAAACTTACTTTCTGACTTACCCCGGTAATTTGAAAATACTGCACAGCGCCATTATATCTGCCACACGAAGGCAATTTAACTGAATACTGATGCTAGTTTTCTTTGCAATGAATATTCCTTCAAGAAAACCACGCGAGTGTCGTAAAAAATCGGTTTACTTTACCACTTAAAGAATACAAATAGTCAAGAGCCGCAAAAAAAAAGTTCCCAAAAATAACACCGGGTGATATTGTATGGTATCAAGCAATATTGCCTGTGTTCGACAAAATTTCTCTCCCTTTGTTTACAGAACGGCCAGTGTTACACGATAAATATTCCTCCGCGATGCATTCTAGATCAAATTTGCGAAAGGTGAAAGCGTTGTTTGCAAATGCTAAACAAGGGGAAATACAAAAAGAAATAATTTCCAAACGCCAACAACGGTAGAGAGTTGATGGAGATTCCGGTGGGGTTTCTCTTTTGCGGTGTTTCGTGAAATATCCGGAGAATGTTTCTACTTAAAGGAATTGCAGCTGAAACCCCGGCTCAAAGAACACGTAAACAATGCAAAAACATTAACTCGCGGATACTCGGGGAAACAAAAATTGCACAGCGCGAGTAAAAAAGAAGAAAAGAAAACCTGCTTTTGTCGAAAACAAACAAATATGCCGCCTAAAAAGGTAATTTCACAACCAAGAAAAAGCGTTCCTGTGATAATATGCTACACAGCGCAAGAATAGCTCACAACTTCAGAATTTTATTTTGACCTACTGTGCATCCTTCCAGAGAAAGAAGAAATTATCAATGGTAGGGATCTAATTACACGCGTGTCGGAAATGTGGCAGTATTAAAAGTCCAGAAACAATTCTTACTCTGCAAAACACAAAAAAAAAAAAAACATTCAAGCTATGAATAATTTAAAAATTACACTTCTAGTATGACGTAAAAAACAGAACTACTTTCCTCTAACTCGTTGCCAACATCACACTTAATGATGTAGTAGTGTTTCCGTAAAAACATGAGGAGATACGGACAGGTACCCCCCCCCCTCCGCCGCCTTTCTATATGTAGAGCCACTAATCTGAAATCATGTGAAGTCCATCTTTCGTTTATGATAATGTAGTAATGTCAAGTTGCATGCCTGCAACTACGATAGAGGCGGACGACACTGGAAAAGTTCGATTAGTAAGTGCGACCTAGCAAACGCTTATTTATCACCGTAAATCTTCCCGTGCATAAGTGAAACAAGAACATGACGTTGACGAAGGCACAAACTTTCCACATGATTCCATAATCTACATATACTTAATAGTAATATCATATAACGAATTAAATTTTAATATTATTTTTTATAATACACCAAGATGCATTTGTACTATCAGAATAAATATCGCAACCATTTATAATGTTGCCGCCAGCTTTTAAAAATTTCTTTCTTTATATTTGTTTATATGAAATATAAGGACACCTATGTTATAATTTACTATCAAAGTACTTCAAAAGATATAAACTTTTTTAAAAATCACTTTTAACTGGACGATGTTACATGTTACTGCCGACTCTCTTGAAATTCTGTGACACGCATGGGCAATATATATATATATATATTATACTTAACGATAAAATGTATTATTTGGAACATTTATTTTTAGCTAATGTTGTGTTTCGCACGTGTAATGATGCCCAAGCATCATTATGGTTTTTGGAGGGGCACTTGCCCTAGTGCCCCCCCCCCCTTTCCGAGTTGCGGTACGGTTCCGTATATACTAAAATTACAGTCATACACAATCATCTTAAGCATAAAGCAGCCACGGGCTCCATAACGACAATTAACGACTTGCATAGGCAACGAGAAATGGTAACAAGAAATATGAGGAATAATTTATTTACAAACAATACAGGTTAAATTTGGCTTCAATTAACATTAAAAAGCAAGCATATAATCTTGCCGACTGTACTGAAGGATATGTCAAATATCGAAACATTTTAATAACGTTTACTAACCTTTAACAACGTTACGGCGATTTGGATTGCATTCAAATATGTAAATATATTTTGCTGTTCTGACAAGATTATTTTATATCATCGTCTAATTGCAACGTATTGGTTTATTTTTATAGAGGCTTGACAAGTATACATTGGTACGGAAAAATTCAGCGCATGGCAATTCTGACTGAATAAGGAGATAAGTGATCAAAACTAAAAGCCAACATTTTTTCAAAAGAAAGCATTAAAAGATATATGGCTTAACGTTTCATCCACAGTGCTCGTACAATCAGAAAAGAAGAAGGAAGCCTCCCACCAAGGCGAACCGAGTTCGATTACCGGCGGGGTTACTCCCGGAATTTCGCATGTGGGAATTGTGCCAGACGATGCTGCTGAAGGGCGGGTTTTCTCGGGGATCTCCCGTTACGACGACTTTTTTCCNGGGGGGGGGGGTCACTCCCGGATTTTCCACGTGGTAATCGTGCCGGACGATGCCGCTGGTCGGCGGGTTTTCCCTGGTAACTCCCGTTTCCCATGCCCTTCCATGCCTGCGCTGCTCTACAGCGACCGCTGTTACGAGTTGTGGGCAGGCCCTTAGCTGAGCGGCCTGCCTGATCACACCTCCACTTATTTATCCAGGACACGGGCCACGATCGCTGAAATTAGTTATGAAATCGCAAACCACATAAACCACCTCCCCCGGTCCGTAAACGGGGACAACGCAGCCGATATAGGACAGTGTAGTCCGTGGGCGGTGTCTTTTGTCGCCGGGCCATTGGAACGAGAAGACCACTGGAGATGGGTGTGTCCGGCCGTCGACTTGCGCCATCTTAATCAGCCTCCGGAATCATGAACAAGGTGGGGACTCTCCAAATAGGCTTTACTCAGAACATTGCTGGTTAAATCTTTATAAAATTATATCATTTAATATTTTAGTATATTTGTATAGCTCCCGTTCATATTCAATTATATTTATATTGAAATAATATTGTACAAGCTTAATGTTAAATAAACCTCTTTTATATAGTGTCCATTACATTAACTCCTATCAATAACTTGTTATGCCCCTATATCCCCGTTAAGGATAAATATCAATGAAATGTCAAAATCGCAACACCGCGCGTAACCCCCATCGGCTCTCAAGACCCCGTTAATAAGAGCCAAATATCTCCACTCCACTTCATTCAGTCACGTCACTGAGCTATCTCGTTCGGTATCTCTTTTAGGCCTACTTTAAAGTACGTGAGGCTAGAGGCAAAAATATTATTAAACCAATAAGTTAAGAATTGCTTTTCGCCAATCTGGCCGGAAAGTTATCTGGGAGAATTGTATGACAAACGTCTGCAGTTCGCCCAGAAGACGTCTTGGTAAAATGCCACTTTCCCATTTAACCCCTCGGTTGTTTCATGATATATTCATAAAGAAACAAAAAAATATCGGGGTGTATTTGTGTCGGGGAGATGTCTATGTGTTTTTACGTGAATATTCTGCATTAGCAAGTAATATTTTCTTTGGGATACGGGAATTAAATGAAAGTAACGAAATGGATACTTGGCTTTTATGATTTAAATTTAGGCGAGTTATTTCGTACGGCGCCCAAAATCAGCGCGCTAGAACATCTGAGTCACGAGCAAACTGCCCGGAAATTTCCGCGCCTCGAGCAAGCGCGGCGCCAACTCAAGGTCATGCTAATATCGTGGTCGTATAACAGATAAAACGAGACAATATTTATTTCAATCACGTCACTAGTCACGAAGTTATAGAGTCGAAAGTGATCATCTTGCAAACGTCACATCGCCGTTACCGTCCTGGTACCTCACGTGTCGGTCTGATTTTATGGACGTATTCGTGTCAAAAAATATTTAGGGCCGGCATTCCGAGGAGAGAAGGGGACGCCGAGACCTCTTTTGGCCACGATTCTGCTTGTTAGCTATCGTGGCATCTTAACGACTCCACGAATAACCCCGAGAGCTCTTCTCGCGATGCAGGTAAGGGCACCACCTGGCTTGGAGGTGGTTTGCGTGTTTGGGAGCTGGAATCGCGGGAGCGCTAAGGGTGATCTAGGTACCACTCGACTGATCCACGTGTGCAACCGGGAAATATGTGAACTGCACAAGGTCACGCAGTTATCTGCCTTTCCTCTTCTCCCGCCTCCAGGATAAGATTAAGCATTCGGCTGCGGGTGTCAGGTGACTTATCACAAGCGCCACACGATGATATGACCGGAGAATAAGAGCGAGGCCGGACTCGTGACTTGCAGTACCGTAAGGACTGATGAACAACCTGGGTCGTCTATGAGCAGCGACTCGGGTTGTAGGAACTCATCGACTCACTACACGCGAGTTTAACTACCCACTTGCGAACAACACTACAACATGTTCTACAGACATCACGACACTACAACACGCCAGTCGGGAGACTCGTGGGGAGCTTCACTCCCTCGCCGATAACACCGACACGTAAATTTACTAGGATGTGAACAGTGATTAACAGCTATGAATACGGGCCCGGAGCCCAGCTAAAACATAAACACACCCGCTCGGTGATTATACCAAAGTCTGTCGGGCTGCAGCTAGATTTGCAAACCCTACTTAACGAGTTATGGGAACTCCGGTTCCTGGTCTCGTGACAGCGCGGCCTTCCGGGGGCATAAGAGAGATCGGCGGCGGTCAGGTGCCACAGTGACCATGTGACACAGTGTTGACTAATTCGCGAGACCATCTTGATGCATTGTGTAGGCTGGTGTCTGTATAGGTTGATTCAATTCATATGGACAGTTGTGCATGCGCTCGAGCAGACAGCTAACGCTATTGAAATCCCCATACTCTCTGCTGTTCTTTCCTTCTCAACAGCTCGAGTCTCACCCCACCCCAGCAGCACACGTCCCTTGGTCGAGCAGTACGCGCAAAACTCGCCTCTATGTGCAAGGCACTCAACTGGCGCGCAGTTGAACTCTCGTAGACTCGTCTCTTGAAATTCTCAGCGCTGGCCCTGTCATTTATCGTGTAAAAATAAAGATAAAAGTGTGCTCGATATCACTGAGATATGCTAAGTACTGTGTTCCGAAAATCTCACACCTAAATATCACTGCGAAACACCCGTTTTAAACACTTTTCACTATTTAAAAAAAAAACACATACATATTATAAACGGAAATGTGTAAACGAGAACTACCTTCCGAAAGTGAAAATTGTCTCAAATGCTATTCGTAAGTAGACACCGTTCAAAAATAACCATTTTAAATTACAACTATACGACTGAACATCTGCAAGCTGTTCGGGGGAATCTGCAGACGGCGTCCTTAAAAGGTCCACCATTTGGCGCTTGAATTTGGTTGCAGAGTGTTTGTAATGCACGTTTTCCAAAGAATCTACTACACGTGCATCCAATGTGCTGACCTACAAAATAACACACACTTCACAATAGGCTTTTTAAGTGTTTTCAAGACGCCACGCACATTAGAAACAATCTCGGAGAACTCCAACATAACTGAAAACAGCTTTTCCTAACACAAAATATACGCGACAGATATGTACAAAAATACTAAAAGGGCCCTGCGTAGGACATTACTACAGGCTTTCCACCCATACAATAAAAGGGTCGCCACTGAAAGTCCCATATAAGAGGCAGCACGACGATAACACTGCACGATAGCTCAAAGCATAGCGCTTAGTGTAGATGGCGCACTTTATATGCCCGGCAGTGAAGCCTTTATCGCTCTCGGCCTCAAACGCGGAAAACAGCTGCAGGGAGCCAGGCCGTCTTTGATTCATACATTTTTTGCCAAGTTCCATTTAAGAAAGTTTAACGTTATTTTTCACACGTCACATAATAAATAATAACTTCTCAAGCTTTATTAAATTATGATAACTTTACCGCCTTTATTAATTTTTGACAAGTGACTAGCGGCAAGAAGTAAGTAATGTTTTTCTTGCCGGAATTCACATAAATTATACTAGTGAAAGCTGTGAAGTAATACATGTATTAGAACATGTGCAAAACAAAACTGTATGCCTTGACGATGCCTAAAATAAAATGTGTATAGTCCATTCACGGTTACTTCCAACTTCCAGTAAATTCCTCCGCATCATGCAAAAAAAACTTAATTAAGTCTAGAAAATTACACCAAAGGGACAGCGCACTCAAGTGGAATAATATTTTGGACAAGAACTATTTCTTATTAAGCATTACCAACACACACATTTTCACCCAGTTTTTATTAATACTAACTACAAACGAAATGTTATAATTTTTTTGATTAATTACAATTAAAAGTTCAATTAAACTAAAAATAAAATACGTTTATGTGAGTAGAAATATAAATCGCTTGTGATAAATGACACACAGTAAACAACAAAGCATGTCATTCGTGGGGTGATATTTTTAAAGTTTTGATTCAAAAAGTGTGAAGATACCGCGATAGGCTATATATTCTATGATGCATGTTGTGATGGAAATTCCGTAAATCCAAGATGGTGGATACTGATATTTCTTTAAAAATAGGGGGAGGAGAAAGGCGGGTATAGAGGCAGAGAGGAGTCGGAAGTAAGAGCCGCAGGTGCGACGGAGAGGGAGGGCCTGCCCCGAGGCCGGGGAAAACGCCGCGGTCGCCGCTGCTGACGAGGACCCTAAACTGCACGCACGGGCGCTCCCTCCGTCGGAGCTGATGCGGCGATTCAGGTGAGAGATGCGGCCCGCGGCGCCGTCCAGATCCTCTGATTACGAAACCCTTCCCATCCCTTCACCACCCCTAACAAACAACCCCTTCCGAACCCAACCGTCCTCTTCAACCCTAACTAGCACTTCTGCGCAGGCGCGCTCGCACGCGGCGAGAATCCCACACTCCGGCGACCAACGACGGGGGCGTGATCTCCGAGCACGTCTGGGAGGATGTGAAGGGAGTGAAGACATTTGGGCGGCTCTTAACATCGAGGTCTTGAGAGGCCGATGCGAGTGAAGCGAGGTGAGTATGGAGCAGCACCCGGAATGAGGAAACGGGAGATCCCCGAGAACACCAGCTGACCAGCGACATCGTCCCGTGCGATTACCGGATGCGAAAATCTGCGAGCGACCCCACCAGGAATAGAACCTGGTTCACCTAGGTGNCATCGTCCCGTGCGATTACCGGATGCGAAAATCTGCGAGCGACCCCACCAGGAATAGAACCTGGTTCACCTAGGTGGGATGCGAGTAATCTAACCACTACACCACCACGGCCCTAACACATCTGGACATTCGCGTAAAAAATCGACGCCCGTAAGGTAGAATGAGAGTGTCTTACATGGAGCACCACTCCCGACTGTACTGCTCTTTTAAAAGTTGTACACACACTACCAAAATTCTCATTTCGGATTTTGGAGACTTGAAAATTGCCCTCGCTAACATTCGACTATTTTTTCCCCTATGGTTAGGGTTGGGTTTAGTTAACTTACACACATTAGAAGTTGAATGAGAGAGAAACCTGCCGCGTTGGCGAAAAGGCGCTGTGGTCGTCCCGTCGTCAGACCTTACGCCGGCCGTCCGAATAACAGTCGAGCACAGAATGGAGACGAAACACGATATCAGCCCATTTATCATAACCAGATCGTTGGGACCAGACGTATGGGGCATTCCATCTCCGGCGCCGTGCAGGCGCTGGGATTTTCACCGGGCCACCGTGTCAAGAGTGTGCCGCGAGTCCATGGACTCTGGTTGAGGTGGCCGCCTGGTTGAAGGAATTTTGCACGTCCGAGGCCTAAAAGCTTGGGAGCGCTAGGGGCGACCGAGACATGCGTATCAACTCTCTCATCGCCTCTACGCGCAAAGCACTCAACTGGCGTCCAGTCTTGCCGACGATAACGCGCCTCTATGAGACAGCGGAAACCATACAATTTTATTACGTAATAAAAACAAAGATTTGATGCATGTCACTATTCCATTTTTAATGTTATGTACAGGGATGTTCACACCTAAACATTACCGTGAAAACACCCGTTTGAGCCATTTTCAATGTCACAAAAACATGCTTTGGAGAGAAATAGAAGGACTGANAATTACCGTGAAAACACCCGTTTGAGCCATTTTCAATGTCACAAAAACATGCTTTGGAGAGAAATAGAAGGACTGAAAAACGTATAAAGACGCGTAACGTTTCTTAAAGGCTATTCGTAAGCAGACCTCACTCAGACACGTTGGACTGTTTTTTAATGAAACGTTTTCTGCTGGAGCTCCGCACACCGTTCGGCGGCCTACCCAGGCGGCCACCTTAATGGTTTTGACAAAGCAGCAATCCACCAGAACGTACTGTTACAATGTGGTCACGTCACTACGCATGCTGGTTCACCTCCGTACCCTTACCACAGGAAGCAAAGGTTGCCTGGATTCCCGGCGGGGTCGCTCCATGATTCTCGCACGTGGGAATCGTGCCGGATAATTCCGTTGGTCGGCGTGTTTCCTCGGGGATCTTCCTTTACCTCCGTACTTGCGTTTCTGAGCTGCTCCATTCTCACCTCACTTCAAACTCATCGGCTCCCAAGACAAGACAAATTATTAAGAGCTGCCCAAACTTACCCCCTCCCCCTTCCCCAGGCACGGCTAACAGCTGTCACTCTCCAAAACGATGTCATTGGCACCCAAGGGGTGGGGAGGCGCTCATCGTTTACAAGGCTGACATCACTCCCGCCTGCTGGAAGAGTCAACGATTTTTATGAGCCATTGCGAGAATTTTCTGGTCGTCACCCCCATGGGCGTGATTCGTGAGTGGAGAGATTAGGGCGGCTCGTAATATCGAGGTCTTGAGAGCCGACGAGGGTGAAGCGAGGCAAGTGTGGAGCAGTGCCCGGGGTGAAGGGGCGGGGGAAACGTGAGATCCCCGAGAATACCTGCGGACCAGCGGCGTCGTCCGGCACGATTCCCACACGCGAAAATCCGGGAGCGACAACGCTGGGAATTTAATCCGGCTCGCCTTGGTGGGAGGCGAGTAGTCTAACCACTACACCGCCGCGGCCCTCGGAATGATTCGTGATGCGAAGAAATTTCTGGACCGCTTCATCTTAGCTAAAAAAAAAANTACACCGCCGCGGCCCTCGGAATGATTCGTGATGCGAAGAAATTTCTGGACCGCTTCATCTTAGCTAAAAAAAAAAGCCGCGGCGTATCTATTTGACGGGAGTCTTGAATGGCCATCTGTGTCGAGTGCAAGTGACGTGTGNTAAAAAAAAAAGCCGCGGCGTATCTATTTGACGGGAGTCTTGAATGGCCATCTGTGTCGAGTGCAAGTGACGTGTGAAAGTCGGTAGACGATGGGCGACGGCAAAGTGACCACAGAGTGCAGTGTGTCACTTTTGAAGGAGTAGGAACTCGGACTGACTGACCTGTTGGACTGCAAGGAAGTGACTTGTTTTGTGAGTGACTGCCATCTAGATTATGTCAATTATATATAAATTAAACGTTTTGATAACATATTTATAATTCATTAGTGAATATTAAGTGGCTGTAAGTTTGTATGATGACAGTGAATAGGTATTTCATTATGTGTAGCTTAAAATTTGCTCTCTATGATAAAAATAATATTAATGGCAGGGATAAACAATTGTGCGTCGTAAATAATTGCAGTGTGTATATTTACATAGCTGTAAATAAATTAANATTAATGGCAGGGATAAACAATTGTGCGTCGTAAATAATTGCAGTGTGTATATTTACATAGCTGTAAATAAATTAAATTTTTCTTTATTAATATAAGACTTTCATTCCTCCCGAACCTTGATACGCATTCGGTGAATATTACACTGTATCTTCTATCTCAAAAGTCATGCAGTGAACCTTCCTACAGACTTTCCACCAATAAAATAATAGGGTCAACGCTGAAAGTCCCATAGGTCGACGCAGTGCGACGAGAACACTGCACNATTAATGGCAGGGATAAACAATTGTGCGTCGTAAATAATTGCAGTGTGTATATTTACATAGCTGTAAATAAATTAAGTTTTTCTTTATTAATATAAGACTTTCATTCCTCCCGAACCTTGATACGCATTCGGTGAATATTACACTGTATCTTCTATCTCAAAAGTCATGCAGTGAACCTTCCTACATACTTTCCACCAATAAAATAATAGGGTCAACGCTGAAAGTCCCATAGGTCGACGCAGTGCGACGAGAACACTGCACNGACTTTCCACCAATAAAATAATAGGGTCAACGCTGAAAGTCCCATAGGTCGACGCAGTGCGACGAGAACACTGCACGCCAGTCCTAGCGCTTAGCGGCGATGGGGCACTTGATGCTCTGCAACGCAAATCAAGCTCCCAGTACATAGTCATCTTAAAGGCATAATTAAACGATAATTTTTTATTCAATTGTCTGAAATATATTTATATAAGTACCACATAAATGTAAATATTTATAGTCAAATTTTTATAGTTTCCACATTATAGCACCGAAAAGTCGAAAATTTCTGAATATGGGAGATTAAGTGTCTATGCTCCTAATTAACTTTGCCAAATAAATCTCATGTCATTGCCAAATAAATCTCATGTCATGCGATCTGTATCATATAAATGACATACCAGATTAGACATTCGATGCGCGCACAAACATCACCCCATGTCTGACGTTTTTGGTTGTGTCTTAAATATGTTACGTTTCACAGGCATTTTATACTTGTGCGAACAAAAAAAATCTTATAACTTATATTTAATCAATAAATTGTAATATTGTAATATTTTGTTTATAATTAATATGAATAAAATCACAGATAAAATAGGTGTTGGTAATGCCTCGCAAGAAACAGTTTTCAAGCAAAATATTATTATACTGATGCGCACGAATGTGGTGCGTCGTTCCTTTGGTAACATTTTCTAGTTTTACTTAAGCGGAGGAATAGCCTGAAAGAAGAACTTTAGCAANTGGTGCGTCGTTCCTTTGGTAACATTTTCTAGTTTTACTTAAGCGGAGGAATAGCCTGAAAGAAGAACTTTAGCAAGGCCCTAGTAAAGTTGGAAGAAGCCGAGAATGAAGTACACGCGCCTCGGACCCGCCAAACTACATCCAGCAAGACTGCGCTCTGAGTGACCTTGCCTACCGAGCCAGCAGTCGCGAACTTCAAAAGAGGGAATCTATGTTAAACGTAATTCCTTCTGATCACGTCAATTTTAAAGTTAAGTATAAAAAAAAAACATTTTGACGCTACATTCTCAGAGAATATTACTACATAAAATTATTTTTGAAAAAATATATATATTTATTTATAGTATATATTTTTTTGGTTATATGTAAATTTAAACTTTACATTCTAGAAAAACATATTAAACAACACAATCTGCAAGATGTCTTAACGTAGCAACATTCCTTAAGAAATTGCACGTAGAAAACTTTTAGTTTGAAAATGTTATCTTTAAAATTGGCGCAGTGAGAAGGAATTTCGCTTTAACATTGATTACCCATTTGAAGTCCGCTGCTGCTGGTTTGGTAGGCAGGGCCGTTAAAGGCGTGAGAATTGTCATGCGAAATGTGAATCTTAGATCCGTGAATTTCGTGTGCAAGAAGTGCGGTTACCGTATAATTCTTAATTCGTATTTTTTTTTTTCAATTGTAAACCATGGTGAAGCCTGGAAGGGGTGGAGGGGGGTATTGCAGAGGGTAATAACCCCTCCCTCCTGAAACAAGAGTTACCAGTCTGATAATTGGATCGATTAGTTGAATAATTTTTTGTCTCGTTTTAAAGTAAATATTGTCACGCGCGGCCACTCGCCATGGGCACGGGCTCTGTGATATAGGATATTCACGGTAAAATAAGCACATTTGAAAGCCTCATTTGGAATAATAGTCAATAAATACATTTTATTTTAGTCTTAGCCGTTAACTTCCGAGTGCAGTTGAATACACGCACTGTATTTATCAGTTACATTGCAATATGTATTTTAAAAAGGTGGTTAAAGAATCAAAAATTGCTGAAAGGAAAACGTAACTAGGGCCTCAAAAGTGCTCACTTTACCGTGAACAGGATATACCAGAATATGCGCGGTCCGGCACTGCAAAGAGTGATCCACTCCCCCCCCTCCCCGCAGATCCGCTCGCTGCTTTGTCGCCTGGCGGCCGGGGAGATGATTGACAACCGACCTGGCTGAAGGCGTCACGGTCCCTCCTCACCCCTGCACGGGAAGTCGATGACTGGAGAGGATGAACAAGAATAATCTGGTAACTATGTCCGTCGGCGCATCGCGGAATTTGGATAAATTTCTGGGCTGTGGCCAACGGCATTATTAATACCACAGCAGCTGGAGGGCCGGCTATCATTGTGGTAGCCATCCGGCTGAAGTGCGGTCTTTTGGAAAAGTCTGGTGTAAAAGGACATCGCCCAAGAGGACGGACGATGGCAGATGAGGTGTTTTTGGTGTGAACGGACGGACGGGAGGGAGTGACACTTGACGAGTAGAGGGCCAACTGTGCACGAGGACGCTCGGAGATCTCTATAACATTTAAGGTTTGGTGGAATCTTAACTGAACTAAGGTGGGACTGTATGAACATGTGATACGGACTTTATTGCAAATATTGGAACTGTCATATGTGTGCATCTAATTTTTTAAATAATTCAATAGGTTTTGTTACACAGTTTATCGGGGCTGATTTTAGAAATTAGATTGNTGTGCATCTAATTTTTTAAATAATTCAATAGGTTTTGTTACACAGTTTATCGGGGCTGATTTTAGAAATTAGATTGGATTAATTTCTGTGACGTGACTGAATTGTACTGATTAAATGGATTAATTGTAAATATCAAGTGATAGCCATTTATTGTGAGACAACTATTATTAAATCTTTGATTTAATTAGGACCTCCGTTCAGCAAGAATCGGGCTAATAAAAATTTTAATAGTGGTACCTATNGAATTAATTTCTGTGACGTGACTGAATTGTACTGATTAAATTGATTAATTGTAAATATCA
The DNA here is from genome assembly GCA_002778355.1 of Clitarchus hookeri. NCBI lineage: Eukaryota > Metazoa > Arthropoda > Insecta > Phasmatodea > Phasmatidae > Clitarchus > Clitarchus hookeri. Next base: position 583,755 of record NQII01000535.1, on the reverse strand, counting down.
AGTGATAGCCATTTATTGTGAGACAACTATTATTAAATCTTTGATTTAATTAGGACCTCCGTTCAGCAAGAATCGGGCTAATAAAAATTTTAATAGTGGTACCTATGCAAGTCAATATCATTACCGTTTATGTTAAATTGGCGTACATGTTAATCCGACAGTAAAAATTCATGACTTAGAGAAACCACCCGCTGAGATAATCCCGGCTACGCTACTGTTGTAAATCTATGTTTTAACAAGAGAAGCACGCATATCTTCTGTAAGAAGGCGGGGTGGTGTAAGTGTGGCAGGCGAATGCAGACCCAGGGTAACAGCGCGCGCATCCTTCTTGCGGGCGGCTGGGTGGAGTAGGGGGCCTGCGCAAGAGGCTTNGGGTTGGGAAAGGGTGGGTTTGGTGGAGGTAAGCGACCTCTCCGCTCGCCTGGAAGGGGCATGCTGCGATCCGAGGTGGAAAGAGAGGTGTGTGAGGAGGTTATGTAATAAGCGAAGGAGATATCAACCCCTTCCTTCCTCGCACGGTCTGCAATCAGGCGGACACCCATGTTCAAAAAATTTTCCCTCTGTATTATAAGAAACAAAATTTTAAGTCCCTAAACGAATAACTTACTGAGACTATAAAATAAAATAAGATATGAAATACCTACTCTTTGGGTGAATTTGTGGCAGGCTAAATAAAAGAATTTCTGGCTTACGATATTAAAACAAAACAAGTCTCCGATTGAAACAAGAATGGAAAATTAAATTCTTGCCACTGCCGTTACGACACTAGATATTGACTTTGAACTTGGAAAATTCTGTCCCGAATAAGAAACAAATGCGCATGACAGCTGCAAAATTCTGTATAATGCTGAGATTCAGCGTTCAGTAAGGTTACAAGCGTACGTGACTGTTATGAATATATACGTAAATAAAATACCGCTTCAATTTATCAGGCGCGTAGGCAATATCAATATTTCCTGCAGACACACCGACTGTCGCTAGAAAAAGACAGCTTCAATACTGTAAGCTTATTAATGTATGAAACATTTTGTTTACAGTAAGTGTTTAGAATGTCCTCCACCATCNCCGACTGTCGCTAGAAAAAGACAGCTTCAATACTGTAAGCTTATTAATGTATGAAACATTTTGTTTACAGTAAGTGTTTAGAATGTCCTCCACCATCGGTTGTACAACGGGCACAGCAGCATACCATAGACGCATATAGGTAGTATTGCCTACGTGCTGGCCACGCTATCTCCGCAACATAAACTTTGTACGCGTTTTACACTAAAATGGTAGGTTCTGGGCACTTGCAACAAGAGGGCCATTTTTACTGCTTAGCCATGGTGCTCAATAAACCAGCATCAAACGTTCATAACTCCTGACGATAAAAAAAGTGGTCGACAATAAGAGGGTGGTCACCCCTGTTATTTTCATTACGGTGGCTGGCATTAATGAAAGTTTGCTCTTAGGGTGCAGATCAAGATAACATAAAACAACGCTCGGAGAAATGTAACTTAATTTCACTTCGTTTCCGATATTTAGCAAAAATACAGTTTAAAAACGCAATTTTCATGGGCGCATATTTCCCTCGATATTCACTTAGAGAGAGAGTGTTTCATATTTTCCACTTTATCCTGAGTAAGTAATCATTTCACGAAGTTTATCAGTCGAATTTAGCCCCATCCCTGAATAAATGAATTTCTCTGGATCTGGACCCACAATATTATGTTTGAAAGTATGGCGCTTATTGCACCACCATGTACGCGCCACTAATTTCTTCAGAGATGCACCAAAACACACAAAACTATCTGGGAATCTGGTCCACAAAAACACAAATAGGACACCATAATAACTGTGATATACGATGCATTAAGAGCAGTAGCAGTAACAGTAATCGTAATGGTAATCACAGTAACCGTAGCACTAGTCAGGGTAGTCGTAGCACTAGTCACAATAACCGCACCAGTAGAAGCAGTAGCCATGGCAGTAGAAGCAGTGGTCGTAGCAGTAGCAGTAACTGTAGTTGTAATAGTAGAAGTTATTGTAGTGGCAGTAAACGTAGTGGTCAAAGCCGTAGCAGCAACGGCAGTCGTAGCAAGCAGCAACGACAGTCGTGGCAAGCAGCAACGACAGTCGTGGCAAGCAGCAACGGCAGTCGTGGCAAGCAGCAACGGCAGTCGTGGCAAGCAGCAACGGCAGTCGTAGCAAGCAGCAACGACAGTCGTGGCAAGCAGCAACGACAGTCGTGGCAAGCAGCAACGGCAGTCGTCTGAGTAGGAACAGTAGTCGTAGTCGTAGAATAAGTAGTAGTACCAGCAGTATTAGTGGCACTAGTAGTAACAATATGGATACGTATATCCAAGGTCGGGTATACCAACCGCCGGAGTGAGGAAATTTTCGGTGGGGGGTTGGTAGAATGACATCGTCCCTGAAGCGGGACGCGAAATGAGACTGCAGAGATAAGCAACGGGCAGGAGTATCCCGTGAGAAAAAAAAAACATCCGCCACGTAGTTGCCACACTCTGCTTTTACATTTATTTATGTGGGACAGTAACTTAAAATTTAGTTCATAGCACAAACAAATGTGTTTACATTCATTGGAGNGGTAGAATGACATCGTCCCTGAAGCGGGACGCGAAATGAGACTGCAGAGATAAGCAACGGGCAGGAGTATCCCGTGAAAAAAAAAAACATCCGCCACGTAGTTGCCACACTCTGCTTTTACATTTATTTATGTGGGACAGTAACTTAAAATTTAGTTCATAGCACAAACAAATGTGTTTACATTCATTGGAGATACTAATTACTTAAAACTCTTATTTTTCACGCACGCCCTTCTAGGTTCCGAAAATGGCTGAATACTTGCCCGGTATGCTAAAAAGGGTCTTATCCGAAATGAAACATGAATCAGTTACCGTGTTGCCTATGGCTTTCGTCCAGACCTTCAATGAAAGCTGACGCTGGGAGAGAGGCTAGGGAAATGCGTGCGTGCGTGTATTAATGCGCGTCAACACGTTCTAGTTATGGAAGTTAAACACGCCATCCGTGTGAAAGATGCTTCACCGGCAACTAGCACGAAACTGCAGAAACCACGGTTTAGATGGATCGCCGCCGAGCGTTTGTGAAAGCCTATCTTAATTTTTCCTATCTGCTACTTCCACCACATGTAAATAGCAGTTCCGCATGCGTCCAGAGCTAAAATTAAAATAAGATGGCGATGCTAATTATTGTGGGCATTAAGATGGAAGAGCAACGAGTAGCGTCGGAAGTGACCAGCAGGAGGAAAATCTGCGACCGCGAGCATCAAGCAGTGAAGAGTGCAACTGGCATGCTGGACTATTGGACTGGATGCGTGAGTGAAAGTCATTACAAGGGATGGTACCAGACAGATTGAATGTGAGATAACGATGAGTATAACCTATAACCAAACAGAGGCATTGAGAAGGACGGCAATTAGAGTTGAAATCGGTATTAAATATTGCACTGGCTGAGAAATAAAGAGAGTAATAGTGTGGATAGATAATTTAATGCTTTAAATAACCGTTGTGTGAATAAATTATAATTATTTATTTAATTTTTACTAAGACATCAATATCACGATGTTGTAGAAGAAACTGCATACATTGCGCTTGAACTGCGTTGCGGAGTGTCTGAAAAACGCGTAGTTTCTTTTTTCACCAAACTATTAAACGTGCGTACATCTACTAAAATAATTCACACTTCATAAGATGCCTATAGTGTCTAATGCTTTCAATATATCACGACTATTAGAAATACAAATTCGGAGTACTTCAACACAACTAAAAGTAGCTTTTCCAAAGTGCTGTATCTTTAAAATCTACGAGTCAGATACATACAAAAATACTCGAGGGAACTTCATAGAACACTGCTACAGACTTTCCACCCATAAAATGACAGTGTTGCAGCGTAAAGCCCGATAGGCACACGCAGTTTGAAGCAGTTCAGAGCCTTACGCATAGGGACGATGGCTCACTTAACGCGCATGACAGAATCGTCCGTATTGCTTCCGTATTTCTCTGCCTCAAAAGAGGAAAACAGCTTTAGGTAAGTTGGGTCTATTCAGCAGAAAACGTTTCATGTATCCCTGCTGACTTCATGCAATATGCATGCTAGCAATTAACAGCAGAGATCCTTCTCTTTAATTTTAAAATGTGCTCTCCCCTGGCCTATGAACAACTTTAGAGGGAAAGTTGATCTGCAAGAAAAAGTAACTTTATTGGCTGGAAGTAAAGAAAATGTTTGCTCTACCTCGATGTAAAATACGAGGTACGATGAGATTTGAAACGTACTAGGTCTTCGATGAGCGTTATTACCAAGGAGCAATAGAAGTACAAACTTCGAACCCATGACGGAGCCCGGATCACCTATACTGTAACTCAAAATATGAATCGTTCTGGGCGTGTTCAGTTGTACTTCAGCAGACCACACTCGAGTTTGGGAGGTCGTCGGCTCGATTCCAACCGGCTGCACTGGAGGAGGTGTTTCATACGTGGTTTACAAATCCCGTTCCTGAAAAATTTTGCCGCGGTGTTTCTTCAATACGAATATGCTCTATCGCTTTTACTTTACATTACGAGTCTTCTTTTCCTTCTTGCATAAAATTAATATATATTGTAATTGTTATTAGGCTTATCGTTTCTACGTACTTGTTTTTTAGCTACAAACTTGGGAGTTTTAGGGTAGCATAGCACAATTTTTTTTTTTTTGTTTCCACGCAACTGTTTTTTTTCAGTGAATCAGGCGCGTGTACTGAAAAATAATTCCTACGCAGATTGTAACGTATTTATAGAATAACTGAATATGAAGACGGAGATCGTGTCGTGTATCCCGAACTCTGGTCGTGCGCTCGAGCTGAGTGACCAGACTTGCTGACAGAAACACTGTTTGAGCTCATTGCGCTAACAGGCCCAGTAGGGACCTTTACTCATTATGAAAAAAAACGTATCATAGACAAGGCCTGTCCACATAGCGTCGCAATGCTATAGTCTAGTCGCGGTTTCTTCACATTTTTTAAATCAAAACTTTGAAAAATCACTCCATACTTGGTTGTTTCCTAAATATTTAATGTATCACAAGCGTTTTGTACATATTTTAAAATAAAAATATATTTAGTTGTTAAAATAAACTATTAATTATATTTTATTTATAAATTATAATATTTTATTTATTATTAATATGAATTAAAACAGGAAAAAAATAGTTGTGTTGGTAATGCCTAGTAAGAAATAGTTATAATGCAAAATATTACTACACTGAGTGCGCTGTCCCTTGGGTGTAATTTTCTAGCTTCTTTTGCGTGAGGCGGAAGAATTTCCTGGAAGTATAACTTTAGCAGGGGCTTCAGAACAGTTTTAAGTAACCGTGAATGGACAGTAATCGAAGACCGAGTATGTTTGTTTTAAAGGGACCGTCACGTAATTTTGCTTTTGTTTACTAAACTATTCTGTCACGCGTGTGTGTGCATTTGTTGTAGCTAAAAATTGGTTACGCATTTCGAAATGAACATCTTTCGTTCGTACGAATAAACAATGTTTTAGTTGGTTTTACTACATATGACAAATTAGAAAGATACGTGCATGTTTTTGTTACTCATCCGAAATTGTAAACGCAGTGAACAAACATAGTTTTTAATTATTGGATTTATAGTTTCAATCGTAGGTTTTTATCTACGTGAATACTGCTGTCATTAACCGTAACAAGCGTGTGATTCAAGCTCGTGACAGGAGTTCATTTTTGTTTCTTTTTTACCCCTCTTTAATTTTATTCATTGCTATGCCCACCGTAAATGTCAGGTCTGCAAAACTCTGAATGCAGTGGGAAATTTATTGTGTGCCAACCCGGACCTCTGTTGCTGTAATTATTTTTTTACAGAAATAGGTACCTATGCCATACAGTTGTGTACATAAAAATGGACTACTGCAATGTAAGTTCATTTAATAAACAGGCATGCGGTAAGGTAATAAGGTAGTGATGCCAGTAAGACATTTTTAGATGCGTGCTGTACTTTATCCGTAACAGTTCTTGCTTTATCTTCGTGGTCAGTGAGTTGATGGATTTGTGTTCGGTCATACTAATTAGAGCCATTCATTAAGCTAGAGGTAAACATACCCACAATATAGTTACCAACTTTTTCAGGTTTGCTTAAAGAACATTTCCGACAACTCGACGCGCGATATCTGACCCCAATGAAGTGGTAAAGGAAAATTTGTTTTAAAAATGAAAAGTTTTAAATATTGTTGCAATATGCCACAAGGACGTATTAGAGTTCGTGTCGGATATAGGATTTCATAAGAAAATATAAAAAAACAAAATTTTATTTTTCAATTTCTTTACAATAACATTATACTGTCTATCTCCCCTATTACTCTTGTTATTCTCAGTGAGCGCAATATTTAATGTATATCGCGATTCTAATTTAAGCCCTTCTCAATTTCTCTGTATTGGTTATAGCCATTTCATTCACTTTCATTATTTACACATGTCCAGTGCGCCTATTTCCATCATTCCAAATGTCCTACACTCACACATTCAGTTCAATAGTCCTGCCCACCAGTCTCACTCTTCACTGTACCGATGCTCGCAGTCTGCATACTTCACTCCCTCCCGCTGTTCACTCTCGCTGCCACTTGACGCCCTGCTGACTCATGCTTCATTGTCTTCCGTAATTCCACATATCTTAAGAATATGCGTAAAATTCAGCTGGCTAACCATGGGACACCTAATTGTCGCTAAAATGTTTACCCACAGGCTAGGTTTCAAATTCCTACGCAATAGCGCGTAGCTACCTGTTATGAAATACAAGTAGTCGTGGAATATTTACGCGAAAACACTGAAAGAAAAGATTCATTAGTGGTTAGAGAAGGTCGAAACTATTTGATTTTCCAAGTGAAATTTTGTTGTTGGTAAAAACGAGATTGTGGTGCACAGTAACACAAAGATCGAGAAGTGTCACGTAATGTAGCGCAATCCTCCCAACTCTCAGCTCGGATGCCCGTCACGGCTTAATTAATCTCGCTGGCTCGATCTGGAACGTTCCCCGCAACCAGAGTCTCGCTGAGAGGTAATGGCAATAAACCAGAATATTCTTTCGTAGATAACGTCAGAAATTCAATCCTCTGAAGGTCAAGTGCACAAGAAGTTGCGATAAGCTTATCGATACGGCATCCCTTTTTATAACTCCTAGCACTTCTTGGATTATCGCTCGCCCTACCTTCAAACATTCCTTTGCTCTCACGAGCAGGACGGGGCAGGGGAAGCGGCGAAGAACAGCGAGAATGTAACGATATCATCTGTGTTGTGCAAACGTTAGTGTTATACTTGTCAACAATTTCTCTGAACATATACAACAACAAAATATTAGTTGATGTTGTAGTCATAATTTAGTGTGATTTTGTGTTTCTAATGTGATCGGCTTTAAAACAGACCACACCAACACAATGATGGAAGAAAGGCTAGTCTACTTCCAGGAACATGTTTTACTGTGGACGATATGAATGCTATTGCTGCTAACACGATATTTGGTGGCAGCCAATTACATTTTTTTTCAATAAACATATACACATATACGTTTGTGAGCGCAAAATGGCTTTAGTAATGTAAATCTACGTATTGCGCACCACAATCTGTTTACCAGCAACAAAATTTTGCCTTGCAAAGAATTAAACAAATAGTTTTTGTAACCACTAACAAATCTTTTCTTTCCGTGTGTGTTTATTAATATTAATTTTTTTTTCAAACAAGCCTAAGATACGGGCTGAATGACGTCCCGTCCTACATACATACAGATTCTTTCAGTCCCAGGATACGGAAAATCTTAAAATATGTGACAGTGGGCAACCCCAACACACAGCGAATATTATTGGGCAGTGACCCTCGCTGTGTACATTACCGTCCAAAAATAGATGTCCTGTGTTCTATGCACACAATTGTGGCTACTTGTTCTGAATGTGTTGTATTACTTAACAGGTGCAGAGCAGAAGCCATAAATAATTTACGGTTTTCGTTTGGAAACGCACACCAAGTGGCCTATTATAAACCAGAATATTACGAATGAACATCGCAGTGAACATTTCGGGTAAGGACGAACCCTGAAAGTTATTCTGAATACCATATATTTAAGGCCAGAAACATTTTCGCGGTTTAATGACGTGTAAGCTATACTACACAGTACAACGCATCCTTCACAGATAAAAGTCTAATGTTGTGCCTACAGTATTAATGTTACTACTAGATTAATTTTTTATTATCGCTGAACAGTCTGTATCTAATGTTGCTGCTAATGTAATATGATGTTAAGCTATTAATGAAAATTTAACATTGAGTATTTTTGTAACAACGTTAAATAGGTGTTTATGTTGCGGCAAAACAAATTTTGTGTTGAATTAATGTTAAAATTTGTATTAAAATTTTTCTTGTGTTTTCTTTGTTTAAAAAAAACATTCTGATGTAAGATAAATTAAGTAAAATTATTTTGTGACAAAAATAAATATAACCAAAGAAGAAAAAAGTGACCGGGAAGGGAAACGAACTCACGCTTTGAGTGCTTCAAGTTTTCCACTTTACGCTACCTGGCGTCCTACCAACGGCCATATTTTAACACGCCTGTGTTCCACATTGTAGCTGTTCCGCACAATGTAACTACAAACTGCAGTTCTCTATCGTTATGTGGAAATACCTTACGCTTTAGAAATATATGCTTATTTGGCACACCTAAACTTATTTGCAAGGCCTGAGAACTGGTCTAAGCTACATTTCGTTGTCATATTATGCTTTAAAATTAAAATATAGTGGTTTCATTTTACGAGATTATCGCTGTTCACTATACAGTGCCCGCTATTTTACAACGTCTAATCAGTGTAAACTTGTGTTGGCGTTGGCTGGACATTTATTCAATGTATATTTTGTTCATCCTGTTATTTTTAGCGTAATACAGCATTTGTTACTTAGAGGCTTTATTAACATCAACACGTAAACAGTATATTTGCACTATAGTAATATAAGAATTTGTAAATGTTTAACTTTATTAACTTCGTCACAACATTATTACTTTGACTACAAGATAAACGTTTCAAGAAATGTCTCAATATTAATTTTTTTGTTGTAACAACATTATACATTTTTTTGTGTGCAATTCTGTGTTGAGTTAAGAGATTTGGGCGGCTATTAACAGGGAGGTCTTGAGCGCCGATGAGGGTGAAATGAGCTGAGAGTGGAGCAACGACGGAATACAAGGGCGGGGGAAGCGAGAGATCCACGAGAAAACCCACCGACAGGCGGCATCGTCTGGCACGATTCCCACGTGCGGATATCCGGGAGTGACCCTGCCGGGGATTGAACCCGGTTCTCCTTGGTGGGAGGCGAGCAGGTTAACCGCTCAACCACCGCGGCCTCTGTGTTGAGTGTCAGGTATCTACTTGCTGGCGACTCACCCAGTGAGTAGCCAGTTTTACCTCAGACCAAATAGTACAGGGTTCGGGCATTGTTTAAAGTTTACTGTTAACTCGTGGTCATAAAAGGCGTGCCTAAAACACTATCATCCAATTGCAAAGAAACTCAAGTGTGCACTCATAGCTTAACCTGGAAATTATTCGCATTAATTTGCCGGCCCTACATACACTGTTTTGCTTACGTAATGATACCCAACAAAGATAACCCCTTAAACAAATTT
>NQII01000535.1:542915-574035 GCA_002778355.1 Clitarchus hookeri | reverse complement strand
TCTACACTTTTACCCAGGATAAGTAAATCGGCATGAAGCCGGAAAGGTCGGGAGTGGTAATTAAACCCAATAAAATAAAAACTGCATAGTTTTTTTTATAAAGAAAACACTGAAAAAAAAAATTACAGCACCAAATTTTAATAGATATGTATTGAAATCCCGGTTATATTCATAGCGTAACGCAGCCATATCGTAAAACTAAATGCTATCAACAAGAGTTCGCACCAAGGCGAACCGGGTTAAATACCCGGCCGGGTCACTCCCGGATTTTCGCAAGTGGGAATCGTGCTGGACGCTACCGTTGGTCGGAAGGTTTTCTCGAGGATCTCCCATTTCCCCCCGTTCTTGCATTCCGTCGCTGCTCCATTCTCGCCTCATCTCACCCTCATCGGCTCACAAGACCTCATTAGGAGGAGCCACCCAAATCTCTCAAACTCAACTCAACAGGAGTTTCACACTGTCAAAAAAAAAAAGTAAGAGCACCGAATTTTTATAGACATGTATTGAAACTCCGGTTCTATTCTTGGGGTATCGTAGTCTCGTTGTACAACAATAGTCTCTGGGTGCCGGAGATAGCAGTGTGGGCGCGCGACGTCGCCGCTCCTATAGCGAGTAGCGAGCCTCTGCGGCACAGAGATAATGCCGCAGAAGGGTCTCTGCGCAAGACGCAATCCCAGTGCGACCACACTTAGAAGAGGGATGGGGGCGGGGGCTGCGAAGAAGACGAAGCTTGCTTGGCTGCCGCAGCCGCCGCGGTTGCCTGAAGAGAGCCCAAAGTAATGGCCGAGTAATGCGGCGCGTGGTACCCCGGGGGCGCCGTTACGCTAACCGGTCCTCCTCCTCCCACCCCCCCTTCCAGGTTTGCCTAACACACCCCCTGGACCATCCAGACCGCTAGCTATGACGTAAGGTCCGCCCTCACTTAGCAATGCAAACTCGACGAGCTCTAGGAAAACACGCGCCTCCTCCCCACGTCCCCTCATTTTCACCAAGAACCGACTACGCGACCTCCTGAGACTGCGACCGCAGCGCTATCTCGCGGAGACGGTCCCAACTAGCCTTCGTCCCCGAGTTACAACAATTACTTCATTTACAGACAGAGCTACAGTTTTCAGTCTATGGGCTTAGCCATGTTCTTCGAGGGATGGGGGTTTAAATTAAAAGAGTTAATAATATTACCCTAAGTTATTTACAAAACAAATGTGAAAAAATACTTAATGCTTTGGTAATAAAAAAACTATAACTTCCTATTTACAACCAATATCCATTCGAGAAATATCTTCAGTTTCCAAAAAGCGACCAACCAGCTACTCTGTGAGGCCGAGCATTATCATCCGTGAGTAGGAAGTCTGAGACTACAGCACCTCGAAACAACCCAACATGGAGTGCGAATAACTCGTCACGATACCTGACAAGTCAACTTGCCGGTTTACCCTTACGTCATGGAGAGGCGTTCGAGTGGTTGGCATAATTCCTTCCCAAACCGTTATTGAGCCACCTTGAGGGCCGAAATCGTGCTCCAGGGTCTCTCCAAATTCGAACCCGTCGATAATCACTCTGAAGACTGAATCTGGACTCGTCCGAAAGAGAACGACTGTCCAGTGGAGATGTTGATTGCTCCACTCTATAGAAGCCTTCGTCTGTGAACACACGTCAGGGGTACACACACAGCCGGTATCTGACAGTAAATTCCTATCTGTCTAAGACGTCTGTACACTGTTTGCCTGGATGCAGTTGTTCCAGTGGGTGCGGTGAGGTCAGATGTCGGCTGCCGTGCAGCTCTACGGCGGCACAGTCGATCCCTTAAACGATCCTCTCTTTCTGATGTCATACTCTTGATATTCCTTGCCCTGGCCTTCCGGGGTACAGTTTCAGACGCTAAAAACTGCTACCACATCCGAGAAACGGTGTACATTAAGCCATCTGGCCACATCAGCTTGAGACTGTCCAGCTTCCACTCTTCCTATCGCCCTCCTCCGCAGTGAGTCTTCCAGGAGTCTTCTCTGTGTCATAGCTGAAATGTATACACAATGACTAATACAGCAGCGAACAGAAAGCATACAGTTTGATAGGGGCACTGACGTCATCGCTTTCATGGTTGTAAGAGGACAGTAATGCAATCCGTTCTTCGGAATATGCGTGTATTTTCATTTGTTTCCATTTTTACTATCACTCAGTACTATCTTGTGGCGCAATGGTCACGGGAAAGACGGATGTCTGTCTGCTGATTTAATTTTGGACACCATTATAAATTTCGCGACATACTACTATTTTATTTTTACAAGTTTAGGCGAATAATAAATAGCCTTATTTACAAAACAATTAGTTTTGAAAAAAAAAAAAAGTCTCCACCCCACTCCTGTCACCAGTGTTAATGCCACCAGTAAGGTTTATCCTACTCACGTTGGGAAGCTCATTGCTAATATAGTTTGGCAACTAAAAACTTTCGCCGCCAGGTTGCACCGGTGTCTCATGTGTTCGTGATTTTCCTGTATTACATAAAATAAATACAATTGTGTATAATCCATTCCAATCTGTAATTTGTTAGAAATTACGTGAACAATAAACTTAGTTCTTCCCACCAGTGTTGAATTCGAAAAAATTCGCCCGCATGATCGTGGAATTGGATTTAGCACAATGTTGGCTTACACAGTTGCGTTATTTAAATGTGACGCCTGAATCGAAAAATCCCTTTTGATAACAGATATGTTTAATCCGCTATTAAATTCGCAACTCTCTTTTCATAAAAATAAAAGAGTTTGTGAATGCCAAACACAACTGTATTTTTGTTATTGACTCTTGTAAACAGTATTAGAGGGCGTGAATAAAAATTAAAAATAAATTTCATACTTAATATTTTGTACGTATTATTTTGGTAACGGCAAGCACAATTAACTCAACACGGGCCAAATATAAACCTACGCACAAATAAACAGAATTTCTCAATTTACCGCCAGTTTAAAAGCGAACTGCTGCTAGGGCCTTGAAATTGGAAACTGTTGTGACATGCAAACTGTCTCCTACGCAAGCGCGGAAGAGGCACAAATGCGGTTCGCTACTGTCAGCCTGTTATTTCCTTGTCACTTCAAACTGTCCCAATAGCACATTGAAAGTTCTTGTGGCTTTGACTAACAATTCATGTTTATATTTTAAAATTCGGATGAATTTACGTTCAATGATTTACACGTTTTAATCAATAATAAAGTTATGTAGCAGCTGAATTTAAATTGAATTGACATATTTATAGTAAAAGAATTTTAATTACAAGAGTTGCTCCCTCCGTTACAATATTATTTGAATAAAAACATTCAGCCCTGAACATAAATAAATACATTGAACGACATTATCATTGTTTTGATACGTGATTCAAAAGTTTCGTTTGAGTAAAAATGTATCTTAATCTACCTTAACCACGTAACCCCCATGGAAAAAAAAACATTGCAGTCGCCGGTTAAACAGTAAGTTATAATAGTAGGGAAAGACAAGCAGTTGTATTTCGTAAATAATGCATTTATGTATTTGTATTATTTTTAAAGCAATGCAATTTTTTTAGGGAATTAAATTTAACTATTTTACTGTAATAAGTCTTCCTTCACTCACGAATCTGTATAAGCCAGAGTATCAAGTTACGATATCGTGTGGCGTGGCGCTAAAGCACTTGAGATTCCTTCCCGGTCGCGTGAATTTTTGTTTTCCCGCAGACCCAGGTGGACATCTCAAAAACACGGTCGGTCCCTCCCATTTAAAGTTTATCGCAGCTGGACGTCCCAAAACCGACGCCGTGCTTCAATTCCGACCCTGCCGACCGCCCGCTCCCTGCTGAACGCCCGCTGTAATTAAATGCATAACATACCGCAGCCGACACCAAGCGTGTTTGCGTGCGCGGTTAGCCAACATCGCTCGCATTGAAGAGGACTAGGATCCATTTCAAACCGGCTGCGGTGCGGTTGGTTTCTCCGCGCCCGGTTTTCCCGTTCGCAGCCCACGCAACCGTGCAAAGCTGTTACTGCCCCATCAACAACCTATTATCTACATGCGAGTAGGGTTTGTTGTTAAAGAGAGTTCGGTATCATAAATGCGCGCTATTCCATTCCATACGCGAAAACCAAACTGTGGCAAGATTTTGACAGTTCGACGAAAGTAGTGCCAATGTTCTCTTTTCGTTTATGTATCCTTTCGCCATCAGCTGGTGCGTCAAATGGGAGGTTTGTATATTTTATCAACACGCTGTCAGCTAATCCACTTGCCATTGTACTGTAACGCTATACAAATTTTAAGGAACTTTAGACTGGCATCTGTCTAAAAAAATTCGTAGGTTATAAAAGTAAAAATATAAAACCTTGCAAAAAAATCAAATATTTGCTAACTCTTTTTTAATTTGTCCGAGACAGCGAATTTGGGTTAACATTTGCGAGACGGTAGTTGTTCTTACCACACTTTGGACATCATAGCTACTATAATGTGAACTAAAAGTAATTCGGTAAACTTGATTGAGAATGCACTTTTATTCGCCAACAACTCACCAACGACTATTGCAAAGCAGTAAATCTGTTATTACTGATGCTAAAACATTTGAGTTGGAAATATCTGGCGTGGAATAACGTAAGAATTGCTTAAAAACTATTCACGCGAGTCCCACTTTCTTCGTTTTATTAATACAATATAGTAACAACATGGAAACAATGAAATGGGTTTGCGGGAGAACAACATGGCGATTATTTGACGTAGACGAACGATTACCAGCCCAATAGAAATTACTAGTAATAAAAATCGCTCTACACGAAATGTGTGTTCTTTTAAAAATTATGCAGAGCTCGCGGAAAAATACGGTATATGTCCGTAAATTTGTTATTTTACACACGAAAACTACTTTTTTTTGTGACTTGTAATGCTTCGGGAAAGAGCGGACAAATGGCGCACACGGCATGTCAGGGCGAGTTGTGAGTCTAGTGTGTTCAACAGATAGCAGCACGTTAGCATGCCTCTTGATCCCGTATTTTAAAAGTTGATTTTTCTTCTATTACTGGTTCGAAATGACACGAATTCGAAATATATTTCGTCAAATTATTAGAAAAAATAATATAACAATACCATACAATATTTCCGTATGCTTTTGAAATTAATATCAATAACATAGTATGGAAAGCATGGACGGAGAGTGGGGATACGACGTGAAAAGAACTCTCAAGGTTTTGAAGTTGCGTTTCATTTGGATACGGATTATTGTATTGTGCATTTCATTTCGAACACCTATAAATTACTATTTTATCACGAAGTTTAGTTTGTAAATTCAACAATAGCTGTTTTGTGACCACGTAAAATAAAATGTATTAATTAATCTAGGAACTCTTTCTTATCGCATATTTTCTTCTTGTCTGATGTGCGTCGGCAATCACTAAGAATAGCCAAAGTAATATTAACTTTTGTTCGTTCGTGCATCAGATGATACAGGATTTTGTAAATGGCATTTAGTTTGTTTCGTATACAAGTTGGCACTCATTGACTGTCATAATCTTGCCAATTGGCGTGGCGAGATTTCGGCGGCTTTTAACATCGAGGTCTTCAGCGACAAAGAGGGTGAAGTGAGGTGGGAACAGCGACAGAATGCAAGGGCGGGGGAAACGGGAGATTCTCGAGAATATCCGCCGACCAGCAGCATCGTCCGACTCGATTACCACATGTGAAAATCCGGTAGGACGCGAGTAGTCTGATCACTGCACACTGCGGCCCCACCAAACTAATATAAAAGATCAATGGGGGAAAAACACAGTCTTCCCACGCAATAATTCATCAATGAGGAATGTTGAAAACAATCTCGGATTTACATATGTCGTATTTCCATTACTTCTTTTTAAAATAATTTTTGATAATACAACTCAACCTTCCATGAGGCCCAGCGCCCACGAACAGTTTTTGCCGTACAGGTCACCTGAAATTTGATCTTAAGCACAGCACGATCCAATAGTGAGAACGATAGAAAATTATGGAATTTGAAACAGCATACACGTCGAAGATTGAAGGACTGTAAATTTTTTTAAGAGTTAGAATGCTGCGCGTATACGTTCAACTAGACACGATGAACTGATTCGTTGTGTTGCCAAATACTTCATCAATTAAGGTTTAATTTTGGTGACATCTGATTAGCGTACGTTTATTTTGCTACATATTACTGTGGTCTTGATTGAATGTGTACTGCGTGGTGCCCCATTTACTTAGGTTAAGAAGGTACTCGTATCTGCGTCCTTTACTTTATAAGCTCAGTTATACACGTCTAGAGGAAGCTTCAGTAATGTTGATGGATTCTTGCGAGATTTCCCAGGAGACAAAGATGCTGCTTGCTGCAGTACCTTACATGAAGCTTAACAGGTTAAGGATACATAGCCAAAGCAGATGAGAAAAAGCAAATAGCCCTGGAATGAATAATGCATCCACTGCAACTGCGGACACGCGGGTGTAAAAAAAAAACTAACATCTACATGCTACATTGCTCTTTATTGCTATAGCGAACAAACAATTTCCAATAAATGCTTAATTGCATAAATATTGCCGCTACCAACAAAAAAGGTCCCGATAAAATGCGCCGAATCAATAATAGTAGATTAAATATATATATATATATATTGCTACAATATTCTCTCTAAGTCAGTAGGCAAAACCAAGTTCGTTAACGGATGGAAGTCTTAAATAAATAAAAGATTTAATTATAATTTCCTAATTTTATTTACAATAACTATAAACAAAATTCTCTTGAGTAGTGTATAATAGGGCATTCGAACGCAGGTTCATGACAGACACACAATATAGGTGGAATGCAAGAGCATGAAGTATGGTAGGGGGTGACTCCTCAATCCTTGACTCCTCATTGCCAAAAAGGAGTCGATTAGCCACATTGTGGGATCATTTAAATTATTTTGAAAAAATTATATTTTGAAGGAAATTAGGGAAATTTTGGGGGAAAAAGTGTCATTTAGTAGTCTAAATGAGTCATTTTGAGGGGGAAAAGGGAAAAAATTACTTCCTGCGGATGCATTTCTCCTGATCTTGCATTCCACCTATCTTGTGTCCCTGTGTCCCTGTCATGAACCTGCGTTCGAATGCCCTATTATACACTACTCCTTTGACTCAACATCTCGCAATAAATTGATATTATTTACGTACTGTTTACAATTAATGGCTTCAATCAGTACAGTTTTGAATTACCTCAGAAAATTAAAGCAATTAAATAATTAAAAATCAAGCCGAAAAGACAATGTATCAAAGCCTATCTAGTTATTATTTTACAGTTCCAATATTAAAGTCCGTGTCACGTGTTATTCAGACCCACCTCAGTTTAGTCCAGGTCCCACCAGCCTCCGCAAAAGACTGCCGGCCGTTGGACCGCTGCAATATTTTTAGGGTCGTAGGCCATCGCCCAGAAATTTCTCTTATTGCCGCGTTGCGCCGAGATTCCTAATTCCAATAATATTCCTGCGCATCCTCTACACTTGTCGACTTCTACAGCAGGAGGAAGGAGGGTCTGTACTTGACCGCTGTCATACATCCCTAAGACATGAACAGGGGGGGGGGCGACGAAGCAGCCTGGGGATCAGCCTGTTGAGGGGGGAGGGTCGAGGTTGGTCCCCCTTCCACCAAGAGCAGGACCGCGCATAACAGGAGCTCGCGGCCGGTGCGAGCTACAACGCGTAACAATATATTTCATAAAACAAATTAAGTTATTATTTATAGCAAATAATTTAGAATTACTACGCTTAATTATTTTTTAATTTTCATTGGTCCTTACGTTTTAAGAAAATGTTTTATCGCTTTCACTAAGAAATATTACGTTGCATGTAGGACCTAACGACATTTTTGAGGTGATAAAAGTGCCATCAGTGTTCATATTGCATCAAACTTCACTGTCAAAAAGCCAACAAATATTTTTTCAGGAAGAATATTAGGGTTGACTAAAATTATTAAAAAATGTTTAGTATATTACGTAAGATTATTAAAAATTATTCAGTAGTCCGACGACGAACTACACGAAAATTTANTAAAAAATGTTTAGTATATTACGTAAGATTATTAAAAATTATTCAGTAGTCCGACGACGAACTACACGAAAATTTATTGGTGTTCTTACACAAGAGACCAACAAGAATTCTTGCTCACAGTGCAGTTATGAGATGAAAATTAAATAAGTTCATGACTACAGGATAAACAGACCGTGGATAGGGTGAATATTTGTTCCTGAAACTGCGAAAATATAGGCAGATATTCGGTACCAGTTATTTGCAAAATTGAAATTCTTCCTGTCTCCACGCCGTATTAGGTATTTATATTTTCGTAAAATACATTTATTTATTCTAGACTTNAATTGAAATTCTTCCTGTCTCCACGCCGTATTAGGTATTTATATTTTCGTAAAATACATTTATTTATTCTAGACTTAAGTTTACACTTTTCACAAACGCGCCTTCGTTGTCGAGGTATGTTTGGTTTACATCACACACAGTAAATGCTCGCAACGCATCTACTTGGAATTTGCTGGGAGGGTTGAATTTGATCTTTACCCACGCCTTTACCAGACGGATACAAGAACAGCGTTAAGTGGCGGTAGATTTGTTGTAAATAACCATTAATGTACATCTGACACAGTTTCAGTGAATCTTCTATATGTTGCCAGTCCCATATACACGAATGAACACATTTTTTACTTGAATTGACTTGAATCATTATTACATGAGGTTTATATAGTCTCGCCTTAGCCAAATAGGTAAAGCTTTTGAACTTACTGACTGTACTTTTCCTCTAATACAACCCACCCATTCTTTACAAAAACAAAAAATTTATACATTTTTGCAGTTTCAAAAATACATAAGAAGTGTGGACGAACAATATAGGGAGAAACGACCTTTAGGTTGCAATCGCTAACAGTTAGAATTTTCAATTTATTTCCCCCAATGAAGGCTGTGGACTAATGAATGCAGTTTTTTTCGTATTACGAACGCATATCCGTATTTACTTTTCTTCCTGAGAAGGTAACAGCAAAGAAATAACTTTATTTACAAATAATTACAACTGTCAGAATTATTACGGTTGCGATAGTAAATACCAAGAGAGACTGTACAATCATACCATCAAGCTTAGTGCACTGAATTAAATAAACAAAAACAAAAACAATCTGAAATAATTTTAATTACACGGCGAACCAACAAAATCTCCAGCGTTAAGATCGAAATACAACTGCAGTTTCAAAGAGATAATTTTACCCCTTTAACTGCGCACTCTGAACAAAGATTCCACGGGCAGATCGCTGATTGGCCGGCACGCCGCAGCTTATAGGATAAAGGGGGGAGGGGGGGGCACTGTGGCTGAGCGGTTAGCCTGCTCGCCTCCCACCAAGGTGAACCGGGCTCATTACCAGGATTTTTTCATGTGATAATCGCGCCGGGCGATGCCGTTGGTAGGTGGGTTTTCTCAGGGATCTTCCGTCTCCCCTGCCTTTTCATTCCGGCGCCACTCCATGCTCACATCAATCACCCTCATCGGCTCTCAAGACCTCGCTGTTAAGAGCCGCCCAAATCACTTTACTCACTAATCCGATAGCTTTTCAGCAATTAGCTTACCAGGCGATTTCCGTCGTTCTGGGTTTGAGCCCGGGGTAATCCTCTGGATGTGCTAGTTCGCGAGTAAAGCAATGAGGTTTCGTATCCAAACAGTGTAAAGAACCTCACTCGTGCAGCTGTTGCTTACAAACGGTTTATTGCGAATGACGTCTGCTCGCGAGAAGCATTTGAGAAACTTTCTACACCCGAATGCTACAGTTTAGCTTTCTGTTTCAGTATGTGTATTTTTCCGTTTCCTAAAACTGTTAACACGACCCTTTTTTTTTTACATTAATTTTTAAGAAAGCTCATTTAGTTACAAGTTATGTAAGGTAGTTAGGAGATGTGCAGAACAGCTTAACCTTTATTATTACTCTATAAAATGACAAGTTGACTGCTGGAAGTTTTCTCTCTCTTTCTCTCTCTCTCTCTCTCTCTCTCTCTCTCTCTCTCTCAACACACGCGACACGTGAATGGAAATCGCTGCTTTGCGCGTAGAGACGATGAGGCATTTGACTCGCGTTTTTAGTCGAACTAAGCGCTTCTGGGCCTCGGAAGCAGAAAATGCACAGAAGCTACACCGTATAAGCATCGTTACCAAAAAAATTCCTTCTTTCCCTTCTTTTACAGGAGGCTCCTGCTCGTGACTCCTCTAGCATAAAGCCGTGCTAATACTGCAAATACTGGTTATACGACTAAAGCACCATTTAACCGAGGAGCTAACTAGCTTGGCTTTGAACCCTCCTCCTCCAACTGGGCTTGGGGTTGCCATCGTCACTTCTGATCTACTCAGTTAAACCTTGGTAGCGACGGCGGTGTAAAAATTAAATTTTAATTTTCCGGGACCCACGTAGCCTCGGCGGGGTTTCACTAGCCGCTTCCCGCCAGTTACGGTTGGAAGATATTTGAATGTTTTGAAGTTACTTTATTTTGACTGTTTAGGTTAAGTTCAAACCACACACGAAAAACTAGGGAAGGAGAGAGCTCGTCATGGTATTAACTGGTAGAGCAACTCACGTAAATTAGAGAGAGTAATTTTAAGTTAAAGTCTATAAATGTTATGTTATATTGTAGTTAAGTAAAACACGTGGCACGTGCAGTTAGCCCTTTCGTTATGAATTTTGTCTAAATCGTGTCCCGTCATCACTGCTAATACCGCCATACTATCTTAATTGTTTTCCTGCTTTCTCCCCTTGCTCTCTGTTTCTCCATTTCATCACTTCCATGTTCATAGCCGGGTTGTAATAAGTGTTACCTTCAGTACATCAGGATGAGAAGGAGTGAGGGTGTGGGGAAGAGAGGGCGTTCCGTCTGTAGCAATCTATTGTCCACAGACCTGGTTACAAACCTTGTATGTGATGGCGCGTTCATGCAGGCTGCCGAACTAAACCCTGACCACGCCATTAAAACACACCACTGAGGTCATCTGTTCCGAGTCCACGTCCCAGGCAAATTTCCCGACTGGATTTTAATGCGTGCCTGGAACATTTTCAGAGTTATCTCATTACCTCCCAAGTCTTAGTTCCGACGGTAATATACTCACGTCTCACATAACTTCTTCAACGCCGTTGAACCAGCCAGAAGACAGAGCCAGCGTGCAGGTTCGCAAGAAATATACGTCTGTCACTGACTGGAGACACTTTAGTGGTGACCTCTGCAATGCGCAAAAAGCGAAACAACTAATCCCGTTACCTGCTTAAGAGGCACATCTGTGTATATCATGTCATTATATAGGTCAGAAAATTGTGTATCCTTCCGCCATATGCAAAATCAACATTACCATGGACCTGATCACTTTATTCATGCGTCCGTGAAGGGAAACTATAAAATTATCAGAAAAGTAAATAATTTACAAATTTGGCCATCCATACACTTGTATACATTAAAAACTCAGAAAGAAAGAGAGATCATTGTGGCATCGACAAATGTTTACCGAACACCTTTGATTCAACGTTGAGACATGGAACTACTTTCACTCCGTATTAACCAACTTTACTGGGCGCGTGCTACTACGTGTGTCCGTTAAACGTACACGCAGGTAGGGACAGTAAGATTTTTCAATTGTAGATTTTAAAAGTGTTCACTCTACCGAGAAAACAGCCTTTACTCGGCCAATCTTCCGCGTCAACTACATGTGGTCTGGAGCGCAAATTCCTGGCGGGAACGTGCCGCAAATTACGCTAAAAAGTTAAAAAGGTCTTCAACGGTGCCATTAATTAGTGTAGGCGTGTGTCCAGAATGTTTAATTGTGTGATTTTCGTTATGTTTAAGTTTACGTATACGAGCATAAAAATATTTAAATACGCAAATTAAGGCGAAATGTGTTTACATGCTGTGCAGTCACCATATTTCATTCAAGAATGCATTTAACAACGGAATGGCATCGCACGATATAGCAGCCGCTTTAGTGCAGGATGCGGAGCACGGTCTTCATACAGCGTTTCAACAAACCACGCGAAGGAGGGAGCAGGCCTCACACGCTGTATGGTCGTCCCACAGACGCGAGGTCTCGAGAGGCGACGAGGGTGAAGCGAGGCGAGTACGGAGCAGCGCCGGAACGTAAGGGTCGGGGAAACGGGAGATCTTCGAGAAAACCCGCCGACCAGCGGCATCGTCCCGCACGACTCCCACGTGCGAAAATCCGGGNTTTCATCAGTTCCATGTTCATAGCCGGGTTGTAATAAGTGTTACCTTCAGTACATCAGGATGAGAAGGAGTGAGGGAGTAGGGAAGAGAGGGCGTTCCGACTGTAGCAATCTATTGTCCACAGACCTGGTTACAAACCTTGTATGTGATGGCGCGTTCATGCAGCCTGCCGAACTAAACCCTGACCACGCCATCAAAACACACCACTGAGGTCATCTGTTCCGAGTCCACGTCCCAGGCAAATTTCCCGACTGGATTTTAATGCGTGCCCGGAACATTTTCAGAGTTATCTCATTACCTCCCAAGTCTTAGTTCCGACGGTAATATACTCACGTCTCACATAACTTCTTCAACGCCGTTGAACNCGCATAACCTCTTCAACGCCATTGAACCAGCCAGAAGACGGAACCAGCGTGCAGGTTCACAAGAAATATACGTCTGTCACTTACTGGAGACACTTGAGTGGTGACCTCTACAATGCGCAACAAGCAAAACAACTAATCCCGTCACCTGCTTAAGAGGCACATCTGTGTATATCATGTCATTGTATAGGTCAGAAAATTGTGTATCGTTCCGCCATATGCAAAATCAGCATTACCATGGACCTGATCACTTTATTCATGCGTCCGTGAAGGTAAACTATAAAATTATTAAAAAAGTAAATAATTTAAAAACGTGGTAATCCATACACTTGTATACATTAAAACCTCAGAAAGAAAAAGAAATCATTGTGGAATCGACAAATGTTTACCGAACACCTTTGATTCAACGTTGAAACATGGAACTACTTTCCCTCCGTATTTACCAACTTTACTGGGCGCGTGCTACTACCTGTGCCCGTTAAAAATACACGCAGGTAGGGACAGTAAGATTTTTCGATGGTAGATTTTAAAAGTGTTCACTCTACAGTGAACAGCCTTTACTCGGCCAATCTTCCGCGTCAACTACATGCGGTCTGGAGCGCAAATTCCTAGCGGGAACGTGCCGCAAATTACGCTAAAAAGTTAAAATGGTCATCAACGGTGCCATTAATTAGTGTAGGCGTGTGTCCAGAATGTTTAATTGTGTGATTTTCGTTATGTTTAAGTTTANCGCCGGGAATCGAACCAGGTTCGCCCTGGTGGGAGGCGAGTAGTCTAACCACTACACCGCCGCGGCCCCGCGCACGAAAAGAACGCAATCCGGACACTGGAGGGAATTTATCTGAGCGACGCGGGGACAAACGCTCTCCAGTTTTATCAGCTTCGCAGGTGCGCGGATGCGCCGTGGACAATCCCGGGGTCCTCGTCTACGAAGGGAGAAGCCCCGGTCCGCTGACAGATAGCGCCCCACCCGCGTCCGATCCGGTATCTGGGCGAGGCCTGGACCAACGGTGTACACGGCATGGAGTGAGGGAGAGGGGTAATGAACTCCCACCCTGGACAGAAAGGGGAGGGGCGGTAATCGCATCACGTACGAACGGCCCGCTGCGCTCCACATTGTCCGAGATTACACACAGCCTCGCAGATTATGTTCGACGGGGCGAAAGTCAGCCCCCCCCCCCCNCGCGTTTTGCTACTGCAGGGGGCTGCTAATTAAGGTTACCAATTTACGCTGCCGTGGGAAAGTAAATAAAAAAAAATACTATGAAGCAAACATTCACACCAGAGGTAGGGTTCGATGTGTTGCACTTGAATATTTCGTCACAAAAAATTATACAACTAGGTGTGTATGTGTAAGAGAGAGAGAGAGAGAGAGAGATAGNGTGTGTATGTGTAAGAGAGAGAGAGAGAGAGAGATAGAGAGAGAGGAAGAAGAGAGAGAGAAAGAAGAGAGAGAGAAAGAAGAGAGAGAGAGAAAGAAGAGAGAAAGAGAGAGAGAGTGTGCGTGTGTGTGTGTTTGTGAGCACGTGGCCTACATTTATATGTGTAAACACACGGGCAGTCTTGAAGTAGGGGTTACAAAAACGATTTTGCTGCCGATGTTACATAAGTATTTCAGCTGGAATACCTGAGTTTTGTGCGTGACATGTAATCACACGAAGGTTCTCATTCCCCGCTTAAGCCTGCGTCTGTCATTGAACTATTACACGACAAATGGTGAGCGCTGCCAACTCGATGCTGTCTTAAAATTTCGCGAACGTGGAATTAATTATTGCTTTCGCGCAGACAGATTGCGAAACCAGCATATTTCATTTGACGAATAAAGATGTTTCGCGTCATCACCCCGAACAAAGAGAAATTTTCGAGCAATTCGTGCTGAAATTTCGGTACTAAACAGTGAAATGCCTGGCAGGTCATCAACGCATTCCATGCTCGAGAAGATGCAGGTGACGTGAAGCGGGGGCACCTCTACAAAACAAGCGCGAGCAGAACAATATCAATTAAGCACATTAAAGTAGCCATATTTGTTGTTCCACTGACTGATACGCTGTTTTGATATACCAGGCATGCGACGACAAATTCCCTACACTGGTGAGAGTACGATCGCAGAAGTCACGTTACCTGCGACCAGTTTTGCCAGACCTGACCATTCAAACTGCAGACACACTTCCGCTAAATTACACAAAATTACAAACACACACGATCACAAAAATTGTAAACTGGGAGGCAGTTAAATCTTCCATGGTAGCAAATATGGCGACGTACCTACCAGAAGTTCCCTTATTGTAAAATAATAACTTTTTAAACGTCCAGAATTATGCTGTTTGTCTGAAACCATAATATCGACTGACATTCTTAAATATTAGCCAAATTCAACAATAAAGTGAAAGCGAGAAAAGACAAAGAGATAACGAAAAGCACAAATGGATTGGAAATAATGTTAACTATACGACACATAATACTCGGATCACTCCTACCTACATTACAAGGAAGCTAAAATGAAAATTGCGTTAACATTTAACTCTCACAAAAATTACACAGGAACGATATTACACAAAATTTACACATGCCTTCTAAAATGGCATACATGTTGTGTAATTACGCAAGATTGGAAACGCTACCCGTGACTCTAGCTATTATAGATATCCTCTGCTGGATCTCGTGACAATGCACAAATAGAAGTTTCTTCAATAAAAAAAAAATTTCAAATATGCAAAAAAAAATTATATTTAAATTGTGTCATATATATAGAGCATGTTATTTGATGATTACATACGTGTCACTCGGTAGCTTACAGTATTAGTTTACTTTGTAAGTTTTTACATTTGTACAACTTAATATTTGTTATGACTGCAGCAAAACAGGAAAAAATTGGATTTGTCACCAAATTATTCAAAAAACAAAGTTTACATTTTTTTACTCGAGGAAAATGGCATCATATACAATGCGTACAAGCTGAGAAGAATGTTTGGTCCACATATAAAATTATTAATTTTTGGGTATCCAACATTCCTAAGATACAGTTTTTGGCTCCCGTGTCTGCATTGTCGGGCGAACAGTCCAGCGCGCATGCGCAAGCAAATATATATGTTCCGTAAAGGAAGTCGGATAGGGGAGATAAGAATCGGCGCCCGACGAAATGCTGGGTTTTTTAAAATCTTGCTTAGTAAGCTGGGCATGGTTTCGTTGCTGGTATAACGAAGTGGTTGAGTGGCATAATGACTGGATCTAGACAGTTCACATTCATAAAAAGAAACAACTTCATGTCTGAAGCCCATTCATTGTTGGCAAGAGAGTCCTGAAAGATGTACGGATATTTGATCCCGATGTGGGGAAATTTGTTTTCCAGGACTTGTATGAGCGTTTCTTGGATGGTTTTCTGTTTGAAGAGTAGGCCTATAGGAATGACTGCTATTATGACAATTTTACAAATAGAATTCATGAAGTGTTGTACGTGAGATTATTAATAAATTGAGGTGTTAGGAATGGCGATTTCGTGTCGGAAACCTGCTTGGTTCATATCCAACGATCAGCCACCTAACAGTGTTTTTATGGTGTGCATGCCGACAAAACTTGGAGTTTTCATAGGCATCCTGCAGTGAAAGGTGGAAAGTTCGATTAGCCAGAGATAGTAGAAATGTAATCCAATTAGAGACAAGACACTATTCAAATTCTACGTGGTAGTCGCAGGGTCTGAAGTCGATGTCTACTTGGAAGTTGTTCTTACGCAGAGATACATGCGAACACTACCCAAGTTTCGACGTCGGTCCATCGCAAGTCTCTAACTCAAAGAGAAGGCGTGGGATAACGGCATGACAGTAATCATACAAAATGCGACAACTTATTATCACCGCTGTAACGTAACATTCAAGAAACATTTCACGGTTTGTATTTGTACAAATAGAATTTAAATTCGGCGCCTTTCTTTTCCGAGGAGATGAAAACGATACAAACATTGGGAAATTTCAACATGTCCTTCATAAATGCTGTTGACGGTAAAGTGAAATCAACCTTTGAAAAAATGTAACTGCCCCTAACTGCGTATATTTTAACGGGCACACCGACTGTTAAGCGCCGAGTAAAGTTGGCAACGACGGAAATAAAGTAGTTCTGTGTGTTACCGTTAAATTGCAAGTGTTAAGGAATCATTTCTGAATACTAGAATATTTTATTTAACTTATTTTTAATGCATATACTTGTAATAATGGAATGAAAACAAGTGTAAAATATTTGCTTTTCTCGAGAATTTTTCAGTTGCCCTTGACCGGCGCACAAATAGTGTAATCACACCCATGGTAACGTTAATTGTACACATGGTGGGATAATACACAATGTGCATACAAGTAGATCTTAAACAGGGCTTTCAAAAAGTGCTCATTTTACCGGCAACAGCATGTAACTACCACAATATAAAGCCTATTATACGATTTGAGAAAAAAATTAAGTTTTGGAACCGAGGAGTGAGGAGGGGGTGGTTCAGTTCGTTCACTTCAGCCGAAATCAGCAGCCGACCCATTTTCTAAAAAAATTGTCCTCTTCCAACCATCACGGTAATTGTCGTGTGACTTATAGAGTACTTTTGGAATGAGGGGGAGGGGGGGAGAGTCCGGAAACGATTTAAATTCCGCTACGTACACATACAGGTGACTTTTTAAATGTAAATATGCTGATGCTGCCAGCCCCTCCGGCTCGACGACCCACGTGGGGAGGAGAAGTTTCCGACAGCAAAGCACAGGGCACTGACAGAAAACACGCACGCACGCGCCGCACACCAAGAGAAGTGATGTGTACTCACGCGGCAAGTAGCGTGCTGTGCACGGTTCAGAAGTGGGGTTGTGTCCCAGGGGACGCCAGCAAACACAGCCCGTCTCTACACGGAGGTGCCAGCGGTCGGACACGACCAGGCGGATCCCGGAGGCACGGTGTGAGTGAGGGCATTTCTACCGTACAGGGAATATACGGGTAGTGCGCGCACGTCAGCTGCACATTAACAAATTTATAACACGCTGTTAGGACAAAAAAAATTCCATTAACATTACTGACAAGCACTGGTATTAAAAATAACACAACAGCGATTTTCGTAAAATTATGGACTTTTCATAAAAACCTGCCAGTAAATCTGTGTGTTTATATACATATTTTTTTTAATATTTAACTTAAATTGCTATTGACAGAGACGAAACACGTTGCTCAGAGAAGCACAAGTAAGGAAGGAATCAGCAAAGGTCTGTATGTAAGGAATCATTCCAGCATTCACACCTGGAGCGATTTCGGGCAATTACGGGAAAACCGAAAGCAGGATGGCCGGACCGAGAATCAACCCGGAGTCCTCCCGATTGCGAGTTCAGTGGTTTGCCACAGCGACGCCTCGCCCAGTTTTTTTTTCCACGTGCGAAAGATATGATAATGCGCCTAATGAAGGGAATGTTGTTAGCCAGAAGAAGAAGTGCAGTGCCATCATATTCGAGAATTCAATTGAGATATTCCCTTTTAAAAATTAACACGATTTCATACAGTCTCATCTCGGAACATGTTAGAACTATGCATCCTATAAAAGCAATTGATAATTTTCTGAATATATTCTCAAAATGGACTGGAAACTAAGAACAAGTTAAAATTGTGTACTGTTCACTTAAAGGGCTATCGTACATATGCTAACAAATTATTTTGAGAGAACTAGTAATATATATTTGATTTGAAAAATAAAACTGTACTACTTATAAGAGGAGTCTGATCACGAAAAGCACCAAAGAAACTTTTCAAGCCAGTTGATAAACTTGAGATATGTTTCACATCCATGTCAAATCTGTCTTTTTATTTAAATTATGCTTACTAACACTCCTAACCATGAGGAGGTTACACAATAAACCTACAATTGACACTCCACAAACCAACGTCCCTACCTTACGTAGAATTAAAAAAATGGAAACCTGCGGTTTAAAGATAAACCTTTNAAAATAAAACTGTACTACTTATAAGAGGAGTCTGATCACGAAAAGCACCAAAGAAACTTTTCAAGCCAGTTGATAACTTGGGATTTATTTCACATCCATGTCACATCTGTCTTTTTATTTAAATTATGCTTACTAACACTCCTAACCATGAGGAGGTTACACAATAAACCTACAATTAACACTCCACAAACCAACGTCCCTACCTTACGTAGAATTAAAAAAATGGAAACCTGCGGTTTAAAGATAAACCTTTNGACACTCCACAAACCAACGTCCCTACCTTACGTAGAATTAAAAAAATGGAAACCTGCGGTTTAAAGATAAACCTTTGTAACCTTGGCGATAGAATGAATTTTTTTTTGTCATTTATTTATACACAGAAAATTTTAAGACACGCGCAGTAATCTTCACTATAAACACTCGAAATTATAGCGTTGCGGTTGCACCCAGTAAGAACTGTGCATGCACTCCTATTCAAGCCCTTCGCAAAGACGTGATGGAATTTTGGTTGCACATAGTAAGGTTGCGAATATTTATAATTTCTTTGGTTAATATAAGCCTGGTAATTTAGATATGTGTCTGTAGATGACTTGCGTCGAGGTTTTCGCATTCCTCGAATGTAAATGCATCAAATGTTTTTTTTTTTTAATTAAAAAACTTTCCAGGGCTGTCATGGCGTACGCCACAGATTAAAAAAATATATCGTCAAGATGAATTTTCCGGGAGTGAGTTGGTTGCTGGAAACAGCTACTGGAGTGTTTGAGGGTCAGAAATAGTTTTTGTTCCCTATTTGAGAAAAAAAAAATTATTTTATGTATTTTGTTACTGTTATGTTACGTAACTTCTTTTCGTCTGTACCCTCAAAGCTAACCTCGTCTGGTAAAGCAGAAATATATGTGCATCCCACAAAGGGAGTAGTTTTGTGCAATGACAACGGAGACTCAACGGTGATTTCTGAACTGGAAAACCGGTCAATGGGAACGGACGAACGAAGAGAGTCAACAGCAAAGCTATTTTATAACGACGTTTTACTGCGCTAGTATTTCAAACCTTGTTTGGAACACGGCGCCCGCATACATGACCAGTGTCGGGGATGTTGCATCGCGTTAATTTTCACAGTATTTGTGATACAATAAAACAAAATGTTATGAAATTTGTATATTTTGTTTCGCGAGAACACCGTAAAAAAACAGACAGAGAAAAAAGGATGGACGATGTTCCTAAGCGAACGCCGAGGGATTTAAGCAGCGCAGAATAAGTCTACTGTTAGATACGCAGCTAAGCACGAATTCGACGCTTATATTAGGCCTACAATGTAATGAATTTAGCAATATGATGGCGTACACTATTTATGAACTGAAAGGCTATTTTCTTCTCATGNAGGCCTACAATGTAATGAATTTAGCAATATGATGGCGTACACTATTTATGAACTGAAAGGCTATTTTCTTCTCATGGAAATCTGAGTTACCTTATAAAAATGGCGAGCTTCGCTCACTAGTTTTGTAACCCCAGTTAACATTCCAAAACAGAAATTGTGAACCAACAATGTTTAGAGGAACACTTATGCTCCAACGCAACCTACCTGAACTAACCGAGCCCTGCAAGGCTGAAGTTCAAGGGCATCATGCAAGTATTTGTATTTAATAAAACTGCAAGGTATAATTTTATGGGATTCGATTGTTTCATATCAGATTTGTGATCACTAAATCTACCGTATTTGGTAAAACATTTTAATGAATTGTTTTATATGATCTTACAATACTTATGCATTACAGTAGTCACCAAATATAGACTTTCGTCATTTCAGCCTATCAGAGTAGAATATAAATAAATGGGAAGTCGGACACAAGGGGCTGGGGGTCTGGAGCCGACATCATGCTCTGTCATTCCGGTCTGTGACTATATTGTAACTGGTTGACCTTGACCCATGACCTTGAATTACCCTAAAATCAAAATACAAAAAAAAAATGCACAAAAATTATAAAATCCTTAAAAAATTATAAACATTTTTTTAAAAATTCAAAAATTATTTTTAAAAATATTTAAAGATGTATGTGTAGGAGGTCCGGGATTCGATGACAGGTAGATCGACCAGTGTCCATTCCGTCAACCATGTTAGATGTTGATGACCTTGACCTTCGACCTTGGATTACCTTGAAGCCAAAAAATTCTAAAAAGTACCAAAACATTTCCAAATTTTTTTAACAAATTAAAAAAAAAAAAAAACCTTTACACTTGACCTAAGATCCAAGACCCAATGACCCATATTATATAAAAATCTTACATTTCCAGAGGTTTCTCAGCGCCACGTCCAACAGACGACAGAACCTCGCCAATTTTTCTCATTGGTTAATTCGTCGACAGGCCTCCACACCCTCACCTTTGCTCATTCTGTCGAATGCGCTCCACCCACCACATTCATTTTTTCGTTTGTCATTTGTTTACTTTTTCATCACCTAGGTGGTGCTAGTGTATTAATTACAGATTTCGCCAACAGAGGAGCTGTCGATTTAGCCATCATGTTGGTTGTTGTTGACCTTGACCCCCAATTGCATAGAACTAAAAAAATAGAGAAAAATCACAGTCCATACAATTGACCATTACTAGCTGATCACAACAATGATCCATACTGACTAGCCATACTAGTCAACGACTGACTCCACCTAAGACTAACTCCACCAATGTACATCTTTAAATAACGTTTTAAAAATATTTTTTTTTATATTTTTTGGATTTTATAATTTTTTGGCACTTTTTGAATTTTTTTTGTTTTAAGGACATTCAAGGTCACGGGCACAGGATCAAGGTCAGCCAGAATAAAATATGGCCACCGATCGACCGGAATGACAGAGCATGATGTCGGCTCCGGCTCCCCAGCCCCTTGCGCCCGACTTCCCATTTATATGATACTTACCAGCAGGCGAAGGAAGTACCCAGTAGTATAAAAGTCACGCTGGCGTAAAAGATATTCTCTTCTACATCAAAATATTCAATTCTCAGTATTTCATAATTCAATCCGTTACAGGAATTTATAGTCGCCCGCAGGACCGAGTACCAGCTAAGAATCATTACTAGAAATACCAAATATTCACGAAAATATTTTCGTGACTAGTGGTTTTCAAAACATTCAAGCTCAGATACGCTTTAATGATTGCAAGGTTGTAAGTGTTACGACAAACGTATTAATTGTCTGCGCGCGAATCACAGGCAATTATCGGGGTAGGCAAATTCTGGTTCGTATGTTGGAGTCAGAAAATGTCTTCTCCAAGCACGCGGTAGCTCTGTATATAGAATATTAAAGCCCAGCTTGCACGAAATGCTCTTCCCGGAAACCAGATGTCTTGCCTACAGATCACAATACGCTAACTTCCTCATATGTCTAGGGCATTCCCTTCAAGGAGTAAGATATGGCTAGTATGCAGTAAAAACACGCCCTATCATGTCTGACGTTAAGAAAGAAGCCACTAATGAACTATACTAAATAAAAAAAATCGTCTACGGGTAGTGCGTCAATAGTTGGGTAGGGGATGAAAAAAAAAATTCAATTATCTGTTAGCAGTTCTTGCGGAAAATGTATTTACATGGCAGTTGATTAGCTTCTCGTCAACAGACCTTATACGGCTATCATTTCATTTTCATGTAGGTACGACTGTATCTAAATATCCATACGAATGCATACTTGTCGGTAACCCCAGTCACACCCCTTTACTGTACGCGACGATGTAAACAATTTCGATCTCTACGAGCCAAAGGTCGTATGGCAACACTTCCTACCATGTGCGCGCAGCTTTCCGACTTCCATGGTCAATCAAACACGTCCCGTATACAGATGCAGCGAGAAAATAGACAACGGCCGGTAGGCATGTTCGAAACGCAACCAGCATTGCTCATCTCCGCGGGTACAATTCCGAGTAGAGCCAGTTCATGTTTTTAAAAGCATTTTTACCGTTCCGAGTGCCACATCGTCGAAAACCGCCGCGGCGACCTGTAGAATTGTACTGTGTTCATCATAACGAGCTATATTCCATTCGCGGTTCCTTCACACTTTTTGAAACAAACCTTTGAAAAATCGCCACATGTACGGCGTGGTTAGTTGTTTCCCAAATATGCCATGTCCCACAAAGCGTTTTACACTCGTGTTAACGTAAAATAACCTCATTTTTTAGTTAAACTGAACTTTTAACTGTATTCTAACTACATTTAATTAAAAATTTATGTGAAGAAAAAGAGGAAAGATATATGTTGGTAATGCCTAGTAAGAAGTAGTTAATACGTTAAACATTATCGAACTGAGCGCGCACGAATGCGGTGCGTTGTACCTTTGGTGTAATTTTCTAGACTTGGTTAAGCTTACTTTGCATGAGGCAGAGGAATATCCTGGAAGTAGAACTTCAGCAGGGCTTCAGAAAAGTTGGAATTAAGAGTGAATAAAATATATTCTAAGCCCAAGTGTTGAGTAAAAGATGGAATGGTAGGCGGAGGGGGACAAAGAAAGCGCCCCCCCTTCCCTACTTTTTTTTTTTTTTTAGCCAGCATAGGCGACGTCATATTGTTTTTATAGAGAAGTGATCGGTTTTTTCAAAAAACACATTTTATTTTTTAGTATTCACATATATTGAAACAGCTTATGGCTCATGGCTCATCTACTGCATTCGCAACAGGAAAAGGCACATTGACGTCAGCTCTTGTAGTAATAACCTGGATCTGTTCCGAAGCTGATTATCGTGTCTTAGCCTAGCCGGGTTTAAAATTAAAAGCAACTAAAAAAAAAAAAATGTCACAACCTTACTACAGCCAGCAATCCATCACCAAATACATCCGCCACACTCGTTGAAATTTATTGTCTACCGATAAAAATCCCAGTCGGTCACAATGTACAAAAAGCCGGTAAAATTGACGCTTCGTTAACTTTACAACACCGAGGACACGGCGAGTAAAATTCCCAACATTTACACTGTATGTTAAAATTTCCCTTCCAGTTGTTTGTATTACATTAAATGTAGCAGATAAACATCGTGCTGTAAGAATTCCCATCCAAGCACGCTTCGCGTGTGTTCGCGAGCACGAGTGGGTGGAACCGCTTCTGGTTACGCACGCCCAGTGTAAACTCACACCACTGTATACGTAAACACAGGCAACATCAAGATAAACAAGCGCTGTTGTGGGTAGGAGAATGGAATGAATTAGGAAGGGGTGAGGGGGGGGGGGNTCATCCTTGAAATATTTAGAGGTGTACTGACTTCGAAAAATATTATAAAAGGAATTTTTTTTTTCATTAAATTTCACACACACATTTTACACAAAAAAAAAATTGACAAAAATCCAAGTATTATATGTAAGATTTAAAATAAATACGTATTACAAATTTTATTAACTTCTCTAACGAGACAATTATGTTGGTCGATAGCGAACGTTCGTAATATGACACAGGGGCGAATAAAAGAATATGCAACTTGAAAAAAAAAACAGAGGTACTGGTGACAAGGGCAGAGAGCAAGAATTAACTTGGAAAACTGGGATAAAATTT
Organism: Clitarchus hookeri; assembly: GCA_002778355.1. Classification (NCBI taxonomy): domain Eukaryota; kingdom Metazoa; phylum Arthropoda; class Insecta; order Phasmatodea; family Phasmatidae; genus Clitarchus; species Clitarchus hookeri. Next base: position 549,959 of record NQII01000535.1, on the reverse strand, counting down.
TATACACTGGTTCCTTCTTCAATAAACCAACTTCACCTAAAAGACACATGCATGAACGAGACATGTTGAGCCATCGAGTAAATAAATGGAATAGAGGCGAATACGAATATCGGATATAGACATAAGTATACAATCAATGACACTTCACAATTCGGAGGCACGGGAAACGAGCATATATAGTCAATTCGCGGTTGCTTCCAACTTTTATGAAACCCTGCTAAAGTTCTATTTCCAGAATATTCCTCCCCGTTTTTAAAACCAAGATCTACCAAATTATACCAAAATGACTACGCACCACATACGTGCACACTCAGTTTAACAATATTTTGCATTTTGGTCGATACATGTCGAATCATGTACACTTATCAAGCAGTTTCTTGCAAAATCTGCAAAAATACATTTTTGTAGTGTTATTTAGACATTTTTTGGCAACTAGTTTCCAAACATTTTCTTTGTAAAAGTAAAGAAAATTGTTAACTGTGTGGACTTCTATGATATTAATAGTATTTTACACTAAAACATGCGTCAATAAAAATTACCAAAATGATGAAGACAACAATACTTGGTATTGTAAAATTTGCTGGCCAAAAAAACTCTTTAGTTAGAAGAGAATTTTTTACAAAAACATGTGTACACTTACGTGGAATACAACGTACAAATGGAAAATATAACTTCTTAATTACACTCTTCGATAACTAATATTAAATAATGATATAAAACACGGGAAAAAAAACTGCACAGGGACGCAATTTGGTTTGATGTCGCGAAAAGTTTAAGAAAAGTGAGTAACCTAACTGCAATGGCGCGATCGTAACAAAAAAATTGACGTCCGACGGTTTTAAGTAATACTAAGAAAGGTATAACGCCATTGAAGTGGAGCTAAAACACTGGTGAGAGAGAACTCTTTAAAACTAATTACTTAGGAGCCTTAAACACCGCGTAAATCACTATTTGCGGGCAGTTAAACCTGTTGCTCTCTACAAATTAGTTAAGGTAAATAATTGGTATTTTCTTGTCGATTACTGGCGTTTCCATAAAAATTTCGCTAAGCAGAAGCATAGTTAGTACTTTAACTCCGGAACTCCGGATAACCCGCATAGTCAACTTTACGAAAAAGGTCGCCTAGTTACATTAAGCCCGTTTTCGATACATATATACATACGTTTCAGAACCAAACAACGCAATGCCTTACCTATGCTATCCACCTGTCGCACTCGATACGACACTAGCACAGCACCCACGAGATAATTGTGCAAAAACGCGGCGAAAGGACAACACAAGTGGCCTGTAAAATAAAACACACACGAATGGTAGGTAGTGCTATGCATCAATGTAGTTTCATTTAAATAAATTTCCAACCTTCACAAAGTAGTCGGTCAATGAATCCTATATCGTGCCGTTTAAGCACTCGTGTAAATTATTTTGCAGCCCAACCCATTTAATTACAAGCGTTTCCTATTAAACGCGTGGACGCTTTCCTCGAAAACGGTGGGATTAAGTGCAATATCACGAGGTGATATCAATGATATACATATAACGAAACACAATGATGATTACTTCAACTCCACACGAAACATTCAGGAACGACAGCGAAAGGGTGAACGCCAAATGCTCACCACCGTTCGGTTACGAATTCCCTGCGTTTCGTTTCAAATACATTCTGTATTTTTTGTAATAAACTACGTGGTATAGACTCTGCCTTCAAAGACTCCTGCAGCCATCAAGTACAACTTCGTAGTGTAGGCCAGAGAGTTTTAAAATTACAAATTCCTTTATCGTAAAGGTATGCAGTCACAAGTCATCTTCGTTATTCAGTTACAATATACACAGATGCATATTTAACACAGCTGTAGCGAACTCAACACTTAAATTAAGAGCAAACACGCTGTGTTGAAATAAACGCTGTGAACGTGTGATGACGTATTGTGTCACATTAAACCAAGACAATAACGTACAATAAAATAACACGCAATACTATTATATCACTGAACTTTTCCACCTATCTTACGTTTTTCATTCATACAATAAAACTAACCTCGTAAGAATTGCGAAAAAAACTGGAAATAAGAAATAAAAAGACTACAATTTTTTACTGCGCCGAAAATACGTGCAAGTGAAATAATTACGTTAATTTCCACACTTTTTGCATCAGACTGAAATAATCGCATTTACATTTAAAAGAACGTAAAACGCGTAAAAATTTGCTTCCATTGTATTGAAAAATTAGTAACATGCAGAAGTTTACGATAAGAGTGAGTAATAGTGCAGTCGTATACATAATCCGAAGAAAAACAAATTGGCCGAATAAGATTTTCGCCATGTTGAATTTTTACATTTATATGCCATAACTTGCTTTTCACTGAAATAACAAAATATTAATTTTTATAGCACGCTTTATTTTTACGAATGCCTTTAAATGTATTCGCCAAAGTTTATACACATTTTATCTGGTAGTTGTGGCACGGCAAGAATCAACTTATAATTTAAAATTCATGCCGTACCAATGACGTTATAAGTAATTGACAAAAGTTATGTTTGTTGTACAGCGTGATGTCGCCAGAGAGGTATAGATGCATGAAGTTTGACTACGAATATTTGTAAAAACAATGAAATATGGATGGGGTACAACCCCCTTAAGGGGGATCAGTCACCGCCATCTTGGCTTTTCGAAATTTTCGGGGTAAATTGCCATCACAGATTTTGTATTTTATTTTGTTCGTCGACAAACCGTGGGGCATTACATTTCACATGTTCTAAAACACGTATTGCTAGACTGCTTTTGCCAGGACCATTTCCGTAACGAAAGCAAGAAAAAATTATTTATTTATTACATGCAATCACCAGTCAAAACATAATAAATTCTATAGAGATGTACTGGTTTGAATAAGCTTAAGAAGTTACTATTTATGTCATGTCGTGTGAAATTTTTTATTAAAAGTTCTTAAATGGAAATTTTTGGCAGAAATAGTATAAATCCAAGATTGCGAGACTGATCCTCTCTTAATAGAATACAACGCGTCACGAAGGAATCTGCCCACTCCAGATGCCGGCAACTGCGCAGCTCGGACAAAGCGTTCGGTCGATGGAGCCCGGCTCAGCAGCGTCTTGTCGGCAGACAAAAGCCGACACCAGGCGGCGACACCTGCTAGCCTGGCGGCCTCATTACACTTTAATGATTAGCGCGACCCCACAGCGATCAAAGATGTCCCTTTAATGGGAGCAGGGCCGCGCCCACGCCACCTGCTGCACGAGCTACGGCGACGCTCCTGCGAGAAGACCCCCCGCTAAATCCGAGCGCGCACAGGGCGCGTTCCCGCGAGATGACCCCGTCACTGGCACCACGGCTTACCTACCAACAGACAGCGGTAAGACAGTACAGCGGGTAACATACTTTCTACACTAAGTATTGTAATGTCTGCGCATCTGTACATATCAAGCAAATGAACATTTTCCCCACGCGCAATGTTTTTTTGGACTAGGAGATCCAATACGGTCTTGGCATTCACCGTATTAACGAATGTTAACTTCAATCTCTTGAGAAGATTGTCATAAACTACATAAAACTATTCTCAACTGCTGTTAGGTTCGCTAGTTCGTATATACAATATTCACTCGTAACAATGATACTTGTGACGAAGTACAAATTGTGTACCAGTCCACACTCATCATTGTGTATGTTTTCTTTATGTACTGACAAAAATATTCAATTTAAACAAAATAGCTTACCACATCAAGAGAGAACTATGTGGTATTGTAAATTATAACGTATCGTTACATGCAGATTGTAGGATGTCGTATCACTACGTTCGGCGGTATAAAATAAAAATAAAATAAAGCAAAGGAGGCGAAATACTACAAGAGGTATTAAAAACGCCATGCACATGAACAAACTTCTTAACTATACTCCGTGACTTGCACAGTCCTACTCACAACTTTGTAACTTTGTGACTTTTCCCTAGGCGTGTGAAGTTCGTGACACGATCGTTGTTACGCTCAATCAGTTCTTGTGAAAACAGTATAATCTACATTTTCATATAATTTATGGATGAACTATCACGAATGAGCATACATCACTTAAAATATCTGCGACAAACGTTCATGTTTTGTTGGGCAGGTAGAGAAATTAGTATTTATTAATATCACGGGAAAAAAATTTAAACGATAAAATAAAATATATATTTTAAGCAATTAAGCTAAATAAAACGTCGCTTAAAAGTAAGGCACTTTTTATAGATGCTGAGTCTAATAAATTGAAGGTAAAAAAAACGCTATGAGAAAAATACACCTCATATTTTTTCCCACGCTTTAAGAAAAATATCTAGACAACTTCCTACACTGTAATGGAAGATTTTAACACATACATCGTATGGAAATAATAGGACATATGAGGATGAAAATAGGGAACTACAGAGTCTCTAATATACGAAGTGGGCAACTTCCCTACACATTGGACTCTTTCCTGATCACATGTATAAACGATACCATGGATGAATGAGAAGAAAACTTAAGCAATCGCTGTTTCTCGCTGTACGTAAGTTTCCAAGTAATTTCTCAGGGCCAGGATAGTTGGATACTTTTGAGAACCCTAATTTTATCTTTCAACCCATTTGTATACACTTTCACGACCTGTAAAAAAATACCCAGTCATGTGTGTACTTAAGTGAGAGAATCCGTGTGATAATGAAATTGTCAAAAATGTTAGACACATACCTGTGTTGCACTAACACTGCTCAAACGTTTATGTACGAAAAGATGCTACCAATTTCAACTCCCAAAAATGTTATCATCATACTCTTAATACCCTGAAGTATTACTGTAAGTATACCACTTAAGTATTTACATTAAAATGTATAACATTTCGGAGAGGACATTTGTTGTTAATTTTATACATGTCCAATTAATGACGAACTGTAAAATAATTTCAGGTACACTTCCTAAAGTGTACTGGTAGATTTTGTGAATTTTTTGTGGCGCCCAACGGTTCTGGCGTCACTGTTAACCTTTTATAACGTGTTTCTTTACTAATTTTTTATGCCCCGCGATTATGTTGCACTTTAACGTAGGTGCAATGGTCCGGACTTTAGAACACACTCGCACGTAAAAAAAAAACTCTTTAACAAGAGGACGCTAAAAAAAATTAACCCTTGTCATATGTTTCAAACTACAGCCAAAACTACCAAAAACCAATAACACTACACATCTGGTGGAACAACATTTACTGATGAACAAAATTATGTAGAGCAGCTTTTAAAATATTTCATCAAGTTTAGAACTAAGACAAAATGTGCAGCTTTAAAATAAATTCACAATCTGAATTTAAAAAAAAATTAAATTTAGAGTATGGCAGACTGGCTCCGTAGTAATAAATTTTACTTTAAAGTGTCTTCAAAAAAAGTTCTCTCGCACTTGAATTAAAATGAAATAATAAAGAAATTCTGGTTAGCTCAGTTTATATCGGTATAACATGATTGCTCTTCACGCTGAGACATGTGTAGGCAAATGACGGAGAAAATTTTTAATAGCTTGTTAGACATCACCAGAGAAAGAAAGGTTTGATAGTTAACCAAATCAGGTCGAACTAGCAGGAATTCTCTCTTGGCAACATAAAATAAACATTATACATCTGTAGAAACATCAGGTCTGTAGCAAGAACACGTCGAACTAGCTCGGAGTCCTGAGGTAGGTACCAACCCTGGGTACCAAGACTTCTGTAGGCCGAAATACATGATTTTGCAGTTTGCCAATTTTTTAATTAAATATCCACTGTGGCCCTCTTCTTTAGTTACACGAAAACTGCCTCGGCCATAAAAACCATTTCAGCACCCGAGTCATCTAAGCAAAATTGTCTTCCAGTTACATGTAAAACATTCATTAAAACAACGGCCAATATAAGGATTAACTCGGAACTGCGTTCAAAAATTAATCATTAAAAAATGCGTATGGTCAGTGCTGCCAATTTCTTAAAATGATAAACATACATCAATTTAAATAAAAATACAACCACGAAAACTGCACAAAATTACATGTCAAAATAAATTAAACATTTTAAACGTATTTAAAACTTGAAAAAACAGATGCTCATTAACTTATATCATAAAGAAAAAAAAAGCCTGTTATTAAATTTAATAATAAATAACACGTAATGTTGTAAATTAAAATGCGTATGCCAAAAGTAACGTCAGATAGAGTAATAACAACTTGATAGTAAAACTGTAGCAAAATAAATATCTTCGAAAAACCATAAAGTGAATATCACATTAAATATTATACGTTACAATTTTAACCTATAAATTTTATGAAAATATCACATATCAAACTATAAATTATAGGAATGTAAAGCGTCACTAATAAATGAAAGTGAGAACTTCTCTACGCGTATGACTTTTTTGGGAGCAAATGTAAGAACGCCACCGTAAACACATGGGAAAATAATTTACCATTCGTGCTTTCTCACTATACAGCACGTATACACTGATATGGTAAATTTGCAAATAATTTTTCAGAGTGGCAGGTGATAGGGTTGCCAACTATCCCGCACTGTACGGGATTTCCCGTATCCTGGGAATGAAAGTTTTATCCCGCATGGACATTCGAAAGTAAACTGAGTATTAATGCACAGTGTCACCACATCAGAGATTACTGGTACGTTTTCTCCAATGCCCTAACCAAATGGCCACACATAGTTACACTGGCGCCGACAGGTGGCACTCGTGAACGAGTGCGCGCCTGGAAGCAGCGATTGCCGACATGTGCACAGTATTTTTCCTTCGACAGTGTGCGGTCTGTTTTACAGCCGGTTAATTCATAAGTCCAAAACACACTGGGTTATTACTATAGTTGCGAGTAATTTTTAGTCTTGCAAGTATCATTAGAGAAAATGTTGACCTATGTATAATTCTGACTTTTGCACATTTACCGATACCTAGTATTTAAAACTGTTATTTATCGGTAACAATTTTGTAAATCACTTTCTGGGTCACACGTGTTGTCGGAAGCGTGCCCTATGGCAAATCCGAAAAAAAGTTGGTGACCTTAGCGTGGACG
>NQII01000535.1:481170-542660 GCA_002778355.1 Clitarchus hookeri | reverse complement strand
CACGATGGACAACAGGGAAACTCCTTCGCCCCCCCCCCTCCCCGGCGGGCAGATGTGAGCTTATTGAGGCTGGGAACGACCACACGAGGTTTCAGAAGAGGGACGGGGGGACAATCTTCTCACTGCCCTTTGCAATTACGCGCTCATGTGGAAGGACTTGGTTCACCTTCGCAGCATCTCACCCAGATGTCAGAAGCCGTACAAGCATGTCCGCGACAATAGCACATACACTATAAACTTAATACCGAACAGCTATATACTAATAGCATAGGCGAGTGCGCGAAAAGTAACCTAGCGGCAAGAAGTGTTACCATTATATTTCCAGATATATATGCTATTATCATTTGTTAGTCACTATTTCCCACTTTTAAAGAATTTGACATATTAACAATTAGTTTTCGACCCTTAACTTTTTCACCATTGTTAGATGAACTGTCCATAGACAAAAGGAATTGTCGTCTTCATATCCACTATCTTGGTATTATATCATTAATATCAATGTCACGTATTATTATACAAAACTTCTGCTATTTGTTGGTTGGAGGCAACATCATCACCGAATTTTCTCGCAGAAATCTTCAAGCTGTCAGGTATTGGTCTCTGACGTATTTGACCACAGTCCATTCTCGGTTACTTCCGACTTTTCTGAAGCCCTGTTTAAGTTCTACTTTCAAGATATTCCTCCACCTGATACAAACAAAGCTTAACCGAATCTAGAAAATTTCACCAAAGGGACAGCGCATCGGATTTGTGCGCACTCACTTTAATATTATTTTGCATAACAACTGTTTCTTACTAGGCATTACCAATTTTCTCCCCGTCTTTATTTATATTAAGTATTAATGTGTGAAGAGATTTGGGCGACCCTTAACATCGAGGTCTTGAGAGCCGGTAAGGGCGAAGCGAGGTGAACATGACGCAGCGCTGGAATGAAAAAGTGGGGGAAACGGAATATCCCCGAGAAAACCCGCCAACCAGATCCATCGTCCGGCACGATTCCCACATGCAGAAATCCAGGGCGACCCCACCGGGAATCGAACGTGGTTTGCCAAGGTGGGAAGAAAGTAGTCTAACCACTACACTACCGCAACCCCTTTTAAGCATAAATTAAACATAATTTATACATAAAATATAAGTAGCAGTTCAATTTAATTTAAAATAAGGCGCGTTTATGTTAACACGAGTAAAAAAAAATCGCTTGTGATACACGACATATTTAGGACACAACCAAGAAAGTCATGCATGGGGTGATTTTCCAAAGGTTTGATTCAAAACTTGTATGACTAGCATGAGCATGTGAGTGAGTGACTGAGTGAGCGAGTATGAGAGATTTTCGCAGTGCTTGACAGCTCGGGTATTCAGCCCAGACAGGTAGGGAAGGGGGTATGAAGCAGCCGCGAAATGAAACAGTGAGGGAAGCGGGATACCCTAGAAAACCCAACGTGACGTTCACCAGGTTTCCCAGATGCGAGAATCACGGCGTGACCTCGCTGGGAATCTAATTCTGTTCGACATGGTCGGTGGTGGCTGGCTTTACCACAGCACCAACGCGATCACTCCAGCTTAAATAGTAAAATACCACGTTGTAGGTACGAAAATCACATTGATTGTATCAGTTTTCGGGTGAAGCGTTTTATATTCGGACTGTTATTTAAAAATACAGCTATGCCAAGAAATCGTATTTACCTCAAGTGCTTGATATATGTATAGAATAAGGCCGACATTATAGTTTTACTTTCCTCAGTTACCAGACAAATTAAACAGCTAATTGCTTAACACTAAAAATTAATTTCATTATGTCTCAGCATCGTCGGGAAAAGTTCTCTTACGCGACGTTTTCTTCTTTGGACAGTACTTAAAAAAAATCTTGAATTCCCAGGCAAAAAAAAAACTTGTTAACCCAGCAGTCTAGAAAAGTGCCGAACACGTAAGCTTTCTTACAGTTGTTACTGTTCACGCGTCGCAAAAATTGTCAATTCAGAATACTTCGACCAGTTCTAATTACAACTATATTTATTTATTTATTGGTTTTACAAGATGTCTCCTAATAAATGCACATTTTCAAGGACTTGTTTCTTTCCAAAATAATGTTACCTATAGGTGAGATGTCGCATCAATGAGGATAAATGTCGCATCAATGAGGATAAATGTCGCACTCTATTTTTTTTTTCTGTTGAGCGTGAATTTTCCTTTTCTTTTCCCTTCCGCATTCATTACATAATAAGCCGTACAAAGTACATGTTTTATGACCCAACTTTACACACATGCTGCACTGAATCCAGTCCACCTTAGTAGTAGTTTTGTAGTAGTTCTCCCAACTTTCACAACAAATATTGTCGTCACTTTTAAGGCCAGTTTGAGTCATAGAAACACTTGCATTATTTTTCTGATCATCTTTATGATATGTTTTTTCCTCTTCACTCCTTTAGAAGAAGCCATAGGCTGTTAAGTTTCAGGAGATACTGGTATGGACTTTCTTCTCTTTTTCTCTTTCAGTATCTCCGAATTATATCTTGTGTTAATGAATCTTTGCATATTCTTTGAATTTTTGTTTCTGATGAGGAGGTACTTGTGGGAGCGGGCTTATGTCATGGAGATATTTTGTTGGGGTTTCATTAGATGTTGAGTGAGTAGGAGGTGTTTTACTCTGGTTTGTACTCTGAGAAGAGATTTCACTAGGAATCGCAGAGGACTCTGGTGACTGACTACGCCTATTTGGGCTAATAGGTGCATTAGTACGTCAATGAAGTATGTCAGTGTTCAAAGAGGCAGCATGAGAACATCCAGTGGTTACCTAAGTACCGGATGCATGCAATATGGAATAAAAGTGGTCAAGAATTGCATCAGGATTGAAAGGGAAGATTCCAGTATCCTCAAATCCTGCAACAGCATTGCCCACATTGGCAGCTTTCTTCCATGCCTTACCGATGAGCTGTCCTGTTTGATATATGGTTACGTTCTGGCTTGTGTGTTGTCGCATTCACTTGCTAGCCTCTTTATTGTAGCTCGCATTCAAAGGCTCAATTAACGAGCGATCCAATGGTTGAAGTACTTGGGTTGTATGGCTGGGCAAACAAATTATAACATCGTCTTCCTTCTCAGCAGTTTACAAAAAATCTAGGGCACTTACATGAGAAGAATGTCCATCAAGAATGAGTAATGTTTTTCCCGATAATTTTCTTGGCCCAAAATGTTCTAAAACCAGCGCAGAAACAATTCAGCATGTATGAGGATTTTTAATTCATGTACACGTCTGAACCAGCAGTTAGTCCCTCACAGGACTCCTGTTTTTTGTTTACACCTTTCATTTTACGTACGGGAGGTATGTATCGTCCTTCTGCATTGAAACGTCCTATCAAAGTGATGTTTTCGCCTCTTTCTTTAAGTGTCAAGTTATGGACACTTCTAGAGCCTTTGCTTGTTAACACTTTTCCTAGTTTGTTAATAAGAGGGAAGCCAGATTCATCAACATTAAAAATATGGCCTTGTTTGTCCATCAGATTATGTTCTTCTAACACTGATTGCTGGATTGTGAAAAAATAACGTGTCTCGTCACGATTCATTTCTTGACCTCTAGCAACAGAAATACCTTCGTATTGTCTTACGGTTGGTTCGGAATTTATCTTGAAAAAAGAGTTCATCCAAGCATACCCTGCCATTCCAAATTCCTTAGAAAATGTATGTTGAATGTTCAACTTTTCAGCAAACTTGTAAACTAACACAAGAACTGTTTGTCTGTCTGTCAGGAGCAAATCCAACATTTGAGAGATTTTGGATGTGATGAACTACCCTCTTGTCATTTTCTGTACCTAACGTACCTTCTGGTGAAAGACCCCTCTTCGTGCAGTCATTCCTCTCAATTCGCCGAGAAATGGTCCGCGCTGGAATGCCATAATACCTCTCTGCCTTTCTCTTTTCTATGTCCCCTGCCTTTACTCCGGAAACTGCTTCTTTTAAAGATTCTTCTCTAACCCACATCCTCGATCTGGCTTTCTTTGGTAACAATTAGGCATCTCCGTGAAACAAATATAAAAACTTTCTATTAGGGTTAAAACTTTAAGACAGAATAGCGTCACAGGCAGATGAACAAGCGTATTCCAAATAATAAAATATAAAGTTATAGTGTTAAACGCATTTTTAATAAGAAATTTTTTTACATGTAATACTAAATTTACATTTCTTTGTTTGTATAAGGACTTTCAGTGAATAATTGCTTATCTCGACGAATATGTATCAGTTAACACATCAAATAAAGTATTCTGTAGATATTCGTGAGTAAAAAATCATAAAGAATTACATTACAGTTACAATAAATATATGTTTGACACTGGCATTTCTCCTTTATTTTTGTGCGGCAACTTTATTAATGTTTCAGACAGCAGTACGAAAACTATTTTTTTACAATCTGCATACACCATACGATTCAGAACACAATACAGAAGTTAATAAAACCATAAGTTGCAATAAATGTATAAACACATATAGTAACGAGGCTTTATACGTACCTTCATTAAAGCTTTTCAGGCCAAAACTCTTTGCTTTGCGTAAAGATTGGCTTTTGTAAGCGCTACAAAGCAACTTTCCGAACGTACTAACATGGCGTCACTGTGCTGACACAAAACGAACGTTCCGCTCGACATGTGCTGCGATCTATGCAGGAGTGCATCAACTACCACGGGTGCGGCATCGCACCTGCCGTGGCATCACTCCTGGAACTACCCTAAGGAAAACACTATTTTGAAATTCACAAACATAGTCGAAAAGCATTTTCGAACTGCTGTATTTTAAAGTATCCAAAGTATATGTACAATCGTACAGAGGACTGCAAAGAACTTCGCTGTGGTCTACACTATGAATAAAAAAAATAACACTATAGGGTGTACGGTCGACGCTTAGAGCCACAGTCGCATGCAGCACGACTTTATAAACTTTTCAGTGTCGCACTTATCGCTTCTCATGAATGAACCCTCCGATCCGGTGGGCTGGCCGTAACCACGGTTATGGGCGGCTTATTTCCGACCAGCGGCGGGGTGGTTCACCCCTTAAATCACCTTCAGCACGCAAACACTTCCACAAAAGAAGAAGGGGAAAACCAGTGATACACGCCCTTGCCAGGTACGTGCCGACGCTTCTTGATCATTGAAGTTGCTAGGGAAATACGCGATTAGAGACCGTCGCCTTGCGAAGCCGACCGCATTGCCCATCAAGCTCTGCGGCCAATATTAACGCGACAGCAAATCCAGGTGCAAAATATTCTGCTTATTAACACACTACTTGGAAATAAAAAGTTTCGCGAAAAATAAAAAAAAATACAATGTAGGTGTAAATTAATTACAAAAAAAAAAAATTATCCGAAAAAAAAAATCACTAACAGCTTGATAAAAAATTCAGTAAAATTGAACAGTCAGATCATACACAATTTTCAGAGCTCTGCAAAAAATTGCTTATTTCGTTAGCACATGTAGAAATTATCATGGAGAAGGAGGCAAAGGGGGCTATTCATGTCCTTGCTGTATTTTAATGAATACACTGAGTGTAAAACTTGCAATAAATGATGGCTAAAAATCAAGAAATGTATTCGCACGCCCTAAACTTTGATTAAAATTCGTAATTTGCCTGGGATTCAACCATTGCTTACACTGGCTGGAAGATAAAATATAAAAACGCCAAACTTAAGTAGGTAGANACAAAACTACAACAATAAACATATACACAAATGAATGATTAATAATTCAACCAGATAACAAAATACAGGAAATTTCAACGATAGCGCAACTAGAAGATAACCAATCAAAATCAAAAACGAAATAAAAACAGCAAAAAAAGTAATTACGTTTCTTAAGCTGCAATCTGCTCCCGTCCACAGCATTTCCATGCACATTAGGGCAAGAAGTGGTGCAACAGTGGCATATTTAACTATCTGAGAATTTCGGGGTGTCATCTGATTAACCCAAGGATACTAAATCAAAAACTTATATATATAGCGGACGGATACAAAACAGAAAAAACCAAAATCATCAAGGCATCAAAAACTGACACATTGGAGCAACTGGATCTGTTCATCGTTTTCGTTAGCAGGACAAATTATTTATCAAACCGATTAATGTAATTATATATCCACTAAGAGTTACTTAGTTTGCGCAGAATATAAAAATTGACAAAATGAGAATATTCTTGTGTTAAGTACAATGTCAATAAAAAAAGTATTAAATATATACTTGTTATAGTAAACACATTTACAAATGCTTTTAAATAGCCTATATACACTTAGTACTGGCGTTTATGTAGGCAACGTTAAAACGTAATGTTTACTGGTAAGCATGTAGCATGAACATAATTGCACAGTGCCCCACCCCTCAATGAATTTCAAGATTGCTTCTGGAGCCAAGAAACTCGTCGTCCACCGCCGATGCTAAATAGGAACACCCTGCTTGTGATGAATAGTCGCCCCAGACATCGTCGCCCTTCTCGTTCCACGCCATCTCCCCGTTGCCGTGAAACTGAAGTGCCCCAGACAATTACGACTCTCCGCGGTCCCCAAGACGCGAACACTGATTGTGCGGCGGGGTTTAAGTACAAGAAAACTCGCGCCCGACCCGAGGAGACTGCTGTTACCTCTCTCCGGGATATCTGCGACTTAATTAACCAAATAACTATCATTGTGTGTTTGGCGGGTGGGGCGGGGATGTCGCTGGAGCAACAGCATTGTCGGGAAGTCCCCCCCCCCCTCATCTAGACCGACCACAGAGTCAGACTGGGAGGAGTCGGGCGAGACCGCAGTTTCGCCCTTAATGCTGCCATTACCGCGAGTAATGAGAAGTCAGAAGTAAGATTCGCGGGCAGTAGAAACTCTAGCAAGGACCGCCAGCTAGATTGTACCGCACCAGCCAGAGGCGCTGATCACAAATGCGACCGTCTCGACATGCAAAAGAGGAAAAAAAAAAAACCTATGGCTTTGTTAGTTATTACAAAAACAATTTTGTTGGTGCTTCCGAAGGAGAAATTTTACTGCTCCGAAAAGAAAGATTGTGGTATAGCACTTTTGAAAGCCATGTTTAAGAACTACTCGTACGCACACTATGTACTCTTTCGCCATATGTAAAACTGAAATGTCCATAGATCAAATCACTATATTCATGCGTCTGTCAAGTGAAACTAAANTATAAGAGAAGAGAAGTAAATATTTTTACAAATTTGTTAATTCTTACACTTAATGCATTAAAAAAACAGAATGCAAAATAAACTATTTGAACATTCATAAATATTTACCTGAAATTTTTAAATCAAAACTTACGACGTGGAACTACTTTCCCTTTGCCGCTTTGTCCCTCTGTTACCAACACTACTCCGCCCACGACAGTCAATGTGCCCGTTAAAATACATGCGAATGGAGGCAGCGATATTTTTAAAATTGTTGATTTCAAAAGTGTTCACTTAACAGCTGTGAACAGCCTAAATAAGCCTGGACGTAACTAATTAAGTACTATACTAATTTTGTGCCTGTAAACAAGTGCGTTTATTGCAAAGATATTTATGGGTACTTTTACAGTCTACTCCATTTAATATAAGTTCTTGACAGTTCTAGAAATACAGCGCGGCGACCATGTATTCTTCCACCACAGCTGTTATTTCTATGAGGAAAACAAATGACATGATAAATGTAGGTTACCATTCCAGCTTACTTTATTTGGCCAAGTTATATTGTTGGGGCTCTGTTTGTTTTATTTCGGGTGGATGGGGTTGGAAGAGACTTTAGCTTAACGTCTTTCATGAAACGGCATTATTTTGCAGTACTTCTTATGCGACGGTATAATTTTAATTACATAGGTATTGTTTTAACGGGCCAGGAAAAAAATTTGTTCGTACGGAAGTAACATTCAAATTATTATAGCATCTAAAGTTTTAATCTCACCAAAAGAAGAAAACGCGATAAATATTATGTCCTTCCGATGCGAATAATAAACACATTCCGCATGCACGTAAATAATTTTGGCGAAGTTAATCCTTACACTACAAAGCAACATTGAAATGGTAGTTTTCTAGGCCACGTACATTTCAAACATTCTAATAACTGTTTCGAAATACAATATTTACAAAACACTTTGACTTGCGGTTCGTAATTCCTATTTGCAACTCCTGAACACATGTTCTGTGGCAATCCTTGGATACATTTGTCTGTCACTGATACGAAATAATTTGCAGAATCATTCAGTAAATACGACACTTCACAGTTTCCCCAAAACTAATAAACTGTGGAGTGAAAATACACGTTGGCACTTTATGGTGCTGAAAATGGCGGAACAAGACATGCACGTGTTGATAATATTACATGTCAAGCAAGAAAACTCACTACAAAGGGATCCCTACAACCAAGTATGTTTAATGAAATTGAATACAAAAATCATTAACTACCGCTAAAATATTCCGATACACCAGTAAAGCACTCGCATAAATAGGACAAAAAAAGATCATATGCACAATGACATTCACATAGCTGGAAATGTTTCACTAACCATAACTGTCAGTATGCTCCACCATATTAGCTACATATACATATAATTTAACAAATTCTATGAAAAAATGTGCGTTACTTTAAAAACATAATTTAAACCACAAATATTCTTAGTGTAATTTAAGTTTCGAATTACAACCTTCAGTTCTAAGTACTATTTTCTTCCGTGATGATCATCGACATCGCCAACATAACAACATACATCCCACAACAAATACTTTGCAAACGAGAGCATTTACTGTTTACATAGAGTGTTGATTGGTCACATCGTCTGTCAAATTTTAGTGTACTTATATGAAATGCAGTATAATTAAAAAAAATTGACTATGTTTAGCGTTTGCAAATCACTATTTAGTAAAAACGGTTCACGGCTAACTAAGCACTTTTGAAATCAACCTTAATAAAACGTCCCCCCTACCCTTTCGGGCATAAATATTAACAGGCACACTAGTGGTATTCGCCCAGTACAGTTGGCAACGACGGAGGGGAATGTAGTTTCATGTTTCAACGTTGAATTAAAAGTGTTAGTTAAACAATTACAGAATAATAACATTTTTCCTTTCGTTTTCTGCTTTATTTATTCGCATAGGTGTAAGAATAAGCGAATTTATAACATGTTCACTTTCGTTACAATTTCACTGTTTCAGTAGACCGACGCGTGAATAAAAAGGTCAGGCCTCTGGAAATGATCATTTTACGCATGGTGGGAGAATACACAATGTGCATACAAGCAGGTCTTGACCAGGGCTTTGAAAAGAGCTCAGTTTACCGAGAACAGCCCTTACCAAAGGAGATGGCACAGTGGTAAACCTTCAAAGTCGCATCCGGAACACCTAGGTTCTAATCCCGGTACGGCCATCCTAATTTCCGTTTTCCATTATTTCCCCCCAAAAAAACCCTCTAGGCGAATGCTACGATGGTTCCTTACTACATGTCATGGCCGATTCCTTCTGCATTCCTCCTTGTCTCGGCAATTTGCTCTGTCTCTAATGACTTCGCTGTCGACGAGACGTTAAGCCCTACCTGCCTACCTAAACCGTAACACCATACATGCTGACGATAGCGTGGAACGAGTTTTACTATCGCATAGATGTCGTTCGGGCAGCTCGAGGTGGTCACATTGAACATTTATGAATGTCTGGTAAACAAACTTCACAGTTCCACGGGTTCATTTAATTGGTCAAACAAGGTTGTAGGTTGTTCGGTTTTGATATTATAGACCTTCAAAGTTGGGGTCTTTTTTTACAATCAGCCTGTATTTTGGGTAACATTTAGGTACGAAAATAAAAATAAAATTAAATATTTACAATCATAGTTTTTTTTTTTAAGAATCTAATTTTGTCCTGCTAGGGAAAAGAAATGGACCACTGGCGCCGTGGCAAAGCTTCAGTACGGCCGGACATGACCTTGAGGCGTTTAAAAATGTTTTTACCAGGGCGGTCCCATACGGCTCCCGCCTACCAGCAGTTTTTTTTTCCACGTTTGGGGCCGAGAAGCGCTGGAGCTATAAGGGCGACACTGCTACGCGCATCAAGTGCGCCATAGCCGCTATGCGCAGGGGTCTGTAATGGCGTGCGGTGTTCTCGTTGCACAGTGTGTGCCTATAGGACTTTCAGAGATGGCCCTATTGTTTTATTGGTGTAAAGTCTGTAGGAAAGTCCACTGCAGGGTCCTGTCTAATGCGCGTCACATCTTGAAAGCAGACGACCTCCCGTGGCGCAGTCGGTTGGTGCGCCGCCAGTCTGCTGTGCGGGAGGTTCGGTGTTAGAATCCCAGCCAAGGAATGGGTGTTAGTTTAAGTTAGGTCATAAGTTAGTTTGTAAGCTGTCCCCAGATAAGCTTTCAGGCATAACAATGGGGCACGTTAATAAGTCCTTTCCGGGTTCCAATTCCAAAAGTCTTCAAAGCACTCACAGCCCTCGTCTGAGTTGTGTGTTTCTTTCGTAGATCTGCACATTAGACGCAGGTTTAATAGTTTCATTGAAAAACGTGCATTCCAAACGCACTGCAACGCAGTTCAAGAGCCACACACAGGAGTATAACTCTTTGAAACCTGGCCAAGAGTATGTATTTCTTAACCCTTTCAGCTTTTAGCCTACTTTCCCAACAGAATGAAACCAAACTCGGTACATATAATAATAATACTGAGTAAAGACACTTGACTTTTATTGTTTTATACAGCGCCGGGAACTTACTTTCAAAATGGCGGCTGTTTTAAAATTTAGGGTGATATGTCATATCCTGGGAACCACTCAACCTATTTAAACCAAATTATGTATACTGGCAGAGCATTCTGTGAGCTTTAAATTTTAAAATAAATAGTTTTGTTAGTCAGCCATTCTGTAAAGCACCAAATGACAAAAAAAAAATTGGATTTTACTTTACATCTCGAAAACTATAGAAAGCAATTCTCACCCAATTTGACATGTAAGTAATATTAAGACGAACCAGGTAAACTTAAGTGATTAAACTTGATTAGGTGCTTATTTTGAAAATGGCAGCCACAGACATCTTAGCTTAGTATGCCATAACGTCGTAAACATGTAATCAATTCCAATTTATCTAGGTATGATGGCAGTAGATATTACAACAGTTGCTCTATCTATACGAAAAATCTTTTGTCGACATTTTCTAAGATAGCGCCACACGAATAAATATAACTCTTATGTCACAACTTGGAAAACAAATGACCGATTCCGACCAAATTTGGCAAACAAGTAGTACTGCAGTAAATGATGTAAATTGGTAAGTTTTAAATAAGTCAAATGATGTCCACAGAGGCATCTTAGCTTTGTAGAATACTTTATCGTCGAAATCACGTAATCAATTCCAAATTAATTTTGCTTGCTGGCTCTATATATATATATATATATATATATATATATTACAAATATCACATGTGTCTACACGGAGCATTTTTTCTCGCCATTTATAACACGTGCAAGATAAAAAAATATTTTTTTTTGTAATATTACGGGAAACAATTGACAGATTCCTACTAAATTTGGCAAAAAATTTGCACTGCAGCAGGTGGGGTAAACTGATATGTTTTAAGTAGATCAGGCACTTATTTTCAAAATGGTGACTATATATATTTTAGCCTAGTATCTTTTATTAACGAAACAAATTCCAACTTAGTGTGTAATTACCATGTAATAACTCTTGGCATGTAATTACTCTCGGTACGTGTACTTAATCTCGGTATGTGTACTTACTCTCGGTATGTGTAATTACTCTCGGTACTCGTAATTGTTTATTATGCAATTACCCACTATGCAATTACTTTTAAGTATTCCTAATTGCCCTATATGGGTCTCGAACTAAGGACTGACCGACTCCTCAACCCTCCTGGTTCAACCCTCCAGACTTCCTCGAAAAATTTCAAAAACCCGCAAATGTAGTTTGAGCGCTTTGTCCACCGAAACCCCCACAAGCAAAGACCAATCACAGCACACCTCAGAAGGGGTGGGTTAACCCGTCAGCCAACCACAGCACACCTCCCAGGGGGCAAGGTGGAAGGGGGGATGATCAGTTTCTCAGGTTAAAGGATGCTTCCAATTAGTATCTCTCTCTCCGTCACCCGTTTACAAGTTATTCAAATGGCACTTAAGCCAATAATGACTCTCTAACATGTCAGGACATATGCACTCTCACTACTTATATACATCAAAGAATTTACACGTCAGTAACACATCTGTATTCACAACAATTCCGCGGTATTATCAAATACTATGGAAATGAGAATACGCGGAACGTGCTAATAAAGCTGGCAAACGCGACACGCGCGTCATCTAGCGGCGCTGGACTGATGCTAACTCACAAACAGTATCTTAGGGATGGTGTTAAAATAAGAAATTATTGATGTATCAACAGTATGTCATTACCAAGTGTATTTTACTTATATTTATACAGAAGAACATAAACTGTTAACAGCCTACAATTTTGGTAATCCGGAGTGCGTGGCTATTTACAAAGGCGAGCCGCCGCGTGTACCAGAAAGGCCTATAGAGACCAGTGCGCTCCCGTCCTTCAACGGATTTTTTTTTCACTTGGGAGGCCCCATAATATAAACTGTATATACTCTAGGCAATAGTGGTCAGGGTGGCTGAGTGGCTAGACTATTCGTCTCCCACCTAGATGAACCGGGATAAAACCCCGGCCGGTTCACTCCGGATTTTCGCAAATGGGAATCGTGCCGATGCCGCTGGTCAGCTGGTGCTACTCCATTTCTCTACTCACTTCACCCTCATCGGCTCTCAAGACCTGGCCGTTAAGAGCCGTCCAAATTTCTTCATTCTTTCACTCCACGCACTATACATTACCTTACAAATCGTTATATTTATTGCTGATACGTAGCTTCGTGAATCGCACAGTTTTATAGGAAAACGTAATAAACAAATGTATTTCATTCAGAAATGTTTCGTATTCTTTTGCGTCGTAATCAGAAAACGACCCAGGATTATGAGCTCTACTGTTCTAAAAAGTTAAGTCCGTGTAGTTTAAATTCCCGTGAGCTTTGTATCTCGACAATTCCAAGGGCACTGACATAGGTCCACTATTCGAAAACGGGCGTGGCAGAGATGCGGCGCGAACGACCGTGGAATGGAAGAAGAGGCACTGCGAAGGAGTCGGCTGGAAATTGAACCTATCTTCTTCGCAGCGAAATTCCTGCGATGAAGTGGCACTGCACGTAAACAGGATCGCGGAGTCAATGGTTCGCGTCGTCGGGATTTGATCCTCTGAACGTCGGCGCGTGAGACCTTCTTGTGGAGTTACATTGCCGTTGGGTACCCCACCCCCTTTTTTTTTTTTTTTTTTGGTTTGAAGAAGGGCAAGGGTCTTTTTCTTTGATTTTTGACGTGAATACGTCATTAAAATCTGACAGATACATGGAGTATCATGATGAAATAGAGGTGGATCCAGAATTAGGTATTTGGAAAAGGGGACTTTGTACTAAATATTAAAATCTTCAACAAGTTGAAATTTTTATGTTTTACTCCATTTCACCACGGAAATATTACATGGAGTTATTACTGTTATCTTTATTCAAACGTATAATTTAATGTGAATAATTTTTTGGACGTAACGCAATTTTGTTTGTTCAGTATCAAGCCACGTATGATGTTAATATTATTTTAGAGCCCACCAGTGTAGTTAAAAACGGCCTTTTCCGAAGGCCGTATCTTAAAACATACGAGCCGGACACGAGCCAAACTACGATATGAGCCTGTATTGAACTTTGGCACAGACATTCCATTAATAAAATTGATAGGGCCACCGCTGAAAGTCCACAAGTGCACATAGCACTACGAGAACACCGCACGCCAGATCAGCACTGCGCGTAGCGGCGATGGCGCTCTTGCAGCGCGTGCCAGTGTAACCCATACAGCTCCCGCATTACTCGGCCAAAAAAAAAAAAAACTATGCAGGCACAGGCCCCTTAAATTACAAAAGGTATATAGAATTTCTGGACCAAGATTGAGTTATTTAGGGGTGATCCATCAACTAAATATATTTTCACGCGCTCACTGCTTCGCATCCCTTGCGAGAGCGGAAATGTGTGAAGGTCACGCATGTAACCCAAGAGCGGGCGGCGAACACGAAGATCAGCTTACACAGACTTGCCGCCGCGCCGCGTGGCCCCGCGATAAATATTTTGCGGCTTGTTTCCTGACATTCAGATGATTGAATTTTCGTGTTTATCTGACTAATTCTCTGGTGGCTTGCTAACCTACTTTCTCTAAGCGTGACTCGGGGTGCGTCGAACTTTCAAGGTCAAAGTCAGCGACTATAAAAGTGCGATTGGGCTCCAAGCCGGGAGTTGATGAGTGGATGCGTGGCGGGAGTTTTAGCGATAGACTACGAGCGAAAAGAGAAACGAGCGGCGAGTGAAGTGATCAGCAGGAGGAATTTCGGCGACTGCTAGCATCGGCGCAGCGAATAGTGCGACTGGCAGACTGGACTGCTGGACTGTATGCGTGAGTGGAAGACATTGCAAATTATGGCAACAGTCAACTTGAAAGTATGTTAATGATGAGTATGAGTTAATTATATATAACGAAACAGGGACATTAAAAGGGGCGAGAATTAAAGTTAGAATGGACATAAAAGATTGGGCTCACTGAGAAAGAAAAAGAGTAACAGTGGAGATAGATGGATTAATGCTGTAAATAATAGATTTGAGAATAAATTAAAAACCAAATTTAGTTATTCTATTTTTATAGAGACCTCCATACCTCACAAACTCGGATACACCCCTCAGGCGTCTTGTAACAATAGGATTAAAACAAATGTGGTCTCTTTCACTCGATTGTATGACCATGTTGCGGCCAAGACCTTGAGTTGGCGCCGCGCATGCGCTGCGGGTGGCGGCCGGCGACGAACGGCGGCAATTTTGGACATGGGCGAAAATTTCGGCCCAGTATAATCTCATAACCCTGGTGTGCTAGAGCGTTGCAGATCGAAAGATGCCATCTAGGTCTGTGGATTTATGCAATTAAAGCCAAGTAGTTTCGTTAACTTTCATTCCCTTATCCCAAGGAAAGCATTAGCTACAACCGCAGACGTAGTCTTGTGAAACCCACTACCGGATATAGTCTATTCGCGGTTTTTTCACACTTTTGGAATCAAACCTTTCAAAAATCATCCCATGTATTACATGTTTAGTTGTTTTCTGAATATATAATGTACCACAAACTTTTTATACTTGCGTTAATATAAAAGTACCTTAGTTTTGGTTACATTGAGATTTTACCTAAATGTTATAAACAATTTATAATAATTAGTTTATAATTAATATTGTTACCCGCTTGCTGCTTCGCATCCCGCGCGAGCGAGTGGAAGTGAAGGGCATCAGTTACATGATAGCGGTGGCAGCAAGTCAAAGGATTGTTTTGAATGAACATGTGAGCGATAGGCCGGTGGCCGGATATCTGTTACAAGAAGCCAGCCGACACAATAATCTCTCTTGAGGCGCGCACTGCTGACCCTGGTTGTATAGATTTCTGCACTTGTCTGAAGAATGCTCTGGATTACTGTCCTCGTTCTCTTAGTGTGACTCGTGGTGCGGTGAACCTTCCAGATGGTCAGGGCAAACTATATAAAAGTGTGACAGGTCTCCGAGCCGAGGAGTTGGTGAGCGAATGAATGACTGAGTGCTGAGCGATAAAAGACGAGCAGCGAGAGAAGTGACCAGCGGAAGGGAAATCTGAGACTGCGAGTATCAAGCAGTGAAGAAATGCGGCTGGCAGGCTGGACTATTAGACTAGATGCGTGAGTGAAAGACATTACAAATGGTGGCAACAGATAGACTGAACACATGTTAATTATGAGTATGAGTTAATTGACTGTAACCAAACAGAGACAATCAAGGACGTTAATTTAAAGTTTAAATAGACACTAAATATTGAGCTCACTGTTAAATAAAAAGAATAATAGTGGAGAGACATAATTTAATGCTGTAAATATTAGTTGTGTGAATAAATTAGAAATTAAATTTAGTTCCTTTCTTTTTATTAAGACCTCTGTCCCTCACGAACTCAGATACGCCTCTCCCTCAAGCGTCCATATAACAATATGAATAAAACCCGTGAAATAGGCCTTCATGTGTGTTGGTAATGCCTAGTAAGAAATAGTTCTTTATGCGAAATATTTTTACTTTGAGTGCGCACGAATGCGGACTTTTTACCTCTGACGTAATGACTCATGTTGAACTTTGTTTGCGCTAGGCGGAAGAATATCCTGAAAGTAGAACTTCAGCAGGGCTGTAGAAAAGTGTAAAGTAACCGTGAATGGACTATATCCGACACAGCCACACTGCGATGTTTTTCTTAGATTTACGGTTTTGTTGATGATATTTACTTCGCGTGCGTTGCTCTCGGGTGTTATTTGTTTGTTCGCGTGATGGTCTGTGGCGGGGACATTGTGCAGCCGCAGCCCCTGGACGCGGCTCCAGAACCTTTCACCGCGAGCTCATGAAGTGGAGGTTGGCGACCTCTAGAGCAGCGGCGCGCGGTGTTATATGACGTCGTTTATCAGCGCTCGCGCGAGGGGAGATAAGTGGAGGCGCGCTCAAGTTACATTTCTTGTCGTTAAAAAGAGTCGGCGGGGTCCGCCGGCCACGCCAACCTTTTTTGTTTCCATTACTGGCGAGGAGGAGCGCAAGAAGTTAATATGGGGCGGGAGTTGACGGATGATGATGTCGCCGGGACGTCCTCCGCGCGCGCGCAGATGAAAACTGGACCACTCGTCGGACTCTTCTCCTGCCCCGTGACTTATTCCCGACATTTTCCATCGCCGCGTCTTCTTGTCATTGTTGTCTTCGTGCACGGCTGCACGTTTTTTTTTTCTTCGTGCACGGCTGCACGTTTTTTTTTTGCGAGAAGGCCTTAAGGGTTCCGCCTGCCTGGCGCACCGTAAAAGCTGTTCAGAAGTTGAAAAATGAAACTTTCTAGAACCCTAATGACGTTTACATCTTTCTACAGCTAACACTCGAGACATAATGCTACAGCTCATTAACACCTAGGATTCACTTCCGGTGGCGTCGCAGTCAGAACCGAAGCGTTGTGGAAGAAGCATGCTGCAAGCTGCCACCATTCTCACGGTTGTTGTTAAATTTCAGTTCTACTATAGTCCTTTAGATGTTCTTTGAAGAGTGGCGAGAAAATTTGGATTATAGTTATGCTAGGTACTTATTATACGCACACCATTTTATAATCATTAATTTCTATAAATTACGTAACTTATAAAATGTTTTGTTCATAATATTATTGAGTCTTATATATAAAATTGGTAATTTTGAGTAGTGTTTTTGAGTGTGTGTCGGGCTCTGTCGGACAAAAGTTATAATTTTATCGTGATATTTAAGTCATTTACATATTATAACGAAATGAAAATCTTCCGCAAGTAGTTGCCAAAATATTGAATTTTGAAAAAGAAGAAAACCTTTTTTTGATAAGGTAACTGATGTGTTTAGAAAACGATGATCTAAGGTTTGTTGAAAGGTAAAATTATGATGTAAATATTAGACCCTAAGTCCATTCACATTTACAGTAAGCGTTAAAATAATTTGCAGCTGGGAAAAATGCAAAGAAAGTTCGTTTCAACCCTTTCCATTAAAATTAAATTTTAAAATTATTTTAATAGTATCCTATATATAAGAATATGTTTGAGTAACTATCTAAATTTGAATGGACTGTACTTAATGCAAAACATAAGTAAAGACATTAACGAAACGACATAAAATTTGGGAATGAAACTGACAATGAGAGTGATGCAAGCATATTCCAAAGTACTTTCTTAGCCCTACAAGTTACGTGTAATGTTGGTGATCAGAATGAAACAATATGGAAAAATCCAGCACCATCCTCTGCTAGATTCTGCAGGCCTATTCGCATTCGCTTTGGTAAAGAAACCACAGATATTACGAACGAGGATATCCAGTACATCGAAGACCAAATAAAAAAAAGCTACATGTAAATTGGAAGTATGTACAAAAAGTGGTGTATTTAAAATAAAACACGCACTGCTCTTCACAATGGCAGACGGCAAAGTCTGCAATGCGGCAACAAGCACTTCAACCATGATGCGTTGTTACGTATGTGGCGTAATATCAAAACATTTCAACGATGTAAATAACCCAGTGAAGATATTTGGACGGCTCTTGACATCGACGTCTTGAGAGCCGAATATAAATGAGGAATTCAAAGAGGTCCTGGTTACAGTTAAGTTTAGGCTTTCAATATTACACACAAGAATGCGGTTCTCTGAGTCCCTATTAAACTTATCTTACAAATTATCTCTAGGGAAATGGCAAGCCAGGACAGAGTAGGAGAAGAAAACAGCGAAAGAATCAAAAATGAAAGTTTAAGAAAACTTCAAGAAAGAACTACGTTTGCTTGTAATTACATGTTCCCAAACAGGGATTCGGCAACACGAATGACGGAAACACTTCAAGACGATTTATTGCAGATCCAGACTCTGCGTCCCGGATAACTGGAATAGACACAAAACTCGTTAAGAAATGTTAAGTGATTCTAGAAGCTATTTTTAGTGGGCACAAAATATATACAGTAAATTTGAACAGTTTGAAAAAAAAAAAAAAAAAAACGGCCAACAAATTGTATGTACAATTGTATGGATGATACCAGTAGAATAAACAAGGGGAGTCACGCATAAAGGGAAAGGGGATAGGAGGAAGGCGCCGGCCGCCATGTTGTGACGTCACCCAACCACTGACTCGTCGGCAATGTTAGATGCTGATAAACTTTGACTTTGACCCCGGAGACATCTAAACTTGAAAACCCAAAAATTCCAAAAAAAATTTTAAAATCCCAAAAAACTATAAACAAATGTATTACAAATCTTATTTAAAAACTAATAAAATTACAATTCCGAATGTTTGTGCTTAGAAGGGACAGAGAGCCGGAGCCAACGAGCTGCCATGTTGTAACATCACTGAACCAGTTGAATGTCGGTGAACTTCACCTTTGGCTTGAACCCATGACCTTGAACTCAAAATTCGTTAAATCGTTTTAAAAATTCCCAAAAAATTACAAAACTCCTAAACATTAGTTTTAAAATATTAAAAAGTTATTTAACATTTTTATATAAAATTAAAGTTTCTAATGTTTGGCTTAGAGGGGATGGGGCACTGGAGCTGACCAGCAACCATGTTATGACGTCACCCAACCACCATATCGAATCCAAGTTACCTTGACCTTAAATGAGATTAAAAACCAAACACGAAAAAAAATATAAAAAATAGTTTTTAGAATTTATAAATAAACTTACATTTCCGGAGGTTCCATCAGTACCATGTCCAGCACACGACCCTCGCCAATGTTTCTCATTGGTTGATTACTTGTGTTCGCTTCGCCACCTAACAGTGTTTTTTATTGCTTGATTACTCACGCCCGTTCGACTCGTAACCAATGTTTCTCATTGTATTAACATTCCCCTCCTCTATCCCTCACCTTTGCTCATTCTGTCGAATGAACTTCATCCACCATATTCGTTTTTTCGTTTGTCATTTGTTTACTTTTTTATCACCTAGGTGACGCTAGTGTATTAAATATCGATTTCGCCACTAGAGGAACTGTCGATTTAGCCACAATGTTGGTTGTTGTCGACCTTGCCCTTGACCCCAATTACATAGAACTCGAAAAATCGAGAAAAATCACAGTCCATAAAATTGAACATTACTGGATGGTCGCAAAAAGGACCCACAACGACTAACCATACTAGCCAACTACTGAATTCGCCAAAGACTAACTCCACCCAAGACTGGTTCCTCGCGATATTGACAGAGCACCAGACCAGCTCCTGGCGAGACCAGTTCCTGCATAACTGACTAGAACAACCGACAAGACCAACCCGCCATACCACCCACCTATACAAACGATGGGCAATGTCGAAAAGATCTCTTAATAAGAGTCTTGTAACTAACCTCTTCGCACAAAATCTTCGCGAAATTTTCGCAAAACATTTCTACCACAGCTGACCATACCAAAGGGTCGTACTATCTTACCAAGCAAACTTACCAAGAACACCAATTAGTTGCGAAACATTCCTCAAAAATATTCCCCTAATTTAGTTCGTTCGCAATATAGAGCTTATCCAATTTAAAAGACCCGAGTAAGACATAATAATTCAGATAAAACAACAGCACTCCTCCAGTGCATGATCACATAAATGATATCAAAAACAGACTCTCGCAATCGATTGTTTACACGACTGAATTGATAAGTATTTTGGAGAAGCATAAGGGACTGTATAAGAAATTAAACGCACATTAATATGCATATATGGATTTAATTTTTTTGCACATTATATAATTCTATCTTTCTAATTATTTTGTACATTCGATATTTACATTTCTAAGATGTTTGCAAATCGTAGATAGTAGTCAATTGTCTCATCTGATGTAACTCNTGTACATTCGATATTTACATTTCTAAGATGTTTGCAAATCGTAGATAGTAGTCAATTGTCTCATCTGATGTAACTCTGATCCTTCAGTTCATCGATGATTGAAGATATGTGAACAATGCGTGAGAGATCCCCACGTTTTTGCAGGTCAATCAAATATTTGAGTCAATCAACAAGCTCATTCAGGTCTTCGGGAAATACGTAACGAGCGTTCTTGACGCCTTCTGTCTTGTTCACATCACTTGTCGAAGGACACTCGTTGGTGAAATGTGTGGGAACATCGAGGGAATCATCATCCTTCTCATCAGATACTTCTTCAACACTGTCACCATAGTCATTATCATCAATACTGTTTTGATGATCGTCTTTACCTTCTGTTTCATCCTCAATATCAAGTTTACTTTTATTTGTAGTCACGTCGTCATCATCAGTATTTAGAGCTGACAACAGTTTATTTTGAAGTTCGTCGACTCCACGCGAACGCCTAGCAAGTGTACATTCCACACATACCGACTCAATCATACCTCGTAGGTCTCTCATTCCATCATTAGCATTAACTGTCTCGTCATTATTGTCTGCGGAAACAGTACCCATCGTTGTAGCTGGAGGTATTTGAGACATCACTTACTGGTTACCAGTAGACGAACCCATGAAGATATTGATGTGGTCCTTCATTGAATCACCTTGCATAAACTGCATGTGATCACTGTCATAATATTTCATCGTGCGAGTTCCCTCGTCGTCTGCGAACATTTTCTGTAGTGTAATAACAGGAGGTAACGAAGTCAACACATGCTGTTTCTCAGTGGGCGAAAAAACAATACCTTGATGTGTTTATTTAAGTTATCACTTCGAGTGAACTGTCTGGATCATTTATAGCCGCTAAGAAAAGCACGAGATAGGTTCTTCAAACAGTCATTCTTCTCTTGTCGCTGCGCATAGCAACTTTTACTGAAGGACTTGGCACAGTAACAGCTTGTTTTCCATGTCATTTTTGGGCAGTCGTTGAAGGTATGCCTGTAGTCTTACAGGACATTCTGGATTTTACATCGTCAGTGGCTTGCCTCGTCTTCAGGCATACACTTGACTCTTGCCGACAGACTCCTGCCAAGAGCGTATGTGCTCTCACTACATATATAGTATGTAAAAAAACATTAATAACTACAATGGACATTATTTTAATCATTACACTTGCAATACAACATCAAGTGTTAGGAACTTTTTGTATTAATTCGCTGCCAACTTAACTTCAAAAAATAGGGGACTGCATGCCAGAGTGTGATATAGCATATGTGTAGCTGCATTCAGTGATTTTCTCAAAGGTTTGNTGTACATTCGATATTTACATTTCTAAGATGTTTGCAAATCGTAGATAGTAGTCAATTGTCTCATCTGATGTAACTCCGATCCTTCAGTTCATCGACGATTGAAGATATGTGAACAATGCGTGAGAGATCCCCACGTTTTTGCAGGTCAATCAAATATTTGAGTCAATCAACAAGCTCATTCAGGTCTTCGGGAAATACGTAACGAGCGTTCTTGACGCCTTCTGTCTTCTTCACTTCACTTGTCGAAGGACACTCGTTGGTGAAATGTGTGGGAACATCGAGGGAATCATCATCCTTCTCATCAGATACTTCATCAACACTGTCACCATAGTCATTATCATCAATACTGTTTTGATGATCGTCTTCACCTCCTGTTTCATCTTCAATATCAAGTTTACTTTTCTTTGTAGGAGTCACGTCGTCATCATCAGTATTTAGAGCTGACAACAGTTTATTTTGACGTTCGTCGACTCCACGCGAACGCCTTGCAAGTGTACATTCCACACATACCAACTCAATCATACCTCGTAGGTCTCTCATTCCATCATTAGCATTAACTGTCTCGTCATTATTGTCTGCGGAAACAGTACCCATCGATGTAGCTGGAGGTATTTGAGACATCACTTATTGGTTACCAGTAGACGAACCCATGCAGATATTGATGTGTTCCTTCATTGTATCACCTTGCATAAACTGCATGTGATCACTGTCATAATATTTCATCGTGCGAGTTCCCTCGTTGTCTGCGAACATTTTATGTAGTGTATTAACAGCAGGTAACGAAGTCAACACATGCTGTTTCTCAGTGGGCGAAAAAACACTACCTTGATATGTTTATTTAAGTTATCACTTCGAGTGAACTGTCTGGATAATTTATAGCAGCTAAGAAAAGCATGAGATAGGTTCTTCAAACAGTCATTCTTCTCTTGTCGCTGCGCATTGCAACTTTTACTGAAGGACTTGGCACAGTAACAGCTTGTTTTCCATGTAATTTTTGGGCAGTCGTTGAAGGTATGCATGCAGTCTTACAGGACATACTGGATTTTACATCGTCAGTGGCTTGCCTCGTCTTCAGGCATACACTTGACTCTTGCCGACAGACTCTTGCCAAGAGCGTATGTGCTCTCACTACTTATATAGTATGTAAAAAAACATCAATAACTGTAATAGACATTATTTTAATCATTACACTTGCAATACAACATCAAGTGTTAGGAACTTTTTGTATGAATTCGCTGCCAACTTAACTTCGAAAAATAGGGGACTGCATGCCAGAGTGTGATATAGCATATGTGTAGCTGCATTCAGTGATTTTCTCAAAGGTTTGTTTTGATAGCGCGCGCATCGTGTCCGCCAGTAACNGAGATAGGTTCTTCAAACAGTCATTCTTCTCTTGTCGCTGCGCATTGCAACTTTTACTGAAGGACTTGGCACAGTAACAGCTTGTTTTCCATGTAATTTTTGGGCAGTCGTTGAAGGTATGCATGCAGTCTTACAGGACATACTGGATTTTACATCGTCAGTGGCTTGCCTCGTCTTCAGGCATACACTTGACTCTTGCCGACAGACTCTTGCCAAGAGCGTATGTGCTCTCACTACTTATATAGTATGTAAAAAAACATCAATAACTGTAATAGAC
Source organism: Clitarchus hookeri (assembly GCA_002778355.1). Taxonomy (NCBI): domain Eukaryota; kingdom Metazoa; phylum Arthropoda; class Insecta; order Phasmatodea; family Phasmatidae; genus Clitarchus; species Clitarchus hookeri. Next base: position 519,253 of record NQII01000535.1, on the reverse strand, counting down.
ATTATTTTAATCATTACACTTGCAATACAACATCAAGTGTTAGGAACTTTTTGTATGAATTCGCTGCCAACTTAACTTCGAAAAATAGGGGACTGCATGCCAGAGTGTGATATAGCATATGTGTAGCTGCATTCAGTGATTTTCTCAAAGGTTTGTTTTGATAGCGCGCGCATCGTGTCCGCCAGTAACTGCATTGAAAAATCCCGAAGTTTCGCGTAAATCCCGAAGTTTCGCGTATTCTCATTTCTACAGTATTTTGATTTATTTTGATAGCGCATTAATATAGTGATCAGGGCCACGGCAATGTTAATTTTACATACATATGGCGGAAGGATACAATATGAGAAGGAAAGTAGATCCTAAGCAGTGCTTTGTTCAAAGTGCTCAATTAACCGTGAACATTTTTTATTATGTGACAGTTTGTGTCGTTCTCCACGCCAATCAAAGAAAATTACACAGAAACAACGCAGGGAGGTCAACCATCAAACACTCTGGCGTAGTCGATACTGTTTAACCTAGATTAATACCAGATACCATTTATGTAACTGGGCATTTCCCTTTAATTTACACATACCTTTTCTCTTGCACATTCATATTACCCTAACACAATTTATCTTTACGATTTCATATACAAGCCCATTTCAGATGAATATTAACGTCTCCCGTACTACGGATGCTAAGTTCATCATTCATTATATTCATGGGTGGAAAACAACAATCGTTCACGACACACAACGAATTGCGCACCTGTTTCGTTAGATAACGATTTTAGACTCACATGTTAGTCAATAGCCACAAATAAAATATCAAATTATTGATGTCACGCCACTGAAAAATGTAAACCACGTATCGCATCTCACCAATGAGACGCCAACATTCAAACGCAATCTTCGAGTACTAATATATAAAAACGAAATAGCAGAAATAAAATTAAATGCGCCCTGGTGGTTTATCAAAAACAGTTACTGCAGTAAAAGTAAATAAGTTATCAGAAACACCCGTTACTTTTATTGCTTTCGCGGCAGCATGGACAATGGAACTAGTACACTATGATAACTGTTATACATTTGTGTAAATGTTCCCCATAGAAGCTCGGAATGGGCATGGCGAGATAGCATGTCGAACCATTCTAAAAATGGACTACGGGTCATTAAATAGTCAAGCGATAAGCTCTGATGTTACCCTCACGATAATAACCAAACATGAAACCTAGGTGTTCGAAGCTCAATTATTTAAATATTCCACGATATGCACATTCCACCCCAAGCATCTCGACGCCATTAAACAGTACTCTAATTACTACGCGTAGTCGAGTCTTTTAAACATACAAAATTAACAACTTTAATGATTAAATCGCCCAATGTTACAATAAATACGCGACCATAATTGACTATGTGAATTAAAGTAAAATTGCCTAATACACAAAATGAATAGAACCAAAATTGCTTCCCAAGCCGGGCACAGCAATACCAAAATCACTTTTATAATTACCTCACTATTGGCATACGAAGTTCAGTAGTTTAAACATTCTGTGATACGAAAGTAACAAGTTCGAAAATAGCTAGTAACAGTGTAGTAAATATCGCAGATTAAGCTAGGCGGTCAAAAGGCACCACACTTAAAAAAAAAATATATCAGTACGCTTATAATATCTGAGAGGATGCTCAATTAAAACTTCAGTCATGTAAAGTTGTGAAACCAACAGCTAATAAAGTTACACCAAGTGAATAGCGTGTTTCACAAACAGAGCTCACGAAGCATCCAAAAAAACTTGCAAAATAATGATGAACAAGGAAAGCAAAAGTTTCCTTGTACACTTAATGTAATTACCAACATACTAAACACGTCAAAACAAAGCAAATACATTCTAAGGGGCCTGTTTCACAAAATTCGTTTAGTATCGATCATACGACCTCAATATAAATACAGGTACACATAACATTTGATCGAAGGTTAATATCGTTCTATTTCTCGACACACTAAGCTAAGTGCTAGTAAATAGATCTGGCAACCACGCATTCACTCAACGGCTTGCGATTATCTGATAAAAATTGGAGGCATGTTGTTAATTTGCCAACTTGGATGGAAGCAGTGATAATAACATATTTTCATTGGGAAACATATTTATTCAATCACTTGATCAAAAATTATTAGTGNGGATGGAAGCAGTGATAATAACATATTTTCATTGGGAAACATATTTATTCAATCACTTGATCAAAAATTATTAGTGTGTTGCTGAAAGAAAAAAAAACAGTTTCCCCAATACAACACCGTGGAGGATTTTGAAGGCCTATGTAGTAGATGCTCCCAAAACATGGCTACTTTTAGAACTGCTGTAACTTCCGTAACAGGTGTTTCGTAAACGATGGTCTTGAGGTGCTTCAACTGGATTTACAGCAGGCGAACGTGACGGGCAGGAGATTGATCCTGCACGACCTGTCCACCTGTGCAGGAACCCTTCATGCAGGTAGGCTCTAGCCATATTGTTGACAAGTGATGGTGCCTCACCATGCATGAACCACATGCGGAGCAACAGATACAACGGGACAACCTCGAACAGTGCATGTATCTGTTGTTGTAGCAAGTTACAGTACTATAGGCCTGTAAAGCGCTTGGTGTCCAACATGCGTTTGAGGTCGACAGTGGAAAGGGCCTAGCAGCATACACTGTACATAAATAGAGGTGTATCGACTATCAAAAACGTGCACAGCGGCATGGGCTTTTAACTTTGGAAGCGTCGAAGCCTAGGAAATATTTTCATGTAGAATTTCCTCTTTTGTTTTGACGCGTACTGTTTATACGTCGATAACTTCCACAAAAATAAACACACCTTGTATATTTATATGTTGTTATGCCCGTCTCCATTACTTATTCCACCTAACTTATCGCTGCAGGATTTCCAATAACTTCATAAGAAATGAATCAAGCAATACTTGACAAACATGTATGTATTGGTAAACATGTCCAATCCAGTGTTAATTTTTACCTGTAGTAGCAGAATAAGTTATATGATGATATCCGGAAATTTTACGAATCCATTTGAAGAGAAGTTAAACTTCAACCACGTTTACATTCGAAAGTTTGCTTCTATTGGACCACAATCCATTAGACACCTCCTAGACGACTTAGATCAATAACGAACCTGCACGGAAAACAAGAGCCGAATCGCAGTGCTACCTGGCGTGGTGTTAAACTGGAGCAACAGCCGACAAACTAACTGATGCTGGCAGCGGCGTGTGGTGAACTGTTTGTTGCAAGGTAAGCTATGTTTTGCTCTGTGCTATACCTAATCGTTCGCTAGTTTACACATCGGCCACTTAAACGAAGCAGTGCAGTTGACGTCACAGCACGTGTTTATTGGGTGCCTCGTCGCTCTCTCGTGAGTGACCGCATTACATTCAGTTTCTCCCGGCCCTACTCTGGTCACTGGTTCCTGCTGCGTGCCCAGAGTGTGCACAGCACTGAGCAAGCACCAGTTTACCTTGCAACACTTCACCACACGCTACTGGATGCTGGAGTGCACAAAGGATTGTTGTCGAAATAACGTGTGAAACTTCCGCGTACCTCGATATAGGAAACGCAGCAGGGCTTTGAACAGTGTTCCAACAACTGTGAATCAACCTCACTCGGCGAGTGGTTGATACCAGCGAGCTTATCAAAATAGACCCCACTCCGCTGGAAGCGGCAACANGCACTGAGCAAGCACCAGTTTACCTTGCAACACTTCACCACGCGCCACTGGATGCTGGAGTGCACAAAGGATTGTTGTCGAAATAACGCGTGAAACTTCCGCGTACCTCGATATAGGAAACGCAGCAGGGCTTTGAAGAGTGTTCCAACAACTGTGTATCAACCTCACTCGGCGAGTGGTTGATACCAGCGAGCTTATCAAAATAGACCCCACTCCGCTGGAAGCGGCAACAAGCCAGTTCCTGACCCGCTCTCTCCGAGGCCACACATCACAACAGGTAGACTTGCGTAGGTGCACCGGCGTGCGAGGGCCGTAGGAAGGAACCTGCAATTTCGNAGAGGACATCCGCACGGCGTGGCGTGACGTACAGCATGTAATTAGCCAAGACAAGCGGCCGCGGCCAGCAGGAAGTATAAACACGGCGCGAGCGCTAATCTCATCTGCATAAACAAATGAGGCGGGCTGACAGTGGTGAAGAGGGGGGGAAGGCCGCGGTCGGGGTCATATAGCGAGCACGCCAAACTGGACCGCTTCTCTCTCCATTCGCTGGGCGTGTCCCGGAGGAGGTTGCAGCTTGTCCCCGCCAACAAGCGGTGATCGCAACCTCGAAATATTGGATACATGGCCCATTTCACGGAAGCCTCCTACGTCGCCAGCTTATAGCATCTCCCTACCTTTATTCCGTCTGATCCGACACACGCTTACACTCAAGAAATCATGAAGTGCTAAATGTGTTCTGCATGTTATATATGCATGTATACACATATATTTACATACACACATTCATATACAGAATGTTTGTAAAGTAACCGCCTAAACTGAGGGAGGCAATTCCTTATGAAAAATAAACTCGAAAATATACAGAACACCATATACCCAAACAGAATATTGAAGGAAATATGAGCCTGTGAAAAATGGGGTTTTGAAAACGTATTTTCTCTGAATGCCTTGTACTTTATACCAGTGATAGGGATGGCGGCGATGTACCCACAGTACGTCCCAGACGGTCGAATGGTACACGCCCATCTGGCGCGCTATGGAGTATATCATTGATGTGCTGACGCATCACTTCCTCAAGCCGAACAGTGCGCACAGAGTACGGCCAGCATTACGAAAGTGTCTCTGCTACATGGGAAGCATAAATCACCTATTTGCTGCGGACTTTGTAGGCGTTATACAAGGCATTCTGCAAAAATACGTTTTCAAAACCCAATTTCCATAGGCTCATATATCCTTTAATATTCCGTTTAGATATATGGTGCCCTGAATATTTTCAACTTTATTTTTCATAAGGAATCACCTCTCGCAGTTTGGGCGTTTAATTCCCGAACATTCTGTATTGTATGTATATAAATATACAGTCAGGGACAAAAGTATAAGCACAGAGGAACTGTAATCATTAAACCCAGGTTCACTTCTCACTGTGTGTTGGAACGGATGTACATTTTACGCAAGGGAAAGCCACCTACGTGTAATACATTATACCTCCCACAGTGCGTCCAAATTGAAATCCCTTGGAAATAATACATGTAAACATCTGCTAGGATCGCTGTCTACTTCAACATAAGCTGTCGACTGCAGGCCCAAGACGCCATCCTCAGTGACGAAAACAAACATTGTGCATTGTGAGAAGTAACGCAGACTTTCGCATTTATAATATCAGTAGGATTACAACAAAATCTGAAGGTGAGTGCCGAGAAGCTGGGTCTGGCAAATGATTTTTACTTCCAGCAGGACAATGAGTCTAAGCATACAGCTGAATTAGTTCGTCTATGTATCGTGTGTAACATCCCCATCTACTACATACTCCACCACAATCGCCCGAACTTAACCCAATAGAACGTCTGTGGGAGGAACTGAGCAGACGCGTGCACAAACACAGCATAACAAACAAGGATCAACTGAAGTCGGCGTTGCTTCAATAATGGCACGGAATAGGGACCACAATCACAGGAAACTTGGTTAATTCAATGAAAAATAGACTTAAGGCCTTTATTAAAAGACAAGGGAAGCCAACAAAGTACTGATGCAGTGCAAATTTACTTCTAAAAACACACAACTTACAGCTGTGTCTATACTTATGTCCACGTTATAGCAGCCCGTACAAGATAACGTGTATGTTCTTTACTCAGAAGCTTTCAGTTCAATTTTCTGTGTATACTTTTGTACCTTACTGTATATACTCTGAGTATAAATTATTTATTCCTTTTTTATTTGCAACGATTATTCAATACATTCAATTAATAGTATTTGTACGCCTGTTTCAGCGTCTGTACTTATACTTGTGTCCCTGAATGTATGAACATATTATACATATATACACCAATTATAAATTATAACCCATAATATACATTTATATACAAGTATATGTATAGAAATATTCATATGCATATTAGATATATTTATATACACATTCATGTACACATACACATTGGGGCCAACTTCTGGTGTCCTTAAAGGAACAAGTCTCAAATAGAGAAAAACGGAAAAAAGCAATCTTGCATAACTATTTTTACTAATTATGAGAGGAAATAATTTACGATAACGATGTATTTCAGCAGGATACTATGTGAAATAAATGTATTAATACTTGCCCAAAATTGGCAGAAACCGTTATATAGGATTGCCGTTTATAAGTTTTTCTATGTTGCCTTCCATAAACCTGTATACTTCAAGAGTTAATTTAAGACCCGGTAGCATTGTCCATTTCGCATACTGCTCAGTTTGCTTAGATTGGTTCCCTACGGGTTCGCTGCAATAAAGGGCGGTTTTTTTTTCAAACTAGTTTTTATTTCCGCAAGGCGAATGCCGAGGAAGTTATTTAAAAATAAATATTCCCGCTTCCTTACACATCATGGATTAATATCTAGCACAGGTTATTTTCACAGAAGAAAACCGGCATTTTTTGTCAAACTGACATCGCGGTGTTTTAGTATTTTAGTGTTTAAGGTAAATTAGATTTTTAACTATGAACACATGGCTCTAATAAGCAATTACCGACAAATAATGATACTTTTTTTATACTTATTTACGTACGCAATCGTCCAACTTTCAATATAAATAGGTTAACCAGGNGGTGTTTTAGTATTTTAGTGTTTAAGGTAAATTAGATTTTTAACTATGAACACATGGCTCTAATAAGCAATTACCGAAAAATAATGATACTTTTTTATACTTATTTACGTACGCAATCGTCCAACTTTCAATATAAATAGGTTAACCAGAAAACGGAGTACAGGCTAAATTAACACACAAATAAACAACACGCGCACACTAAAGGAAAAACCTGGGATTCGACCTCNAAACGGAGTACAGGCTAAATTAACACACAAATAAACAACACGCGCACACTAAAGGAAAAACCTGGGATTCGACCTCAAAACCTCTTTATCGCGTGCTAACACATTACATATTACACCTGGGCGTTCGGCAAAGAATAAATGAATGTCGCGTGCATCGAAAAGGCGGAAATGCGTTAGCCTAATAGTAACCAAATTCCGAAACCCAGCATTCTCTCTAGTGCAGTCAAAAACACGTAGTTTGACACACGTGCACTAACAAGCAGACACTATCAGTGCCCACGTACNTTCTCTCTAGTGCAGTCAAAAACACGTAGTTTGACACACGTGCACTAACAAGCAGACACTATCAGTGCCCACGTACCTCGAGTTTATGGTGATTTATGTGGAGGCGCTCTCTGCATGGCGAGGCAGTGCAGTACGCCTCCGTGATATGCAACTTGCTGTGCACGCAGGTACGTGAAGTTTGCGGACTCCCTGCGTTGTGTTGCTTAACTTCAACTTACATTAAGAAACACTAAATGACCTTACCAGAGAATTTTGTTACAAGAATTTTTTTTTTATAATCGTCTATAGATACACTGGTTAGAATTTTTGACATGTCATTTAAAAACGCATTTTATATATCTACACTTTTGTATATACACAATTGCATGTATGCACGTGTGTTTACATTCGCATGTATTTTTCGTAGATATATTGGAGAATTTTGAGGGGGGATTAGTAATATATTATGGGTGATGTGAGCTGGAGATAAGTGGACACTAATCTCCAGTGCGAGGCAGATGCCCGAGGGAGGCCTGGCACGACGGGGTGGGCTACGTAAGAGGGGATGGGGAATGGTGTAACGACCCGGGGCGGCGGGCGTGCAGGCGACACATGGCGACAAGCTAGCGACCCGCCGCCGCGCATCGCCCGGCCCGCCTGCCGACGACAAGTTGACTGAGTGGCAGCATAACTCAATTAGCGGGCCGCGCGCCGCTGCAGCCTCGCCCGTCCGCCGGACGTCAAGTAGGCGAGGGGAGTCGACGTCGACGTCTGCGACGTGTTCGCGTCCATGGCGACAGCGGCTGTAACCGACGCCGGGACGCAGCGGCGCGTCCGCTCTGTTGGCGGAGCAGCGCATTCCTACTGCGCATCCGAGGTGCATCTACCAAGAGCGCGCGGGACATGCATTATAACTCCAGGCGGTTCAAGGCCAACTAAGCATCCTCGAGAGCCCTGCTTAAGATCTACTTGTATGCACATAGTGTATTCTTCCACCACGATGGACCGCGGTGGTGCAGTGGTTAGACTACTCGCCTCCCACCAAGACGAAACGGGTTCGATTCCCGGCGGGGAAGGCCTCATGTTAAGAGCCGCCCGAATCTCTTCACTCACTCACTCACTCAATCTACCAAATGTAGGCCTATAAATTAACATCTCAATATGCCTGATCACTTAGTCATGCGTCGGTCAAGTAAAATAATGAAATTATTATAAAATTAAATATTTTACATATGAGCTAGTTCTTACACTTGTATGCACTAAAAAGAAAAAAAAACAAAAATAAATAATTTTATTATTCAGAAATTATTACCTAGTACTTTAAATTCGACGTTAAAACAGTAAACTACTTTCCCTCGGTCGTTGCCATCTTTAGAAGGTGCATGCCAATCAGTGAGCCTGTTAAAACATATGCAGGTAACAGCAGTGGCATTTTTCAGAAGTTTATTTCGAAAGTGCTCAATTAATCGTGAACAGCCTATATTGTAGATAACTGGAATTTACAGATCTTAGGAAAACAGTACTGAAAAACTAAGAAACTTAAATCTTAGATAATAGTTTTTATCCAACTTTGTGGACAAATATTTTACCAGACTGTGATGCAATATTTTGGCATATTATGTTTACGCCACAAAGAAATGTACATTTTTACAGCGTAATAAATATCTCGACAAGGAAAATATCGCTCTGGCAAAACTGAGATTGCAATTTTTTGGATTTTGCGTACTGGCTGCCAGAAACCTATACATTTCGTGTATCGTGTTTATCAGTATTGTCTCGCAGTTCGCGAATTCCCGTAACATCAAGTCAAGAACATAATTTATGAACTATTTAGATTTATCGACAAGGTATTTGAATACTGGCAACTATCACCTACAGAGGTGGTTGATACAGTGCATAGTTTTCGATGTAAAAATTACCTAATTTTTGCCCAAATTAAGGATATAAACCATAAAACCAGCAAATATTGCAAAATAATTAGTTTCTACAGTACTTTTATACTGACATTTATATATGTTAAAGGAATAAATATATTGTTTCAAACACTTTTTTTAACAGCAGCTTTCAAGCAAATAAAATTCAGTTAAAATTTAAAAAAGTTATTTATTTACAATTTTATTATAAATTTATGCTTAGTAAATTTTTTAAATAAAAAAAAAATTATACTGAATTTAAGGTTTATGTACCTAAGTTATTATTTAAAACCGCCGACAACTTTTTTTATTCGAAAATTATATAGTGTATCAACTATTGCTGTATGTGATGGTTTTGTTAATTCAAATATATATTCAATTCGACAACCCGCATCGAAACATATTGTAGTTCAAGTTCAGCTATTGATTTTATGTTTCGGAAATTCACGCACAAACGAGACCTTTCCGCGGCCCGTAAGTAAAGGGACTGGCAAGGAAACTGCGGTTTGGTACTAAAAATATTACAAAGTACCTGTCCTCAACATATTCTCCTCTGCCTCTATAATCTGCTGTCTACGTATGTCTCTCTGTCCCAAAGAGTGCAGCAGTTCACCAACTTTGACTCTGTTCAACAGGTATGCGGTTTTTCTTTTCGCCTCTTCAACATACTGAAACCGTGTTCCTTCCAATCTTAGTTTCGCCACAGAATCCCGTAATAAATTCCAATATTTTTTTTTTTTGCGTACTAAATTTTATTGAGAATAACCGATAGTGTTCACTGATCTTTAGGATAAATAAACGTACTCGTATTACAATGATGTTTCGTCGAGTGGTCAGCAACGATGCTTCGGGTTCGAAAGGTCAAGGGTAGAATTACGATCGACCTTAGCGAACAACGTTCAGCATGTGATTTTCCAACACCATACCAAACCATAATCGGTACAATTACGTACCGTCATCTCATGTTTCTGTCTCTTTTAATGAACCGAGGTTCACATGATAACCGAGTTTAAATAATAATGTTAATGTTTAAAACAAGGAAAAATGTTGTATAAAAATGTATCTATTTACGTAATTTATGTAATCGACTTCAAATGTTCAAACCTAACACAGTGGACACAATTATTAAGATCATATTTCTCTTTAAATAGGTCTTTTAGCGTGATATTTGAATAAAGAACTACGAAAATAAACCCTCAAGGAGTTTATGGTACTTATGGGAATAATTTTCAACATAATATAAAAATATAACAACATTAGGAATTACAAACCGCCGGTAGGTTGCTTGTCACATCATTGCCCGCGTTATCACAAATATGTTATATTCTATTGCGTGTTACCAGTAACGTAAATTCCTAAAATGACAAGACTAAAGCGTGAGTTCGAAGCACGAACTGAATTAGATTTATGTGTAAACACCGCATGATTTCCTCGCATTATATAACGGTTTAGTGACGTCTGAAAAACAACCGGAAACACAATTATTGGACAAGGATGTGCACGTTATGCAGCAGATAAACGGTAAACGTTTTCTCGTTTCAAGCGTAGTCTTTTAGAAGACCGTTTGCAAAAAAGAAATAAACGACACGTCCACTCAACGCGCGGAAGACATTTGTTATGATCCCGCCTTTGCAGAACCTGGTATTCAAGTGTTGCCATAGCAACTTGGCGATGAACCATGGCCATTCCGTAAATGAATTTAATACCAGTGAAAGGGTGTATTAATTTTCATCAATATTAATTTAATTACGATTTAGTTGTAGGTTTACATTAAAACATAAAAAATACTGAATAAATAGATTTGAATTTACTTTTGATGCCTAGTCTCTCAAGTATTTCACCCAGACAGATGGAAAGTATAAGTTTTTTTTTTATATATCCAGAGTGGTTGCATACCTGAAAGAACTGTAAGCAGCTGATTAAAGGTAATCCTTACAATTTTTTCCATACTTGGTTTGGTTCAATTAATATTAATAAATCTTTCGGCGCAAAATTAAATCTGTAAACTTAGATTCTTGTTTAAATTCTAAGAGAAGGCATATTCCACATATTCCTAAATTATTTCAAATTTATGGTAGATACAAAAATGGGTACAAGTACCTAACTGTAGATGCAATAAAATTTTATAAAGTTTCTGGTAATACAAAATTTTTTAAATTAATTAATTGATTTATTCTGTGTGTTTATTAACTATGGCATATAATATAGAGTTAAAACTTCTGTACTCTAAATTCATGCGTGATTAATTTTTTTACAGATATTATAACTTTATGTACTTTACTACAACTATTTTTTTTTATGGAAAGTAAAGTGTTAGTAAACTACGAGAATAAAAGTAATCTTATTATTTGAATTGTATCTATTTAGTAATGCAAAATGTGTCAGCCAACATCCGGCTAGTAGATACAAAGACAGAAACACAGAAAAATCAAATACAAGGCACACAACTCATACGCGAAGGTGCAGAAACACGGGAGTACAAAGGTAGGTAAACTGTAAACCCCATACCCATAAAATGTTATCTCCTCCCCTATGAAAATTATATTACTCTCATACCTTTTAGTACTTTAATAAAATAAGCAGCTATAGCAATTTTAATTGCAGCAAACTTTCACAACGTGCAGTAGTAGAAAAATTTTTATAATTTAAACAGATGAATAAAGAAACAAGTACCCAAACAGAAACGTTTCAATCATTGCAGTTAACAACTTTTACAGAGGGGAAATCTCCAGAATATTCTTTCACTTTCTAAGCTAAACAACAACATCGACACTCCCAAGAGAAAAATGTTTTAGCGTCAGTGTATGCGCGTATAGAATAAACTACTATCGATTGCAAATCGCACTGTGTGAAAAAAATGGTATAGTCTGTTCACAGTAAACTGAGCACTTTTGAAAGCCGTGCTTTAGATATACCTATACGTGTATACACGCTGTTTTTTCTTCCGAGACGTGTCATGAACCTCATCACGTTATTCCTGCGTAGGCCAACTGAAACTGTGAAGTTATTATAAAAGTAAATATTTCACAACTCTGCTAATTTATACACTTACATACATTAAAAAACACAAAGCGAAATAAATAATTAAAGTTATCACAAATTGTTATTGACAACTTTCAATTCGACGTTAAGACATGGAATTACTTTACTTCCATCGTTGCCAATTTTCCTGGGCCCACGTCACCGGTGCGCCCGTAAAAATATATGCAGGCCGGAGCAGTAACTTTTTTCAAAGGTTGATTACACAAGTGCTCACTTTATCGTGGACAGCCTTTAAAAGAGATAATTACTTCATTATTTGAAACTTAACCAGTGATGCAATTTAGATAATTAGCAGTAAATAGAAAATTTGTGATTTAAATCAAAATAGATTAGACCAAATAAAAATACAATAAAAATTATTTTTATACTCTCTGGCCTCTGTTATTTCAAACATGCTCGGCCGATAGTGCATAATACTTGAATGGAGGTAGTTTCGTCAAAGTCAGATCAGTGGTTGCGAAGTTATTTAAGAAAATTAGTTAACGCCCTTTCTCCAGATCGCGGAGCAGCACTGTAACCCCGGTTTCTGCGGGGCTCTGTTGCCAGATGGGTACCGCTAATCAACAGTCAAGAACTTACGCTGTGTTGGAAAAATAAGCACATGCACACAAAAATACGCATAGTCACATTGCATATAGTCCATTCACGGTTACTCCCAACTTTTCTGAAGCCCTGCTAAAGTTCTACTTCCAGGATATTCCTCCGCCTCGTGCAAACAAAGCTCAACCAAGTCTAACAAATTACACCATAGAGACTACGCACTACATTCGTGCGCACTCGGTGTAATACTATTTTGCAGAGGATCTATTTATTACCAGGCATTACCAACACACCTGCTTTCTCACTGTTTCTATTAATATTAATTCAATATTATAATTAATAAACAAATACAAGTAAAATTTCAATCTAACCAAAAATAAGGCACTTTTACGTTAACAGAAGTATAAAACGCTAATGATAAGTGGCATATTCGGGAAATAACCAAACACGTCATACATGGAGCGATTTTTCAAAGGTTTGATTCAAAAAGTGTGAAAGTTTGATTAGATACCCACTGCAATCTAAGAATGAGACGCACTATATCTCCGAACAAAGGGCGAAGAAGTCGAGCTAGACGAGGGACGGAGCGGCCTGGCTCGCCAGACGAAAAGCACCCGACGCAGCGAGACCCGAATCGCGGAATTATGCTGAACGGTGGTGGTTGCAGCACAAGGAAGGGGGTGAGAAGGGGGTGGGTTTGCACAGGCCGCCGAGATATTGCGTCGCCGCATGAATACTAACGACACGGTTGGCACGGGACACGCCTTCCCGGCTTCGCCTTCATTACGGAGGGAGACCCTCCCCTTAGAGAGGTTCGTCGGGCCGTGTCCCGACNCCCACCGCGACCCGCCATGATGCATGTCCGGGTGTACTCCGCTCCTGCGCGCTATATTAAGCGGGGCCAGAACTGACGCGGATGATATACACTGCACCCCCGGGCTCGTTTCGCGAGCTCCCGTGGAATTCCTCCTGATGCCCCGGGTCTTCCTCGGAGACTTGCCGCCAGCGTTGGAGCGTCGACTCTTTATTATACCGGCACCAAGTCCTCCCAGCAACGTAACACATACCTGCTTCAAGGTTTAGGCTTGGTTCACAGTTTGAAACATAACAGCAACCGTGGAACATAGGTTGTGTGCACGACAATTGACCGCCATGATTTCGAACCTGTTGATTCACAACTGGTCGTATGCTTGAGAGGTCCTGAAATAGAGCATGAGGGGAACGGTTATATTAAATTTATCATACACGCTCTTAACATCGAGGTCTTGAGAGCCGATGAGGGTGAAATGAGGTGAGTATGGAGCAGCGCCGGAATGAAAGGGCGGAGAAAACTGGAGATCCCCGAGAAAACCCGCCGACACGATTCCCACATGCAAAAATCTGGGAGCGACCCCGCCGTTAATCGAGCCCGGTTCACATAGGTGGGAGACGTATATACAAGTTTATGGCGCAACAGTCTGCCAGAGCAGAATAGAGGAATTTCGAAGAAGTTTTTTTACAGTTATGCTGTAGAAACGTATAAATGTCTCAAAATATAAATTTAGAGGAGAAAACAAAAAATGTTTATACGTTATATAAATCTCTACAGTGGTGTGAAACTGCAGGTCTTCTGTTCCGATCATTCATTCTATGTACATTATATTTCACCAAGACATTTTTCTTGAAATTAAGGAATCACGCCAGGAAAATAATCATAATGGATTGGGTTAGGTCAAGTTAAGTTAGGTTAGGTTACGGCACATTGGTTAAGTATGAACTGAATCAGAATACCACAACGAAGTGCATAATAAAGTTTTAATACTTTGAAAAATTTCCTCAAACAGAACGACATAAGTAATGCGCGTCCAAGTATATTGAATTTTGTACATACTTTAGGAGAGTTGTACACTTCAAGTACGGTGTGTTTTCAGCTGTACGCCAGGAGAACCCGCTCTACGCCTGAGGCACGCAGCTACCTTTACGACTGCAAAACCAAGTCTTTTAAAGAAAAGCAAAGATGCCAACTATTTGAAATCAACGTTCATTTCAACACAATTTCACACAGCCGAAATATTGAAGTACTATTTATAGTCTACTCACGGTTTCTTCGCACTTTTTGAATCAAACCTTTGAAAAACCATCCCATGCGTGACGTGACGTGTTTGGCGTCAGATATTAGCGACGACTTAGTGAGTGCAGCGGTACACGAATTGCCATATTTCATAATAGATAATTATGAAGTAAATATCGTAAACTGAACGACATCAGGGGGTCTACATTGAATAGATAAGTTTGATAAGAAAAGTCTGTGAAGGATAAGGAACAGCTATACACAATATTCATCTGGAGGGAAAATATTAAAGCCGGGCCATTTCGTCCTCCTGATTTGAACATTGCCAAGCTTATGTGGGATGCCGTCCGACGAGCAGCTGAAAAAGTATACGTCAACCACGACCACCTCCGAAAGACAAAGAACACCTGAACACTAATTGTGTTTATGCTCCGTCTCTTTATGCAGTTCTACGATCCAGAGGTGGACATACACAGGATTAGATGGACAGCGCTGTTTTTCTGGCTTTTCAGTATACGCCTAAGAGAGTAGTGGGACAGTATGCGCCGATTCTGTACTGTCTGGCGATATAACAAAACATACGCACGAGGATACACTTTGTTACTCCAAGGAAATCAATTTAACCCTTCCCCTACAAAAAGTGCTATTATTCTCAACAGCTGGTACGTAAGCATATCAATATCACCTGCTGGTTTGAATAAAATAAAACAGTAACGCCAATTAAGTAAAAATTAAAACAAAACACCTTTACACTGGCAAGTATAATTCGCCGTACCCACTGATAAGAGTTAATACGCTGGATAATGCTATGGACGGAAAAAAAAAGTTCAATTACCACGAAAGAAATATCCCGGGTAAAGTAAAATAATAATTACTTGTGACGAAATGACTATCTCTACAACTACACCGCCAGCGATACAGAATTTCTTCATTAAAGTAAATTCCATTTAAAATATTTGCACGATTGCGCAGCGAAATTACACCGACATTACTCCCGTCGTGCATTTCTTTTTTCTACTCGGAAGTTAATTTGTTTCCGACTCGACCATGCCATCGCAGTGTTCAAGTGCTAGACTGGGACTTCGAGTAATACATGTCATGTCCTAACATAGTGCTATATATAAAATAAAATAACGCGTCGTTACTTTGGCGCAGAAAGAAAGGTTAAAACAGACGCGGAGCAAATTTTCTTGAATAACACAAAGTTAAACGTGTCGCAGGAAAAATCTTCCAGTTGAAGTGCTACCTAATATACGCTTTTCCAAAACAATAATTCTTCAACTATTCGTGGAAAATGTGATTCATAAATTAAACCTAAATTACATTACTTTCAAAGAGTAGATGGCCCAGGTCATGCATATTTGCATATATATAATTCGACAGAGGACACTTTATCCAAAGCAGGAGTCGCTGGAAGCCACACATCTCAATGTAATCGTGGCCATAAGTCCGCAGAATAATTTTCGTAACACAATCTCTGAAAGTTGTACTTCTAAGTGCAACCAATTTAAAAAAAAGTTCGAGAGGTCGCATTAACATTTTTTACATTTCAAATTGCGGCGCTATTCAAATTTCTCAGAGTTTTTTTCCACCATAACTCGATTATCGCTCCCGGGTTTCGATGACTTCTGAATAATGCAACGGGGGAATAACGTCTTGGTCGAGGGCGACAGAACAGGGGTATGATGGGAGGGAGGAAGGGTTGAAGAAGGGAAATCTGAGGAGATGGCAGAAGGCTGCCCTTGGGGAGAGATTACCCCAAACCTTGCCCTCACCTTCAATGGTCCGCCATTCTTATTCCACGGGCGCATTCACAATCTTCGCCAGACACCATTACCGCCATAATAGGAGCGCCATATATATACAGCTGTAAATAACGGGGCGGGCCCCCAACACGGCTCATCATATGTAACTCGAATAGCCCATTTACGTCTTCTTCAGACGCGGAGGCTGTGTAGTATCCGCGGACAACATTACCGACCAACCGTCTCCAAGGTGTAATATAACAGGAAACGTACGGCTTGGGGTACAATACTGGGGTTCAGCGGGATAACATTCCGTATAAGAAGCTGTAAGGCGGACGGAGAACTGAGGAGCATTTTGTAACGCCTGGCCCACGACAATTACTCGCTCCATGCACCTGAGACAAACTGGTAAGAATATCGTCTACGTGTATTTTTGCTCCGCCTTTTACTTTATTTTCCCGTCAATATTTCTCAAATTTCCGTTTGCTATTTTTTTAACATGACTGTTGCCTTTAAATTACGCACAATTCTAATTCGGACGAAACAGTCAAGTTGGTACACAAATCCACTACAATGGAAAACGCAGTGAATGCATTTTTTTTTTAAATTAAAAATTCTAATTTTATGTCTTTTAGCAACTAAGGGCCAGTTGTACCACCTCCTGTTAATCTCCCGGTCAAAAATTAGCTGCTGGCTAGCAATGAATTTCGTTTTACCACTTCCGGTCAACGTCTAACAGCGACTTTAACTCCCAGTTGCTGGTTAGCCAGGATGAACCAGTGGCTAGCTGTTCCAACCAGAGGTTAGAGAGAAAGAAAATGGCGTCATATTTGGAATGTACAGCGGAATACGACAATAACGAGTATTTATTTAACAATAAGTACTATTAGATGATTTGAAATACTCCTCAGAGATGCGATTATTTATTTGTGTGTTCATATTATAAATACTATCATCGAGCAACCTTTTTGACGTGACTTTCGACAATTGCATTTTCGTTTCGATTATCAGTAATCGTTTTGGACGTTACTGTGCTGCTATCTTGCAGGAGACCGTGAACAACGGGAACGTGAAGCACGNCAATAACGAGTATTTATTTAACAATAAGTACTATTAGATGATTTGAAATACTCCTCAGAGATGCGATTATTTATTTGTGTGTTCATATTATAAATACTATCATCGAGCAACCTTTTTGACGTGACTTTCGACAATTGCATTTTCGTTTCAATTATCAGTAATCGTTTTGGACGTTACTGTGCTGCTATCTTGCAGGAGACCGTGAACAACGGGAACGTGAAGCACGGCAACTGCACAATGAATCACGCGTGCTAATTTTGAATTAAGAAATGGGAAATGTTGTTCAGACGTTTCTGGCGAGAATTTAAATAACAAAAGGAATTAACTTTTAAGTACACTTCTCAATAATGTCAATTGTAATACAAGGCTGTTTGTCATTTGTAATATTACAAATGAATGTGTTGCAGATTTGACAAGAAAAGTCTTTGTGGTTTAACAAAGGATTTTCTAGGCAACTGGGTTTCCAAGGATTTGTCTTGTAAAAGTACAAAAGGATTTTATAGAATGCACTTTTTTAATCAAACAATTGAAAAATCACCCCATGAATCACGTGTATGGTCGTTTCCTAAATATGCGATGTATCACAAGCGTATTATACTTTACTTGACAAAACTACTGTATTTGTGGTAAAGTTGAAATTTTTTTTACCTTTTACCTATAAATTACAATATTTCATTTTAGTAATATGAAGGAAAAAAGTGAAAAAATAGGTATGTTGGTAATGCCTAATAAGAAATAGTTCTTATGCAAAATAGCATTACACTGAGTGAGCACGAATGCGGTGCGCTGTCCTTTTGGTGTAACTCTCTAGAAGTGGTTAAGCTTTATTTGCATAAGGCGGAGGATTATCCTGAAATTAGAACTTTAGTAGGGCCTCAGAAAAGTTTCAAGTAACCATGAATAGGCTATAAGAACAATAACTAGCGCTAATGATTGCTGGACTGATCAACACGAACTATTCATCATGGCATACGGTGAGTTTCTAAAACCTGACAATAACGGAAATGAAAAGCATCTTCGGGCAACAATTACCCAAGATTCTTACAGAACACTTCGACATAACTTAAAAATCACGCGTGCTTGATACGCGTAATTTATTTTATTGCATCAAAAGTGCTCGAGAAACAACGAAGGCTGGTTTGATGTAAATCGTACGGAAATTATAAATCCCGCTGCCAAAACACATTGCTTTTCGGACACGAAAATTTTTTCAAACTAAGCGTGAATAAATAGCGGCGAGACAATAATTTAACGGGAGGTGCAACGCGTCCCAGACAATAACACAACTGGAGCTTTCATCCACTGCGATGAAAACAATTCACGGCCCGTCACCCATGAGTTAAATACTCTGTGGGGAAGGACGGAATTAATTTTGTCAATGACGAATTTTTTTTTTTTTTACTGTGGTTGCACGAGCAGTTGAGTGTTAATGCCAGCGCGACGCATCGCTGCACGCGGTACATTATTGCCCTACTCGAAACGGGAAAACATTTTAAACAAGTTTAAGCCATAACTTACGTTAATGTCCGCCTGGCTGTGGAAGAATTTATCACTACCCTAACACTCTGTCGTGCATGCAACGACCACCGTGGAAATCGTTCTCGACACGAAATTGAGTTTTATTTTCATTATTTTTTCAAGCTTAAAATGAAAGTTGGAATCACCGAAATGTTACTGACTAACAAATATATACAGAGTCCGTAGGACATTAACATTTTTTTTTTTTTTTTTTTTTTTTTTTCCACTTTGCAAGTAAAGATTTTTATAAACTAGTGAATTTGTGTGCACTTATTCCTAAACGCCATAATAAATTTGCAGGCGTTTGTACGGCTCAAATATATTATTCTAAATGAATTTGTCTTGGCAAAGCTTCTTCCGGCGAGGCACATAAATATAATGTTTTACAAGAATGTTTGTCGCTGATGCTTCCAATACGTCATCGCTGACGACAATTAATAAAAATGTGGTAATTACAAAAAAACATGTACCTAGACACCTGTAAAAATCGATTAATCGTTTGGTGAAAGGACATACGTACCTTGCTTCTACATATCCGAGCGTATCCCGCGATTGGCTGTTAACCTTCAATCGAAATCATTTAGCCGTTATACCGCGATGTAAGGAGATTGGTCAAGCGACCGTCGAAAGTTTACTATTGTCTCAAGTGCCCTTCGCGGCGTCAGTTCCAAATTGTTGGCCAAAGGCAAAACGCAAACAAAAGTACAAAAACGAAATTTAGTCGGTCGTTAGATAATGATAGTTTTACAAGTGTGTATGTATGGCTTCCTAACAAGTTGTAAATTTATATGTATATTAAACAGAGATAAGAAGTATTTTGTAACCGTAAATCTATAACGTTGGTAAATACACAAAAATAGCAATTTAATAGCTACAGAAAAATAATGGCATTAATTATACTGCTGAGAGCTAATTAGATGTACGGCAAGATATCGTCTAGCGGTAGCTGAATCTCCCACTGTCAACAATAATCAACCAAATGATCGCTGTGGCTTGCGACGACAGATCAGAGTCAATTTTAATAATGACGACTTCAAAGTATTGTGTTTATACATTAAATGAGGTAGCTAAAGTAAAACATTAATTTAATTCGATCTTGTTTTTTTAATTTATTCAAGTTGCATAGAAAGGTGGAACATGAATAATGTTCAGCTGGTATAATGCAAGAAACAAGAGCGGAGCAACAACGAATGCGAACAAAATGTCGTGGCATATTCCCCCTTCAGCTTGAGTTATGTTTCCTGAACCGGAAATTCTAGCTCCGTGACTAAAAACTACACGATTCTGGTATTTAGTGACAGTTACATGATTTTAGAAGTATAAGGCCGTTTTACAAGAATAACCGGTGGAAGTAAACTGACGACTTGAATTTGTAAATAACTAATGTGCAAACGTAATTGTTAATCAGACATCTCTGATGCAATGAGCCGGGACTGTAGCTTGCTAACGGGTCTACGACCACTGTTAAGCTAGCATGATGATCCAAAATAACTCTCTAAATACGGAGCTGATATACGTCCAGACATTTCCAATTGGCTACGTTACGTCAACTAAAGGCCTGAAACACCCTTGTTCCAGAATTTCACACTGGCTATTCTATGCCTGGAAGAATTCGTAATAACTGAGAAAAAAGTGAATTTCTCTCTAAGGAATTTAGCTCAAGTCTGCTAGCCACCAAAAAATTCATTATTTTCTACTTGTACGAAGCACCGTTCAACTTGTAGGCATTACTTATAAGTACTCTTTCCTCGCGTAAAGATTTTTGGATCCCATAGTTTTTGCATCACGGCATGTCAAAAACACAATTTTAATGTTCTGTGACATACAAATAATATAAACGAAATCATTTACAGAAAATTTAACAAGGGCGACGCGTGAGTAATGTCTTAATTCATTTTAAGTTAGGTTTAACGAAACTTAGTTTGCAATACATTATAGACTGCTACAAATTAAGAGTACGCAAAAATTTCCTTATTTTAAGAAATTTTATAAAATTGTGAAAACATTTCGTAGCGTGATTTTAAAGATTCCTTGAAGTAATGTACGTATTATACAGATTGCCTATTTCTTACACTTGCACACATTAAAAAGAACAGAAAGAAGAATAAATCACTTCAGTATTCGCAGAAGTTTGCTTAACACCTTTATTCAACGTTTAGACATGGAACCACTTTCCCTCCGTCGTTACCATCTTTACTGGCCGCATGCCACTTCAGTGTGCCTGCTACACATATGCCGGTAGGGGCAATGACATTTTTGAAAAATTCTATGTGCACCGTGAAAAGTTTTTAACTGGTGGTTCCATCTCAAGGATCCAGGAGCCAACGCCTTAAGTTACCACGTTACGGGTGTTTTTACCCCATATTTTCGCACGTGGGAATCGTGCCGGACGATGACATTGCTCTGAGGGATTTCTCAGGATCTCTTGTTTCCCACACCCTTGCATTCCGGGGCCGCACCAAACACATCTCTCTTCGTCTTCATCGGCTCTCAAGACCACGATGTTAACAGCCGCCCAAATCTCTTCAATCCTCCAAGGCTAGCGTAGATGCATGCGCGGCACAACGAAGCCGACAAATAAAATGAGAAAAATCGTAAGCCTCGCTTTATTTACGTGCTCGTGACATATAAGCTATAAGAGAGAAAATTAATTGTGTTTCAACAACTTCTTGACGAGTCGTCCGTTGCTTCCCAGAGCCAATTTTGGTCACGCCTACGATAGCAACGGGAGGAATGTCGATACGGCCCCGCAGTTCTGCAGGCACTCGTCATGACGCAAGGGAAGTTGAGTAACACGAACAAAGTTCCCGGTAGGGCGAAATGCGGGTCGCCGGAACAGGGGGAAGAAAGAGGGTTGAAGAAAGCCTGATGGGGGGGGACCCTCCCCTCCCCGGCCCAGGTCTTGATTAAGCACAGCGCTACAATCGCAAAGACGCGGCCTGAATAACGGCAGAGTCCGTGGTAGGGGGCACTTAGTATGCGGGGGACGATTCTTCGGCGGCGGGGGAGGTCTGGCTGGCTGGCTGGCTGCACGGCTGCGGGCCCACGTTGGATCTTCGTCCTGGGTCCCGGGTCGGGGTCCTTTACGATCAACGCTCATATAGTCCATTCACGGTTACTTCCAACTTTTCCGAAGCCCTGCTTAAGTTATACGTCCAGGATATTCTTCCGCCTCGTGCAGACAAAGCTTAACAGAGTGTAGAAAATTACTCCAAAGGGACAACGCATCGCATTTGTGCGCACTCAGTGCAATAATACTTTGCATAAGAAATATTTCTTACTACGCATTACCAACATAATTTCCTCATTTGTTTTATTTATATATATATAATTAATTAAATATTATAATTTATAAATATAATACAATTAAAATAACAATTTAACCAAAAACAATGTAATTTTACGATAACACACAAGTATAAAACGCCTGTGGTACATGGGATATTAGGGAAACAACTTAACACGCCATATGGTGATTATTCAAAGGTTTGTTTCAAAAAGAGCGAAGAAACCGCGAATATACTGTACCCGGCGAATACTACGCATTAGGGTTGGGACATCGAAGGAAAACATCCATGTTCGATTGTTTACTGCGTCGACAGTTTAAACATCGACGTCTCCCGATTTATCAGTAGCAAAACATCGATGTTTTGATCATAATGAACTTAAAAGTAGATTTTCCATAATCGTGTTCAATATTTATATAACAAAATTGACTTTATGGAAAAACATAATTCATAAAAAAAAAAACAATTGAAATTTTACGGAAAAAAAAAGCATCATATGTTAATAACTGTCACCTCACAATTAGCTTCGCGTTCGTGCCAGATTCAGTGGCCTCAGAATGAGCTCTTAAGTCAAAAAGCCAATAAACTGTTAAGAAATTTACACATCTGGGAAGTATTGCTGCTATTGCCATTAGTATTTAAAAACTCTCTCTTAGCAACTGGCATTACTGACGTTATCATCAGAAATAATTGCACTTTCGGTTAGTGGAAAGAAAACGTAGCTTTTTAATTTTTATGTTTTCAAAACATTGATGTTATAGATAAAATCGGGAGAACGACGTCGATGTAAAACATCGATGTTTTATTACCAAACATCGATGTCAATGTCCCAACCCTACGTCCAAAATTTGCTGCACGTAAGAAAAAAAAAATAGTACTCCTAAACTCCTCGATCGGTGCCCCATAATGAAGTGACGGATCGGCTTAACGTCCCACCAATAAACACGCTTCCTCACCCGCCGTACTGGATTGTTTTGTTTTCTTAACAATTTTCTTTTTATAAATCTGAGCGCGGCTGCGTTACCGTGATATTCCCTTTGGGATATGGGAACGTAACAAAAGTAACTAAATATATACTTGGATTTTGCAGCTTAGATCGACAGATCTGAACAATATCTTTCGGTTGACACCAAAATCAACGCGCTAGCACACCGCAGTCGCGGGATATACTGCCCGGAAATTATCGTCCACGCCCAAAATTGTGTCAATCGCGCGCGGTGCCAACTCGAGGTCTAACACACTCTACACCACCGCGGCCCCAACATAGGAGTCGGCGACGTGCAACTACGCCCGATAGGACCGCCGATCGCCTTGCAGATATTTCTGTGCCGGGAGGGAGGGAGCCATTAAAATGGGACCAGCGCGGAGTGAGTCATCGACCTCCCGGCGAGTCCCGTGGGAATGGCGTGCGGGGGGAGGAGGGTCCACAGGTGCGGACAACGACTGGGGTGCTCTTGTTGCGGCTGCGACGCCACCGCTCAAGGCAGGTGCGGCTAATGGGGGGCGGCCCGGCTGTCCTGCTGCGGACATCTTCCGCGCTGGCTGGAGCTTCGGCTCGCCTCGCCGCCAGACGTCACCCCCCCCCCCCCCCCCCCNCCTGAACGCACTGCTGTTCTGCACGTAAAACTGGGATTGCAATAAAAAAAATTATGCGTTAAGGGCGCCGCCTGGAGATTTTTTTTTAGCGCGTTTGAGGCAGGAAAGCGCGGGAGCGATAAGGACTACCATGACACGCGCGCCTGATGCCCCTTCGCTCATACGTGCAAGGCGCAAAACTGGCATACAGAGTTATCGTTGTGCTGCGTGTGACCCTATCATTTTATTGTTGCAAAGTCTGTAGCCAAGTTCAATGCAGGCCCTTATAATAATTTCCCATGTTTCCGAACAGTATAATATACAGCAGTCTGGAAAAAGCCGTTTTTTGCCACGTTCCGGGGCACGGAATTAGTATTTATAATGTATGTGATGGATTTAGAGAATTATAAGTACCTTACCTGAAGTGTGTTTTCTTTTCGGACATCGGTATAATGGTTTGGTGAAAAAATCACGGATTTCAAACACACTGCAACGCAATTCAGGCGCCAGGTGGACGGAGCCTTTAAGAATTATACAGTAAGCGTTATTCTGGCATACAGAAACACGTCTAATGCATTTGCGGTTTCCAATACAATGTTTCAATTCTTAATTTCAGCCAATGGAAACAGGCGTCACGCCTGTCATGTTTACTTTTGTTCCCAACCTAAAATCGTATATCGCAGCCATATTTAAGCAGATCCTACTTCAAAGTCGGCATTTTCTATCAGAGAAGATAATTTTTATAAACAAATATAATCGTAAACATGTACGCACACACACACGCGCCTTTTCAATATTTTTTTTTATACTTAACGTTACCGAAAATAACAGTTTCCCCTTAACACAATTTTGTAACTCACAAACTGTACCAAAGACATCTATCTGAGGCAATACATTTTGATATTGTAATTTTTATTGGAGCATGTTTCTTTAGTTGTACCTATGTGTTTATTTGCTTGTAATTGCCTAACTTAACATATGATAGACATGTAGCTAAATGGTTCTGTATCAGCACAACCTGAATTGAAATTGTTGATATGCTTTTGTACCATTACATTAATTTGTAGTTGTAGCAAGTATACCTATTTGTTTATTTTGTGATTATAATTATTATTATTATTACTAACGACACTAAATTCACAACTGCCCGCTTCTGTATTTTCAAGATCCGCACCTGGAACCATGCTCAAGAAGATCAGAGTTACTGTAAATAACACTTATATTAAAAAACCGTAAATAAAAAATAAAAAATAAATAAAAACAACACCAACTGCTCTATTCTGATTGGTCGATGCCTTACCAGTTTCACTTAAGATATAAAATATAATTATTTATTTGAACGCTTAAGGAAATCTCAACAACGCACACGACCTCCTAAGTTCCATTGGAAATCGATACGTACGATGACACACTATCAGTTTTTCTGCACACGAAATAGCGCATAATTTAAAGCTTAATCTTATTAATTTAAACCCAGCTTAAGAGAGTAGTTAGAAATAGTATGTTCTAGCACAACTGGCTAATGGCTGCGGAGCCACGGCAGCCATTGCTCTGTCATTCCTCGTCAGTAGTGGTCATCCTGGATTACCCTTATTTCTTTTTTTTTCTTTGGAATTTTCTTTATTTTTCCTCCTGCTCTATCATTCCACCTCGACTCTCCATGCTCTTGCATTCCGATTAGTTTTCTCATGCTGACATTCCGATGATGTTATTTTCTCACGTTCTGTCATTCCCTCCTGTTTCTCGCTCTCGCCCATTCTATCCATTCGAGGATTCTCTTATATTCCTCCTGAACTCCTTTATTTTCTATCTCGTATCTTATTTATTCATGCCCTCTCATTCGTTTCTGTCTCTCTCTCTCTCTCGTCCATTCTCTTCCTTGCGGTTTATTCTCATATTCCTCCCGGTTTTAATTATTTTCTCTCTTATCCTTTCCTCTTTCCCTCATGCTTTTCGCGTCCCCCATCTTGGATGTCATCACCATCGTCTTCTGTAGACGGCAATCTGCATGCCCCCAGGCATTCTTTGAGTTCCGAAACACCTACTGACTAAAAAAAAATTCCCAGCGCATGCCTGCTGGCGACGAGTGAACCAACACATGCACAAAATGGCTGTGCTGCTAGCCTCGAACTGAAGAACTTCAAACACACTAGTTGCATGTGTGATTATAGCGTAGATGTCGTTAGGTCCGCTCATGGTGGTCACATTGAACATTTATGATTGTATGGTAAACAAACTTTATGGTTCCACGGTTCATTTGATTGGTCTATCAAGGTTGTAGATTGTTTGGGTTTGATATTATACTCCTTCAAAGTTGGGGTATTATTTTATACTGATCCTATATATTCCTCGATTTTTAGAATTTTTTGGGCGAGGGGTGTGATGGTGTCGAGGGGGCGAGGTGGATGTGGTTTATGTTTGGTGGGCGGCGAGAGGGTGGTTGAAGTGGAGGGGGGAAGGAGGAGCTGAGAGTGGTGTGATGCAGTGAGGTGTTTGAGAAGGGATGGAGAAAGTGTGGTGCGGGGTGTAGACGTGGTAGGTTCAGGATATGGTCCGGGGGAGGGGGCTATGTCCGCTGATCCTCCCCGATCCGCTGGACTTGGTTCGGAGTCTAAAATCCTTCTCTCCAGCACTGAGGATTATGTGGCTCATTCCGCTAAGAGCCTATAATCTTCTTGCTCGACTGAGGATTTTTCGAATCTTGCTTCGGGTCCGCTTTCCTCATTTTTCATTTTTTTTGGAAACTGTTTTATAAAAAAAAGTGATTTTTGGGAAAAATAATTAATTTCGGAAGTGGTTTTTTGAGTGAAATAAGCAATTTTTGTAGATGACATGGCCGTCCCACGCCACCGACCAACATGGCCGCCGGCCACGCCTACCAAGATAGCGGAAAACTCCCACTCCTGTAATCCTGCGCCAAAACATAGATCATTATACTACAGGCTGTGTCCTAGATATGTCATGTACCGCAAGCATTTTGTACTACTGTTAAGGTAACCATATCTAATTATTATTAAATAGAAATTTTAATCATATTTTACCGAAAAATTATAACATTTCATTTATAATTAATATGAATAAAACCATAGGGAATATAGGTGCGTTGGTAATGTCTTGGAAGAAATAGTTCTCATGCAAAATATCATTAAACTAAGTGCTCACGAATGCGGTGCGTTGTCCCTCTGTTGTAATGTTCTATATTTGGTTAAGCTTTGTTTGCACAAGGCGAAGTAATATCCTGGAAGTAGAATATGAGCAGGGCTTCAGAAAAGTTTGAAGTAACCGTAAATGGAATATATTATGTTGTAGCCAATGAAATTCTGCGACGAGTCTGACGTCAGTTTTACGTTGACAAAATTGTTTTAATGTTTTAATCGTCTGTACACATACAAAATGGATTTTAGTAATAGGAAAGTGATTTAAAATAACTGGCAATTTTTCCTTTTGTTTAAAATCTTTGCTTTTGCGATCGTAAATATGTGGATAATTTTTGAAAAAATTGTGATAGTACACTGTCGCACGTTCTTTCCTCTAAATTTATATCTTGCGACATTTATTCGTTCCTGAATTATAACTGTATTCCTCCGATAACTACACAAGGTTTTAAAGATAAACTGCCTGGGCTGCTCTCAGAAAAGTTAGCCGAAACTAAATTAAATTTAAAACATCGCCTACCTGGCGCTTGAACTGCGTTGCAAAGTGTTTGAAATACACGTTTCTACACGAAACTATTAAACGTGCCTTCAATGTGCTGATCTACGAGAACAAATACTTCAGACGAGGTCTGTTGATCGCTTTTAAGGCTTCACGCACAAACACCGTTTCGGAACACTCCACCATTGCTTTACAAACGGCAGTCAATATATAATTTCTGCTATAATTTGCTAAGGATAAGGCCCCAGGTTGCAGTTTGGCGTGAAATAACAGCACGACTTTGCACACTGACTCATAGTGGTTTTCGCAATCAATACACGACAGTTCCGTGGCAAATAACAATAATAGGAACAATCAATTTGAACGAAGTAGGCCCTGCTTGCTACATACATAGTAAAAGATCAAACAAAAATATCTCGTTGTTTATTACCACACAAAGGCAACATTTAGAGTCAAAACCAACAAAACACCCGGCGAAAAAATTTCTGTTGCACACGATTTATCGTGGACGACGTTCGAAGTGAATTAAATATTGTGGTACTACTAAATGGCATTAGGAATACTGGACTAATTTATGTGACATGAAACGTGACGTGCTCGAAACAGAATTCTGATGCAGTAACACGCATCTGTAAACGGATTCGAAACGGTAAGTCCGCTCATACCGCGAAACTGGTTCTCGTCTGCCAACCCTGAGTGCAGACGAATGCTGTTTAGAAATTCTCGTGTGTTGCAGCAGTTCAAATGAACCCGTGCACTGTCACGCTTGAAACCCACGTGGCAGCGCTGATACGGTAATTAATGTCGTAATCAGCGTACAGACTGACAATACCTTGCAGGAGCTACATAAACACACAGACTCACGCATCGTGCATTATATATTGCATAAATCATACCGCACAGTCACGGCGGATGTGCATTCTGACATTCCTGCTCGGTATCTCCTTCCTGGCCATAATGTACTTAGACCTTCTGCCAAGTGTAAACATTAACAGACATGGTCCTAGTGATTGGTACGCATGCTCATAAACTTTCATAAACATAAATGTGTTCATATTACACAAACAGTTGCATTCATATGAATAAAAAAATTAAAACCATTATACATAACGACTCTGAACAAAACCGACAAACTCCATAAAAAAATAATTCGAAAACATATATTCCACCAATGGTCAAAAATGTTTCCTAAGGGTGGTACACGCCCTGAAGCGGAAAATAAAAAAGGGGGGGGGGCTAAAACGCGCATTTATGGTAAAATTACAGAAAGTATTTTTAAATAAATATAGTGATCCAGTCCGACGACGAACACAAAAAAAAAAAGGATAGCATAAGAGTAACAAGACGAAACCAGCCAAATGTACTGAAAAAGTAACGGCGTTTCGGAAGGTGCGATCTGCACCCTTCCTCAGGTGATTAAACAATCTACTTATTTATCTTACCACTTTTTACTACATTTTTGTTGTTTCTCGATCATGTAGTTTAGGTCGTTCTTTTCCCGTAGCTACTGTGGGTAGTGAAAGTCCAGTCAAATTCTGAATCAAGTTCTACCAAACCATTGCCATTTAATTAAAAAAAAAAGTTTCCTGGTGTTATTAAAAAATGAAGCAAGTCGGGATGCTATCGGATTACCAACTTAAAAAAAAACTTTTTTACACCATCATTTTTTCTGTTCCTTCATAGCCTCTAACATTTTCACCACTTGTTATCGGCTATTGGCAGTTTGGTCCCGCGAATTTGTAAAATGAGCTGTGAGGCTACCCTGAAAATCCTCCTCACACGACCTCTTGTGATTTGTCCGTAAGTCCTAGGTTTATGTTAGATCGAGATCTAACATAATCTAATGTTTACGCCAAAGTTATGTGATTCTCGCAACATTATGGTTTTTTCCTTCTCACACCCCAGCTTTAAGCGCAAAGGATTAACCGGGAGCAACTTTCAAGCTAAGCTATCCTTAACTTACGACTGAAATCGATAAAGACACCTATGNGCAAAGGATTAACCGGGAGCAACTTTCAAGCTAAGCTATCCTTAACTTACGACTGAAATCGATAAAGACACCTATGCCTTACCTAGGGTTCAAATAAAAGTTTCAGTACCCTTAAGCTGGCGTGCGAAACCACATCACTACGAAAGTCTGCTGAAAATTTTCAGATTACTTTTCGTTAATTAAACCGATAATACAAATGACCGGTCTGGATATTTTATGCAGAAAAAACACTGGCAAAATCACATAGGCAACATGTACCACAAACGACAAAAGACCGCGAATGCCCACAAATATTTCCCGGCAACGAAAATATTTTCAGAAGCTCCAGAAGAAACATTTAATTAATCATAACTAAGAGGTTTTCCAGCAGATTCGTCGTGGATACGTTACAAATTCGTGA
Source organism: Clitarchus hookeri (assembly GCA_002778355.1). Classification (NCBI taxonomy): domain Eukaryota; kingdom Metazoa; phylum Arthropoda; class Insecta; order Phasmatodea; family Phasmatidae; genus Clitarchus; species Clitarchus hookeri. The sequence continues at coordinate 489,199 of NQII01000535.1, read as the reverse complement.
ATTTTTAATGCATCAGACACAACCTTTCTTCGTTATATACAGTATGAGTATAAAATGACACCCCAAATTTGAAGTTCTATAATATCAAAACCAAACAACCTACAACCTTGGTTGACCAATCAAATGAACTGTGGAACTGAGAAGTTTGTTTACCATGTCTTCATAAATGTTCAATGTGACAAGCACGAGCGGCAGTTTGGATGGCATAAACAAAAACATAATATGACCCTGTTGAAGTGCTTTAAAGCAATGTTCTGCTGTAATCTGGCACATAGCTCACTGGCTAACATCATTATTATTATTTTTGTGGTTAATGGAAAATACGGAGGACTTCTATGCACTAAACATTAAATTAAGCGACCATCAGAGCCAAAAACATTAAGCATACTACTTAAAAAATAATAACTTAATGAAAGAACACGTAATTTTAATTAATTTGTTTTATTAATATACTGCTAATTTATCCAACATCGACTACATGTCATTATGAGTGATGTGCAGATCTCGAGTCTCGGCAGAAAGATTAAAACAAGCAGAGGCTAACACACTGGCACATTACAAGCAGCAGCGACCCATCATATATTGGGCTCCCAGACATTATGCAACTCGCACTAATTAGGGGAGATATTTACACGTGCATCAAGAGTGGGTTCTACAACATACTGTTCAGTGAAGGCGGGCAAGTCTAGCGAACTGCAACGATGCGTCGGTATCAAGTATCAGGCCAAGCGAAGAATCCAGAACATATTACAACAATAATAGCATATAAAACATATCCGCGAAGCGCCAACCGGGAGGGGAACACCTCCCATCCCAGCGGCACAGTATTTGAGACAATTACGCCACCAGAAACTGTATAATACTTGGCAATACTTTGTACGGGGTCTGTCTGTCTGTGGACCCACGCCGAGATGAAGCCATCACGATGTAACTTGGCGTGCCGCTCGTCACCTTCCGATTCAACACTCAGCGTCCGGCGACGATATCATTCAGGTTAGTCATACACTGTAATTGATTAGGACCTACCTCGCCAATGCCTTATATTTATTGTATATAATAGTAATTGTATTAAATATGTATTCTGTCTTCATAATTAACTTTCAGTTCTTCCCTCATAATGGCATAAACCTTCCATAGTCACGAGCACAAAATATTAAAAACATAACACTCGGGTTCGCACAAAACGTGCCGCAAAGAGAGTTTTTGCGCAAGCAAACGGCGAGCACGTGATTTATCGCTGCTAAAACAAAACGAGGCGTGTTTCCAGCCTGTTATCTTTCGGCGGCATCTCGAACACGGGACAGGAATAACTTGCACACACGTGTGCGCCCTTGGGATTGGCTTTTCTGTTTTTCTAGTCGCGTGCAAGGAGCGACGGTCGGGAAGCATCAGGCGAGAAATGAAGTTCCCCCCGCAACACACCGAGCAAATTTGCTTGGCATTAAATGCCTTTGGGCATGCCACGTCTCCCGCATTGCAGGTCATCCCTCAAGAACGTTGATAGTACAGTAAAACGAGCAAATTATGAGTTACTCATTTCCAATGAGTCAGTGGAGAGATTTGGTCTTGAGAGCCGATGAGGATGAAACGAGGTGAGTATGGGGCAACGCCGGAATGCAAGGGTGGGGGAACGGGAGATCTCCGAGAAAACCCGCCGACCAGCGGCATCGTCCGGTACGATTCCCACGTGCGAAAATCCGGGGGCGTCACCGCCGAGAATCGAAACCGGTTCGTCTTGGTGGGAGGCGAGTAGTCTAACCACTAGATCACCGTGGCCCCTACTCATGTCCAGTTTTATATTTTAGAGATCTTAGTGATGCAGATGGGCAGGCTGAGTCTCATCCGCCATACTAGATATTTTATTAGAGTTTTNATATTTTAGAGATCTTAGTGATGCAGATGGGCAGGCTGAGTCTCATCCGCCATACTAGATATTTTATTAGAGTTTTAAAAAAAGTAAAAATGTCAAAGAAGCAAATACAAAACTTCAGCTATTTACCTAACCTACTCTGCAGTGAAGACATAACGTCTGGACCATTAAGAGTAATTACGTAACAATTAACATAGTTCACTTGATATTCATTCTTGTTTATGCCTAAAAACATATTTTACGAATTTTTTCGAAATAATAAAAGTTTTGCAGTTTCAGAAAAANTTCATTCTTGTTTATGCCTAAAAACATATTTTACGAATTTTTTCGAAATAATAAAAGTTTTGCAGTTTCAGAAAAAATATCAGAGTCGTGAAATAAAACCTTTATCACAGAAAATGTGTACCTTTAATTGTGGCCATATTTAAGTTTCACATTAAATACACAGATTGCAAGTTATTAATTATTTTTTTATTAAAAGTGCGATTTGGGTACTATTTTTTTCAAAATGGTGGCGATCCTACGGGTATGACGATTGTACACACTTCATAATTGGATTCCTCATTCTTTATTCCGCTCGGAAAATTTTGTATTCCATTTCTGTTGCAGTTAGTCCCTCAGACGGTCATGCTTTTGCATAGCTTTCCTATAAGGTCGATATAAACCACATTCCTGACCCACCCTAGTGGAAAGGGACTCATCTTTAAATTAAAACTTTGTATTGACAACACTTTTCGGCAGTAATCGTATCAAGAGCTTGTTTACGTACCACTAACGCAAAAATTTAGCCTAGCAGTGGGAATAAGTACGGCCTTAATGCGGCTGCACCAGGGTCCATGGCAGCACTGGAACAAAACCTGCCGAGTAACCCTACCGGAAATTGGGGAGCGAAGAGGAGTGAGGGGGTGGAGGGAAACATGCGAAGCACGCAGAACGGTCGGGCGCCACATCACAATGCACGAGTTGCATTAACAACATATATATGGGAACGCTGGCTTCGTTCCAGACTTCTTGTTCTAGTTAACGCCACATGGCAGGGAATTTGCAGCGACGTACTTCGTGTGCCAAATGCCCGTAGCACAAACTACACATTTCGTAGGCGATAGCGAACCGCATTATTCACTGGCCAGCTATTTATTTCTAGTAGTTCCTATTGGGGTGGTTGGGGAGGGGGGAGGGGGATAGCATTAAATTGTTCCGCGCCTAATAAACTGAGTGATCCCATTATCGAATAATACTGTTTTCGTTCGCGTAGTTAAATATCGATTGTTTGGAATCGTTGTAACCTCAGCACACAAACCTCTCGTACAATAATTTGCGTAATCCAAAGAACCAATCAACGTGATGGGTACTGAATAACCACTAATGCACAATGGACATACCAACCAGAAAATACCATTCGTCTGTTGTTTGGACGTCAGAGCAGCCGAGCTACGTAAATGATAAATGGAAGGTCACGGTTTTCAGTCCCACATCCGTAATTAGTATCACGAGGTTTGTAAGTAAAATCAAGTAAATACCAAAGATTTTCACCTCATGACATCCCAAATATTAAGGCGTGGATATGAATGAACGATTTCAGAAAAAAAACTGTGTCAATACGGAAATTTAACTCCTGTTCAAGGTCACCAACTGCATTTAACCACACATCGACTTGCAAATTTATATTACAATCGACCCGTGTCTTTAAACATCAAGCATACTTTCAAGCACAAATTGAAAAATATGGACTCTGAATGACACAGCAACTTAAAATAACTTTACAGGGTAAAAATATTGGCACAACAGGCAAAGATACTTCAATTCCACAGTTTCTATTGATCAATGATTACATTCTATAAAGCTGTTAAACTTACTGTATACGTACGAAAATTCGAAAGTTCAAATTGTACAAACACGGTGATTCCAATTGCAAGGTACGTTACCTCTACTACTTACGCTTAAAAAATAATGTAAATACATTAAGTACATACACTATAAATAAAAATAATTCAACTTCAATTTTAAAAAGGTGTGATACATCCCGACACTTGCTGCAGTAGGTATTGAAATGTTTTAACATTATTTCATCACCTGGAGTAGAGAAGGACATATATGATACGTGAAACTTACACATGTGACGGAAGCACTAACAAAGTGCATATTTATTAATAAAACGGCTGCTCGAAATTAGTATCACAATATGGATTTCTGTTCTTTAGACCTGACATTTCGATCAATTGTAGTTTCCTTTACAAAATCTAGGAAGTTATCAAACGGCACGGCACAGACCCGACGGAAAGACGAAACGTATTGATGCTCGAGAAAAACATCATCCTCGGTGGAGAAGATGTGAACGTGAGAGATCGTTAAAACTGTTAGATCCCGGACAGGTGATTTATGTGGCAGGAGTCGCAAAGGCTACACCTTTCAAGGCGAGGTTTCGAGTTTGAGTCACGAGTGGCAATAGATATGTGTGCGTGCGCACGAAATATTTTCACCGACCCACAAGAGATGATGCATACAAATACGAATGTTAGGTTCCGCAATCCTTGCCCGACAGAAAACAGCGCGATATTAAACGACCTCTGTGCTATTGTGTGTCGCCTTGGGGACCAAATCATTACACAGTTACAGACTTTACTTTTAAATATCTTCTTTTCGGTAAAGTGCATACTACGAGAACTCTTCAAGAACAGTTTAGGGTTTTCAATGCAGGGATAATTTATAAGTTGTACGAGAAACAATTACCCGATTTTTATACTAAGTTATTAGATTTTTATTTAGATCGGAGTTCCTTCGCTGTCTCAAACGACGGAGAAACTTCTGACAAGAAAATAATTAGGGCTGGAGTCCCCCAGGGCAGCATTCTAGGGACTGTATTATATAATATCTACGCCCACAACATTCCACCCCCCCCTCCCACAACAGGCATATTAATTCAGGTGTTTATACTGATTAGACAGTCATCTATACGCGATATCGCAGTGCTGAACTCGCCACTCAACGCACCCAGGCACAACTCAATGAGCTCGAAAATAATTTTAGCCAGTGGCGAATTAAAATAAACGTGGTTAAATGCGCGTGACAGTAGTATTCACTCCCCCCCCCCCNCTTACCATTCCACCCAAACCAACCAGCTACATCTTACTCTCTTAGGGTAAAATATTTCGTTTACAGAGGAGATGAAATACCTCGGCCTAATCATTGATAGATGGCTGACTTGGCGGAGACATGTGGAAGTTACGAGGAATCCTGCTTATGGCCACGTGTAAGCATTGCATCCACTTATATCTCGTGGCTCAGGCTTGTCGCAGGAAAATGGGATAAGATTATACGTGTCAGTGATTCGCCCCATGTCACGTATGCAGCCCCAGCATGGGCATACCGCGCACAAACTCATTCAAATTCATCGAAGGTGGTGCAAAATAAATACCCGAGATTGGCCGCAAATGCACCCAGATACATCACTATTAGATGTTTGCATGCAGAACTAAGAAAATAGATGCTGCAAGATGTCTTCCGAAAAACGAGTAAGCATTTTTATGATTCTAATGTGGAAAACTCAAATCCTCTTATAATTGTCCCCCTTAGCCCTGTATGTAACAAACTGCAAAGCGTATCATAATAGCTCATGTACTGCGTTTAGTATTAATAAGGTAGTCGTTACTAGCTATGCTCCTTATCTTCGCAAGATGCCATGCACTGTGTTGGCATGCGGCTTTAGAATAACCTGAGAAGTTTTTGGACGACTCTCACGATTTGGTATTGAAAATAATAATAATTAACAATCAGTGTTCCCTCTTACACTTCTCACTCAGTAACAATTACACTACTGCGAAGCACTGTGCGTCCTTCCAGCGAAGGAGGCTCTGAGTGGCCCATGTCCGAAGAGATGGCTGTGAGGCGTGGCACTCCATAACATACATCACCCAGCGAAGCTCCGTGCACTTGTAGCGATAAAGGTGGAAAAAAACTCAGTTACAGTCCTTGGATTCAGAAGCTTGCCTGGGCAAGAAGCTGCTACGAGGCTGCACAGCAATTACACACACAACACACATTATGTCCCCGGGGACTTAGGCTTAAACTAAGTAATGTAGGCTACTATTTTATATTTTCCAGGATAAGTAAAAGCCAGTAAGTGTCGACAACGGCCAACACTTGTTGGTAGCTCATTTTGTTTACTTTTACGTTTTCAGGAGTCTACTGGGGGATTCGGAAGGGAGAGGTCCAATAGCACCACTCCCCTCACCCGAGCGATATGGAAGCATCATTCTGGTTAAGCCAGCGCAAAATATTAAAATCAAAGAAGAAGCCCCACCTCCCTCTCTCCTAAACTTTCTCTACCCACTAATAAAGAGCACGGTTCCTACCTGCCTGCCTGCGTCCTGTAGCATTTTCTATTAATACATGTAACAATGTTGAGTTATCTCCTGCTGAAAAGGGGTTTTTTTATACGGTGTCTTAGCAGGTTTTTTTACTTTATCTTCATAGTTATAAAAGTTAGATGTAAGTACACTCAGGGAGGCTGTCATAGCTCCAATCGCGACCATGGCATCCCAATCCCTCTCTGCCGCGATGCATGCCTCCTTGCAAGATTTCCCTCCCTTGTAGGCGTACGGCTCGGTAACAAACAGTTGGTTTAACCGCGCCTACTTCACGAGATTCTTGCTGAGTCCACTTAATTTGTGGCTATCAGTGGCGTTCTGTGACTCACGATGTTTGACACGAAAATTCATTGGTAAAGTAGAGCAGCGACCACCTCGTTATAGTGCTCAGTGCAAAGAGTGCAGTAAGGGGCAGTATCCCCTTCATCGCGGAATTTTGTTTTACAAATCTTAGTAACCGAACTTCATGACCGGACATCGAAAATCAAAACTTGGCATAACACAGAAGACCACTTAACGGAATTTTTTCAGTTGGTACGGTTTCAGTTATATCCATATCTTCCCATGTGGGACTTAAATTATTACATAATGAGGTACTGTGAAACTTTGATTATGGTTACAAATGTGAAAAGAGTTAACGAGAGAAAAAAGAGCTGTATTTCGAAATAACTGCAAAGATATTCCCTGTATCTTGACAAGCTTAGTTTTTAAAATTTTGAATCTGGAAATTAAGTCACGGATGAATATACGTAAATCCAAGATGGCGCCGATACATCCCGCGTAACGAAGGAATCAAGGCGAAGTGTTGGGCCGAAGTTGGCGAAGCGACGCGCGAAAATGGGCAATCTGTTTCGACTGCGATAAAAGATTTTGCAAAACGCCTGCACGACGATATCCATTTGGAAGATGAAAGAAGCTTACATTAGCAGCCATTCAAACTGCCGGGTTTTAAGGCACCCGCGTGTAAAATGAGACATCAGAGGGCGAGTTGCTATATTCCATTCACGGTTACTTCCAACTTTCCTGAAGCCCTGCTGAAGCTCTACTTTCAGGATATTCCTCCGCCTCATGCAGACAAAGGTTAACCGAGTATAGAAAATTACACCAAAGGGACAACGCACTGCACACGTTCGCACCCAACGTAATATTATTTTGAATAAGAACTATTTATTACTAAGCATTACCAACATACACATTTTCTAGCTGTTTTTATTAATATTTATTATAAATAAAATATTATAATTTATATATACAACATAATTAAAAGTTAAATTGAATTACAATTAGGTACTTGAATGTTACCACAAATACGAAACGCTTGCGATATATGATAAATATAGGAAACAACAAAGCCCGTCAAACACGAGGTGGTTTTTCATAGGTTTGATTTAAAAAATTCGAAGAAACCGCGAATAGACCAAAGCATCGAAACCTAGGCGTTTCGTCCGCTAGTGCCGAGCCGCCCCAAGAACTTAGCGTGTTTAAAAACGTTAACATTCCGAGGAAAGAAGGGGTAGAGGGCCAAGTGCAGTCGTAACAAGTCTGTTTTATCCGCGAAACATCCTCGCTGGAATCCCGTCCGATAAGCGGCTGCGCTACGCCCGTTGTATGCCCACGCACGCACAAATGCACAAACGGCAATGGCGGTACCCCCTCCACCCTCCCGCTCCCCAATTCCTTTCCGCGCCCAGTCTTATAAAACTTTACGACGCCAGTTACCGCGCGAGTCGGGGATTTTTTTTTACGGCGGCGGACGGTTGGCGAGACTGGAAAATGGCGACTCGCGACTGTC
>NQII01000535.1:461307-481151 GCA_002778355.1 Clitarchus hookeri | reverse complement strand
GGGGGGGGGGGGGCACACACTATACACCCTTTCGAGACACTATTTTCTCAGGCCACAGCCGCGTTGCCAACCACAATACTCAACGGACATTTAATCACGTTTAAACATTATAAACATAGGAACAACCACAATATATTTGCTCAATTATTTATTACTGTGAGATGGAAAATAACTTCACATTTTAATACATAGCAAATTGCACAAAGATCATTTTGTAACTCCTCGCAATCGTTGCACAGGTTTTGCCCTGTTGCGCTTGACGCTTTGTACCTTAAGCGTCGTGTCCTGTCTACTAAGAGCGTTGATTTTCGATTTAGTTTGTTATAAGAACGGTGAAAATAAAAACTAGTTTGAGAAAATTGATGTCGCCAGTATTCAATGCCTAATTGTAGAAAGTATTCTAAGCCAAGCCCCAAAATAATGCATACCAGTTCCCAACTGGATTTGAAAGAAGGAAAAAATTTAAAACCAAGTTCACCTAGACAAGGTTTACTGTCATCAGAGTAGATGATACTTGAATTCATAGCTTATCGTAGTACTGATGTGATATGATGAATGATATGCTGGCAATAATTAGTGCGACATGTTTACAATTTGCAGCTTAAAATAAGAGCTCTACTTAGTTCCTCTGTTGGCGTGACGTCACACGCCGCGAACGCGCGTCTTTGACAACCGACTCCTCAACGCGACGTTCCGAAATGCTACTCCGAGAGCAAAGTATAGCCTACTCATGGTTAACTGAGTACTTTTGAAATAAACCTTTTGAAAAATTCGCTGCCCCCACCTGCATATATTTGAACGGTCACAATGACTGGCGTGCGCCCAGTAAAGTTGGCAACAACAGAGGGAAAGCAGTTCTATGCCTTGACGTTGCATTATTAATTTAGAGTAAACTCTTGTGAATGCTGAAATAATTTATTTTGCGTCCTTTTTTTAATGTGTATAAGTGCAAGAATAAGCGAATTAACACATATTATTTTAATTTTAAAATAATTTTATTGTTTTACTTGACCGAAAGCATGAATATGGTGATCAGGCCCATTGCATGATTTTTTTTGGAAGAATAAACAATGTGCAAAGAAGTANGACCGAAAGCATGAATATGGTGATCAGGCCCATTGCATGATTTTTTTTGGAAGAATAAACAATGTGCAAAGAAGTATATATTAAGCAGAGCTCTCAAAAGCGGTATTTTGAGCAAGCATTGTGCAACATGCTGTGTTTACAAACACGTTCTGACTAAGTCATCAATGCGTATATTCAAAAAAGTATACAACATTTTATACAGCATTTTCTCTTTTTTAATGTATATAGAATACATACACACAAAATAAGCTATATATTTACTATAGAATAATAATAAAAATTATGCCCAAAATGCAGCCGTAAAAACAACATAACACCATATATATATATATATATATATATATATATATATATATACACACACACACACACACACACACACACACACACACACACTGGAGAGCCAAAAAAAAGTGGTATAGGCGTGCGTATGGAAATAAAAGAGGTATGAAACCAATCAGAGTAATGCGATGCGGTCGGCAGCGCCTATATATAAGACAACAAGCGTCTGGCAAAGTTGCTAGATCGGTTACTGCTGCTACAATGTCAGGTTATCAAGATTTAAGTGCGTTTGAACGTGGTGTTATAGTCGGTGCACGAGAGATGGGACATAGCATCTCCGAGGTAGCGATAACATTTGGATTTTCGCGTACAACCATTTCACAAGTGTACCGTGAATATCGGGAATCCGGTAAAACATCAAATCTTCGACATCGCTGCGGCCGGAAAAAGATCGTTAACGAACGTGAAAAACAACGACTGACGAGAATCATTAAACGTGACAGACGTGCAACCCTTTCTCAAATTGGCGCAGATTTCAATGCTGGGGCATCAACAAGTGCCAGCGTGCGAACTATCCAACGGACCATCATTGATATTGGCTTTCGGAGCCGAAGGCCCACTCGTGTACCGTTGGTGACTGCACGAAACAAAGCTTTACACTTAGCCTGGCCCCACCAACACCGCCACTGGACTGTTGATGACTGGAAACACGTTGCCTGGTCTGACGAGTCTCGTTTCCAATTGTATCGACCGGATGGACGTGTACGGGTATGGAGACATCCTCATGAATCCATGGACCCTACATGTCAACAGGGGACTGTTCAAGCTGGTGGAGGTTCTGTCATGGTATGAGACCCCTGATACGTCTAGATACGACTCTGACAGGTGACAGATACGTAACCATCCTGACCGATCACCTGCACCCATTCATGTCCATTGTGCATTCCGACGTACGTGGACAATTCCAGCAGGACAATGAGACACCCCACACATCGAGAGTTGTTACCGGAAGGCTCCAGGAACACACTTCTGACTTTTAGACACTTACATTGGCCACCTAAATCACCACACATGAACATTATTAAGCATATCTGAGATGCCTTGCAATGTGCTGTTCAGAAGAGATCTCCACCGCCTCGCACTCCTATGGATTTGTGGAATGCTCTGCAGTAGGTATTCATGGTATGAATTGCCTCCTGCATACCTTCAGACATTAGTCGAGTCCATGCCACGTCGTCTTACGGCACTTCTGCGTGCTCGCGGGGGGCCTACACGATATTAGGCAGGTGTACCAGTTGTTTTGGCTCTTCAGTGTATATATATATATATATACACACTAGTTTTATCATCCATTATTTGTAATTTTTCATCTTTATCTACAACCAGAATGTGCACATTTCCTTCCGATTCACTTATTGCTATTGTTATATTTACATACAGTAATACGTAATATTATATTTGGATTTATATAACATTTATATATAGGATCTTCACAAAATCACAGACAAACTCCGTCAAGTGATTCCTCGCATAAATATAGAAGAAAAGTATATACATTACATTTAGCCTAGCTCGCTTCCTACGGATGGCACACGCCCGTAAAGATGGAGATGAGCGACAACTTTATTGCGAATAACACGGGACCTAATGCACTCCTCTGGCGTAGCACTCGCCACCAATGCGACCGGATACACCTGGGTGGCTATTACTACTACTACAGTTATGCACTGCACTACAATTCATTTCATCTATGTTGGCTAAGTAAGCGGATATGGGGGGCCTGTACTGCCTTACTCGATCCTCCTCCCACCATCTACGGTCCTTCCGTTCGGAGTCACGTCCTCTTGCCTCAAGTAAAGTTTCCGCGCCGAGTAGTCTTTAACGAGCTTCGTTTCCCTTATCCAATAGTTATTTCCACACAAGACGGGCGGAGCAGCGAGGGAATGCGAAAGCGGTGGGGAGGAGCAGTACCCCCGAGAAAATCCACAGACCAAGGACAACATACTCCATGTGGAGTGGAAATATTTTGGCGGCCCTTAACATGGAAGTTTTGAGAACCAATGAGGGTGAAACGAGGTGAAAATGGAGCAGCGCCGGAATGTAGGAGTGGTATAAACGGGAGATACCCGAGAAAACCCGCCGACCAGCGGCATCGTCCGGAACAACAATCTCCACAGGCGAAAATAGGGGAGAGACTCCGCCGAGAATCGAACCCTGTTCGCTACGGCAAGGGGGGGGGGCACTTGTCTGGCTCCTAAATCGCCGCGACCCTCCTTGAAGTCTAAACGAAACCACGCAAATAATTACAATCACAGAAAAAGGACACTCCGGCTAAAACTAAATGATTTAATACTTCGCTTCACACATGGTACCAGGCGCCAAAATCATAACGTCAAATACATAAGGTTGATACAATCTTTATTTCCTTATGCCCATATAGACTACAAAAAATATCACTTTAACGAGTACACGACACATGATCAGCAGAAACTCTTCAAGTGTAAGAAAGTATGGAAGCTTTTTATATCAACACTTTTTTTCCTTGTGTGCTAGATATAACAAGAGGGGATTTACATAATTAACTCTGCAAATAAAGGGCCCGGGAGTGGGGAGACATACATTAACACGTTTCTATTAGTAATAAATGGTGGCAGAGTTGTACATTTCGAGCTTTGAATTTCATTATATTACAAGTCGTTCTCGATTTTCTGCCAGCTTGTCCAGTACACAGTTTTCTACAAAGGCGGTATTCGCGTGTACGAAGAAGCTGAGCTTAACGACATGAAATACTGCTCCAATAAACGGGAATATGATACGAGAATAAAAGTTTAACTGCACGAGTAGTGCAAAGAGACGACACCGAGTTTTATATAGAATATACACGAAAAGGGGGGAGAGGAAACCAATATTCTTATCCACTGCTCAGTCGCCAAACTTTTCGAGTAACTAATAACCAAGTGAGCAAATAAAAGAAAACACTCCGTAACTGTAGTCCCAAAGACGTCCTTAAGGAACTTCGCAAGACCAGCTTAACTGCATGAAAACGTCATGCTCGAGGTCTTTCTGGAAAGAGACATATACCACGCGTCTCCGAGGAAGAAAGACAAATGGTCGTTTATTTTATTTAACATTTTACAGCACGTGCGAAGTTTATCTTGTTTGCCTAATAACCGCGATGCCCTTTCGCGACAGAGAAGTTTTGAAATACACAAAAAAAAAAGTGAAGGTAATTTTCTGTTTGACAGCGAATTATGCTACAGCACGTTTCTTTTATACTATTTACACACAGCCCTTCAATAAGGCGTCCACCTTTCAGTCGTTTATAACTCTACCTCGTCGCTTTGTTTGAAATGCATTTCACATTTTTCATGTTCCCTGTAAGGGTGCTCAGTTGTCAAAATCGCTAAAGCCTTCTGCCGTACCTGGGCCTACTTTTATATAAGGCCTGGTGCACGAGCCGGTATTTCAACCACTATGCGAGCCGCCATGGAAGATTTACAGTAAATTAACACGACAGAAGCACACTTGGTAGGTACATACATAAGCATATTTTACACAGTAAATATGAACTCCATTATACCTTTATCAGACCAGAAAAAATGCAAGTTTAACTGCATGTAAAATGTCTATATTTGAAACATAACACGTATTAAGTTTTTCGTTATATAGGCAGTGATCTAAATGTTGAATATGCCTTAAAGAAGCCTATTTAAAAGCTATTTTTGGCGATATTATTTTAAAAGCCGCTTTTAAATCCATTTACATGAATTTCAACCTCATCGATGTATAATCAAGATGAAAGTAACTTTTTCGGGTTCCATCATCTCGTTTCAAGTACCTACTGAGACATATGGAGCACCTTACGCAATGAAACTGTAATATGATTGTATGATCGGCCAATGCGAAAGCTGGAATGGAACTTGCGAACGAAAATGACAGATCCTATTAGCAAACCTGGCCAGAAATCCGGCCACAGCAGACGACAAATGTCATGATGGCAGCCGCAGTACGGAAGTGGTATTAACAGCTGATACGGCAGTCCTTCCGTAAGCTAATAAAGAATATTATATTCCTACCGTTTAATGCGTGTCATGCGGTAAGGTTCCCGGATCACAAAGGCGCTGTAATACCTTAACTGATGGAAAACTAATATTTTTAAATAGGCCACTCGCAACGAAACAAATCTGTGATTTTACAAGAGGATCACCTCGCGAATCTCCAGAGTTAACTCAATTCCAAAATGAGCGTACATCGTAAAGATAAATTCGCGATTTACAATAGTTGTCAGAGTTGGATCATGTCGACGACAGAGTGAACACAACTTTACTGGAATTAATTCCAGCACATGTCCCGTCCAGACAGATAATTACCAGCTGTCGTTCGAGGCATTAACAGTTTTGGTCCGGAGGCTGTATTCCAGGCCTTGGTCAGGCACAGCCGTTAAATTTTAATTTAAATTCGCAGACCACCCCACAGAAAATCGCTCACATCACAGAAGCCACGTAAGAACGGTACCACAAAGAAACTGTGGTAAAATTTCAAACACTCTACTAGGACCTTGAATTTTACAATAGTACGTTTTACACCCGATAATGCCCCGTCAACAATTGTGTTAACGGGTAGAAAAATTAAGGACAGCAAATTTTGTAAACAGGAATATTTTGATTTGTTTTGGTAATCTACGCGTATAAAAATTCTTACTTAATTAATGCTTGATGCCGTAGACTATTACTACAAAAAACTTGTTCCGCATATTTGTTAGTTAAAATAAATTACTTAAAAAACTTTTTGCATTATTTTCTGCTTTCTTTCGAGTCAATGAACAGTATGAAAATGGGAGACGACGGCGAATTCATCTATTGGCTAAGAATACTGGTTGTGTCTAGCTGTCAGTAACGTCCTGAATTCAGACTGATTTTAACGTTTAGTGCCATCTGAAGACTTTAGTCAACTTTCATAGCTAAGTGTGTAATGCGGTGAGTCGCTGCAACATCGTAAGTCGATTGTAGCAACAGCCATTACTCAGCACGTACAGTAAGAACAAAAAGTTTTGTAATGTAAACTAATTACTCTATACCACATTCGCAGATAAACTTAGCATAAAGGCAGAAAATAGGAAATCAACTATGATCAATTTTTCTCTGTGAGGTACAACGTGACACACAAAACAGGCAACTTAAACCACGTATAACTGCTTAAGTCTGTATCATATGTCTTCAGTCCATAGATATTCTGAACAAAACTACAGGAACTATGGGCACATCAGCGTATTGTGGCAAATTGTTGCTCAATTTTACTCCTCAGTACTTGAGTTATATTCTGCTAATAATTTCCGTGAGTATATTTGGCATTGAAATAACCAGTTTTCTGGTAACGTCTGATCCAATACTATTCCATCTTGTAGAAGCACCTGCTTTGTGTTTTGCTGGAAACGTTGTGTTTTTTCGCTCTTCTGCCCAGTTACTTCCGCAGATGCTCAGTGTTGGGTGATTGTGGTGTGGTATTTCATGTATGGAGTGTCTTATAGACAATCCCCAGCCGAAGTATTCCTGCAGTTTGCTTCGGGCCATGGTCCTGTTGGAGATACAAGTTGCCGGGGCTAGGCTTAGTTTTTCTACACTTTCCTTGAGATTTTGTTGCAGAATATCCTTGTAGATAAATTTATCCAGGAAACCCCCAATGAAGAAAAGTTCTCCCCTCCCCCTTACCCGAAATTATCATTAACCAATACCATAATATCACCACCTTCATGTTTTACAATAGGTTGAATATTTTCCAGATCCCAATATGTAGCATGTTCTGGTCATACCAGTATTCTCCATCTTTTCGAAATATGTTACGTTTGTCGGAGAATATGACCTCCTCCTAGAATTCAAGAGTCCTTGGCTACATACGAATTGGCAAACTCAAAACTTACATGTGGTTTCTTCTTAGCATACGTGGGCGGTATCCGTTATTGTCAGAACTCTCCGAATGGTCAGGGGATTGGCTTCTTTTCAACAATGCTCTTACAATTGGGCAGATTTTTGTTTTATCATAATACTAGAATTCCTTTCAGTGACTCTGATTATTTTTATCTTCTCCCAAGTGTATATTTTAGATGGTCGCCCAGTTCTCACCTCTTGAGCAAAGACTTGTTATTTTTATTAATAATAGTCTGAATTGTGTATTGACTTCTCCTGACACTTTTCGCAATCTCATTGAAATATTTTTGTTGACTTTATGGCTGTGTCTTACTGCGAATGTCGTCTCCTTTCCTTAACGTCCTACTGTACTCACCAACACGTGCAGAACCGTATTTCTTCATGATCAAGTAACCTTCATGCATACGAACTACACAACATTCAAGCAAACTCTGACGTACATTTGAAGCTGTGTGTATCCTGTGCCTATGCGTATGTCTCGTCACAAAGAACCTTTATGAAACACTGCTAAATATTATCTCCTCGTGTGCCTTCGAGAATACTGTCACATGAAGTAGTATAATACAGCATAAGAACGCAAACTGTTTTGCCAGTGAACTGTCCCATAACTGTGGCACGTTGTAGTTCGTATTTCGTGATTTAAATTCTTCTGTGCGAATACTTGTGTCCGCCACTGTATTCCCGGGTTATTGTAAGGCCAACTGAACTTCAATGAGCACTATGCCTGATAGTACAACATGCAGAACTCGTTAAATCGTAGCACACAAACTCCCAAATTTGCCAGAGAAAGTATGAAATAAATTTCTTATGAAAGAAGAATTCGTGTATTTTGTAACACTGTACAACCCCTTGCAAGAATTTGCCAGCTTAAATATTTATAAAATTCTACTAATTAGCTTATATTGAATAAAAATTGCTTATTTCAATTATAAATGTTTCAAATTGCACATTTTGCAAACAAAAAGAACCCTTTATCAAAGAAAACTGACATTATAATTACTCTGGTTGTATCAAATAAAAATTACACTAATAAATTATTGGATAAACGTCCATTTCAATCACGAAAGTTATCTTTCTTATAACTGAAATCAATGTACATAAAATCAATTAGCAATTTTTTTTTTATTTAGTACCAATATTTGTTTACATGCAATAATAAATATCATAATTTCCAACAATAAGGAAAATTTTCTTGGGAAATGAGATTTCTGAAGCGCGTAGAATGGAAATACGCTTAATTTTTTGTTAAAAATATGGTCTTATTAATTATTTAAAAAAAATTATATTGGGGAAATAATGGGAAAATATCTGAACAATGTTACAAAATATACGCACTCTTATTTCACATGTAACATAATCCTATATTTCTGACAAGTTTAGTAGTGTGTGTGTGTACACTAGTTTTTAACGAGTTGTGCATGTTATACAGTATTCCAAGAAAAGCCACTCACCGTCTACCTTAAGGCTCCCGCCTACCTAGAGCTATTTTTCGTGTTCTGAGGCCGAGATGAGCGAGAGCGCATTAATTACGCTATCGCCGCTACGCGCAAGGCTCTGAACTGACGTGCGGTATTATCGCCGTGCAGTGTGTGCCTATGTAACTTTCTGCAGTGACTATAATTTTATTGGTGGAAAATCTGTAAGAAGGTTCAATGCGAGGCTCTTGAGTATTTTTGTATGTATCTGACGCGTATGTTTTGAGATACGGAGCTTTCAAAAAGCAGTTATTTGGCTATGTTGGAGTGCTCTGAACTGGTGTTTCTTATGCGCGTGTGATCTTAAAAGCACTGGAACAGGCCTCGTCAGAAGTGTATGTACTTCTCGTAGATCAACACATTGGACGCACGTTTAACAGTTTCAAGGGGGAAACGTGTCTTTCTAACAGCAGTTCAAGCGCCAGTTGCGCAGGCCCCTTGTATCCAATCCATCTTCGATTTTTCTTACAAATCTTCGAAATGAAAGTTTATGATCAGACATAAAATATCGAAGCTAAACGTGACTTAGAGGACTACTTGACGAATTTTTTTTTAAAGTTGTACGATTTAAATTATACCTGAATTTTCGCATGTGGGATTGACATTATTAAATTATTAGGTAATATTTGACTACGGTTAAAGATGTGAAACTAATAATGTAAGAAAAATAATTTGGATTTAAAATCAGCTGTTAATGTGTTCCTTATTCCTTGACTAGCTTGAAGGGGCCGCGTTGGCTGAGCGGTTAGATTGCTCGCCTTCCACCAAGGCGAACCGGGTTCAATCCCCGGCCGAGAGGGACACTCGTGTCGGACGATGCCGCTGGTCAGCGGGTTTGCTCGGGATCTCCCGTTTCCGCCGTCCTTGCATTCCGACGCTGCTATATTCTCACCTCATTTTACCCTCATCGGGTGAGCCGCCGAAATATCTCAACTCAGCTCATTGACTAGTTTGGTTT
This sequence comes from Clitarchus hookeri, assembly GCA_002778355.1. Lineage (NCBI taxonomy): Eukaryota > Metazoa > Arthropoda > Insecta > Phasmatodea > Phasmatidae > Clitarchus > Clitarchus hookeri. The sequence continues at coordinate 471,426 of NQII01000535.1, read as the reverse complement.
TTAAATATTGACTCCGAAAATTAAGTCATGGAGGAAAATACGTAAACCCAAAATGGCAAGGATAATTGCACATGTGCTGTAGATTCGTGCAGTCCTCCGCTAGCACTGCAGCGTTTTCGCGGACCTGGCCGGGGGAATAACCCTGCGGGCGGTCTGGCGGCACCTATGTGGGGGGTCCCTGGCTCCCCTTCCGCCCCCCCCCACCCGAAACATAGGCCGACCCCGTGCACATTCGGAAATTCAATTGCAATTCCCACTCGTGCTCCTCCCCCCACACCGGCCCCTCTAGCAGTGCGGTTAGCTGCGGGGGCGAGAGAGAGAGAGAGAGAGAGAGAAAGAGAGAGAGAGAGAGAGAGAGAGAGAGAAGGAGAGGGCACAGTGCAATATAGGTTGAGCGCGCGCAAGGGTTGATAATACAGAGCGATGAAGGGGGATAGGTGGTGCAGTTCAATGCTGTTCATATCGGAATATGACGCGGACTTTTTCACCAGGGCACTTAAACTCGCGGGTGGGATAATTGCCTCTCTGACTAGCCCAATGGTTGGTATATTGAATCGGGTGGGGGTGGGGGGGGGAAGCATTTCCCACACGCGTTTAGGCCACCCCTGCCACAGTTTTTATCTGGCCGAGATCTCAGACAGGTTTTATCGTTAGCATATTCGGTGGACTCTGTGCTACGGCCAGAGCGAGTGGAAGAGATTTGGGGGGCACGTTTCATCGAGGTCTTCGGAGCCAATGAGGGTGAACTGAGGTAAGTATGGAGCAGTGCCGAAATGAAAATGCGGGGGGGAAACGAGAGATCTCGAGAAAACCCGCCAACCAGCGGCATGGTCCGGCACGATTCCCACGTGCGGAAAACTGGAGTGAACCGGCCGGGGAATGAACCCTGTTCGCCTCGGTGGGAGGCGAGTAGTCTTACCTCTCAGCCACCGTGGCCCCTGCCACCGGGCGGCGGCAAGAATACAACAGGCGAGGCAGTGACAGAGGTAGAGCTGGTCGCCTGGTGATGATTATGTTTGTGTGAGACAAAAACCGACGAAGCGCTACGGTGCACGCCGACCGGCGTATGCAAAGCTTTATCACCTCTACGCGCAAGGCACTGAACTGTATAGTGCAATCATTCCGTTGTAGACTCGCAAAGGTCCTGTACGTATCTACCACGCAAGTAAAAATGCGTGTCTAAAGACAACCCTGAAGTTTCCGAGACACTTTTCAACCATTTTCACGCCCAAAAAAATTATTGGAGTTAAAATGAAAACTTTAAAACTTTCTTGGGTACGAAACGTTTCTCAAGTGTTTTTCGGGTTAAGGCACCACTACAAAATATCCACCCGTTTTTTAATCACGCGTTTTCTACGAAACCTCTGCATGAGCGTAGGGGATCGTGAGGGGTCCGGACCCAGTGGCGTAGGCGGAAATTTATTCTGTGGGTATTTTTCTTCAGTGATAAAAAGCAGCGCCTATAAATATTTTTGAACTGACGAGCAAAAGTAGATCTAGATATTTGTAATTTTAATTTTAGTTATTTTTGCTGTTTTATTCACCTAATTTCTCGTTTTTCTAATAACTAGCTATATGTTTTATTTTTTGTTAATGTCCTTCATATATCCGGGGGGAAAGTGGGGTTGAACCCGGAACCTTCTCGCCCCCCCCCCCTATTTCGCCTCTGGCCAGAACCCCAAAGGAATTACCATCATCGCCATGGACCCCTGAATAATACTCACACTGGTTTACTGTTAGACTCTCATCACTTCTTAAAATAGCATTAAATCCAGTCTATAATTTTACTTTTACTTCAATATCGAAGGTTCTTTAGGTATACATTCGGGATGCAGTGAGAATCACTAGACACTGCAGGATATGAGGAATACAATCCAACGGACAGCTGTAACATTTTCCCGCCAGTCAACACAACAATATGTTATAACTGGACAATACATACAATAACGTGTCTGTAAATGAACATTGATGTCCCTTAAATTTTATTTCGTAAGAATTATGTAACATTTGATTAATTTTCTACATAGAGTTCAAAAAATACCATTTATGAGTAAGTAAGCCTATGCATTATTACTTTTTATTTAATTCTGACTGCAGAAATTTTGAAAACAAATTAATGGAATTTAATTTAATTATAACTGAACGCGTTTAAGAGAACACCAGCAGTCTAACGTTAGTAATATTCGGGAATCAATATAATTATATTGTGCACCAGCAATAATAAATTAATAAGTCTGAAATAAAAGCTAGCCACCTCAGCATCTTTCGATCTCTAATGGGCGTGCGTGTAGAAGTCGAGGGGTATGGTGAGTACAGGTCACCCCTTCACTGGAAAAAATATGCATTTTACACCCTTGTTCATGCACCAGCCAGGCGAAGCCCTTTAACGCGTCGTAAACTGCCCGCGATGCGAATTCTTTCCCGTCTTCCCCGACAGTCATAACGACCACGGCAGAACTGGTTTGGGAGGGGGGGGGGAGTTTTTCCCTTCTTTTACTGTCGCCGCTGGACGCGGAGGCTTGGTCCCTCTCCATAAATATCGGTGCGGAATCTTTATTATGATCCCATAGCGTGAGCGAAAACGAACTAGAGCCAGTCGGCTACGAACGCTTATTCCACGATTGCCTAGGAAACTCGGGCACGGTCGTAAAATACCCTTTCCATTTTTCTCACCATCCCCCCACGCACCCTTTCCCGGCCGCTCGTCGCACGCAAAACAATTTGCAGGGGCCGATAAACGCTGATAACCGACCAACCCCCGCGCATTCGAGGCGAATCCTGATCCGACGGATCGCTGCTGCTGCTATCCCGACGAGGGGGGACCGTCGTTCCTGTCGATTCCCTGCGACACCAGTGTACACTAAATGACGGTTCACGACCAATTTCGTGGGACCGCGGTGGTGTACTGGTTACAACTCGCCTCCTGTCGAGGCGAACCGGGTTCGATTCCCGGCGTGGGTCACCCCCAGGATTTTCGCACATGGGAATCGTGCCCGGACGATGCCGCTGGTCGGCGGGTTTTTTTTTTTCGAGGATATCCCGTTCACCCCGCCCTTGTATTCTGGCACTGCTCCATGCCCACTTCGCTTCGCCCTCATCGGCTCTCAAGACCTCGATGTTGAGAGTCGCCCAAGACTCTTCACTCGCGGTCAATTTCGTGTACTGGTATTGGCATGTCCCTGCCTTTTTAAGGTCCGATTGCTACGTCAAAAGAGCATTCAGAGGTAAACCAGGAATAGGGAGAAGAGACCAGTTAAAGATAATGACAAGAAGGTATAAATATATATTTATTGCAACAATTGTGGTCTCGATCTGCTGAGAATAAGGAGTGGAGTGGAGAGATTTGGGCGGCTCTTAACATCGAGGTGTCGAGAGCCGATGAGTGTGAAAAGAGGTGAGAATGGAGCAGCGCCGGAATGAAAGGGCGGGGGAAACGGGAGATACCCGAGAAAACCCACCAAACCAGCGGCATCATCCGGGCACGATTCCCACATGCGGAAATCCGGAAGCGAATCCGCCGGGAATCGTACCCGGCTAGCCTAGATGGGAGGCGAGTAGTCTAACCACTACACCAAGAGCCGGGGGTAAGTCCGAGAAATATAACAGGCTAAGGGACTTGCCCAACCTCGAACACGCGTCCGCCTCGATCGCCAATAGCTAATATAAACTGTAGTCCTGAGCTAATTATATAAAATAACTTCAGTTTGGTTAACAAAAACCTTCCGTAGTCCCTTGTATAATATATAAAATCATAACAGTACGTGGGACACGTCTGCAGCGAACGTTTACAAAAACGTGTGGTTAATAGTGAATGTATACGTCTCATGTTCAACCAAACACAAACGACTAGAAATGAACTAGATGTTAGTGAAGTCGTGATTTAATAGGGGATAACATTTCATTTCGATTAATTTTATTTGCATCCTTATTCTATTAGTACTTACTGCGCGGTATTTGTTCATAATATAACTAACACGCAACGTGGACTACAATACAAAATTAAAACACAGTTAATTGTTACGAGGGTTATTCGGAAAGTAAGATCCGATTTCTTATAAAATATAAACTATCACAGATTTTTTCAAAAACTTTTTTTATTTAATTCCTTACATGTTTCTCTATTTTTCTACACAGTTTACATATTTGTTTAAACATTTGTCATAATGTTCTACAAGCTTTTGTATGCCTAAGTCATAGACGTCTGCCGCCTGTGAGTCTGTAACTGCTTCTTTCAACTTTTATCTTCTCTAAAAGTTGATCACCTTCCTTATGATATCGGTTCAAAAAATCCACAGCACAAGCCATTATTTTCATTTGATGTTCCTCAGTTAGCAGCCTGGGAAACCAACGTGCGCACAATTTGCGAAATTGCAGATTTTCAGAGACAATTTTGTGCAAAGTTGTTCTACCCACATTCGGAAATTCCAATGTTAAAGCTGAAATTGTGAATCGCTGGTCCTCACGGATCTTTTCGTCAAGTCTTTGACCAAATCTTCTGTGATCACTGATGGTCGGCCTGATCGCGGTTCATCATGGACATTTTCCCGTCCGTCCTTGAAAGCTCTCACCCACTTACGCACTTTACTGTCACCCATCGCATTGGGGCCATACACTTGACTTATCTGTCGATGAACTTCCGCTGCTGAAACGTTCCTTGCTGTCAAAAACAGAATCACTGACTGTATTTCACAGTCGGCGAGCTGATAAATTGTTTTAAACATTTTGAACTGACACTGTAAACAGCACACTGCAACAATACCAATGCAAATGGCGTCGTTGAACGAGCAAGGCATGCCGGGAGTCGGTGCGCATGCGCGTTGCAATGTTAGCGCGAAATTCGATTAGCTACGGCGATTCGGACCTTACTTTACGAATAACCCTCGTACATTCAATTTAGACGTACTTTTCAAATAAGCAAAGGAAAATAAAACAGCAATTTATCTTATAGAAAAAAGATATTCTATAAAATGCAATACATTCCATCTTATTTTTTTTCTCCTTCAATTCTATTGGCTGAAGGATTTACGTACACGACACGAAATAAAACATTAATATTTCCTGCACGTCTATACGTCGAGGATATTCCTACACAACACGTACGTAATGACCATGAACTCTTTCATAAAAAAATACCTTCATTCTGATACGTACACGTTTATCATCGTAAACCGGACTAGAAGAAAATCAGCACACAAAAATGACAATATCACATTTCTGTAATAGCGTTTCAAAATAGCAGCACACTAAATTCTCTACCACCATCAAAATGTTCTGTTGTTTTATTACAGTACTGTTTGTTGCGGGAACAGAAAAAAATGTCGCTGAAGTTGTTCCGTCCAAGAAACAATCTGTCCTGGAGTAGGAACACTGTCCTTTTCTGCCAGGCTATTCATCCGCCTCATGCAAGCAAACCTTAAGTCCAGGAAATTACACCAGAGGGACAACGCATAGTATTCGTGCGCACTACGTATAGGTAATAATATTGTGGATAATAACTGTTTTTCTTGCTAGGCATTACCAACATACTTATTTTCTCCCTATTGTTATTCATTTTAATTATTGATGAAATAGTTGTAACGCGGCGTACACACGTTACAACTATTTCCGCCTATATCTGCGCCAAGCACTGGGTGTGGTGGTGCGAGAGCTGAAGGGAGCATGTTTGTGTGGAACGCCCTGCGCTCCGCGGCCCGCGGGAACGGTAGAACTTGGCTATTCCGCCGAGTGTGCGAGCCCCTGCTGGCTCTTACACAGACTGCCTGAGCCCCTCCTCCACCGACGTGCTGCTGTGTGCTTGCAGGTGTATTTATACTGGCGCGTGGGCGTCTGAAGGCGCACTTCTCCGCGGGGCCGTCTACAAGCTACTTGTCCTCTGTTTATGAAGTTCGTCGTCACTCTACGCAACGTGAGTCGAGGTATGCAGAGTTGGTATTACTTCTTGTTTGAGCGGGGTTTACAGTATTTTACAGTCCATTGCAGGCAGTTTGTTATACGGTGCTTGGCAACGTGGTGGCACATTCCTGTAGGTTATTTTGTTTATTGGGGTTTTAATTTTCCTTTTTTTTTCCTATATCCTTTTGGCGTTTCCCTGGTTTGGTGCCGCCACGGAGCCACGCCCGTGTAATTTTCTGGCCGTTAATTAGTACGACCTGGATAGTTAGTTTTTGAGAGTTTTACTGTAATTTTTATTGGGTCGCCCATTTTTCTGCTACCTAGATCCGTGCGGCGTAGTTTGTGTTTGCGTGACGACAAAAGGTCTCTGCCGCCCCATATTTTTTATGCATTTAATTTATAAATTGAATATACAATTTGGCTAAGAAGTATATTTTGGTTTTCCGTCACATGTACAGAATTTTTCAAAATACTGTATGGCACTTTACGGTATATTTTGTATTACGCATGTTGCGTTCATTTTGTATTGTAATTAATTAATAATGTTTGCTAGGAAATCACAGTTATAGTCTCCCTATTTCCCCTCGTGAAACATGACACACTTAGGAAACAACCAAACACGTTATACATGGGGGGATTTTTTTCAAAATTTTGATTTAAAAAGTGTGAAGAAACCGCGAATACACTATATTTGTAAGGTGTATAAAAGAACCGGACTCCAAGCCACACACAAACTAACGTGGCAGCCGAGTGGATAGTGTGGCGCACCCGGAAGACCATCTGAAGGGACGTCGGACAGCCGCCGGATATGAGATAGAACGTAAGCGTGAAATAGCTACCACCGCTCTGGGACACAGTACGTTGCGGTAGGCTGAGAGTCAAGGGATTTCCTGGATCACGTTAAGCTCTTCCCCTCTTCCTCGTTGGGGCGCCCGAGGATCTCTTAAGGCTCCCGCCTACCNCCCTCTTCCTCGTTGGGGCGCCCGAGGATCTCTTAAGGCTCCCGCCTACCCGGTGCTTGAACTGCGTTGCACAGTGCCTGAAATACAAGTTTTTCGACGAAAATATTAAACTGTGAGTCCAATGTACTGATCTACGAACAGAAAAAACACTTCAGACGTGAGCCTTTGAGTGCTTTCAAGACGTCACGCACGTTAGAAACACCATTTCAGAGTACTCAGGCATAGTTTAACATTGCTTTTTCAAATCTCTGATTTTCAAAATACGTACGATAAATACGTACAAAAGTGCTCAAGAGCCCTGCTTTGAATCTTGCCGCAGATACATGGAGCACGATTAGTACACTGTACGCCAGTTCAGAGACTTGCGCCTAGTGGCGATGGCGCACCCGAAGCGCGTGGCAATGTCGCCCGTATCGCTCTCGTGCTCCTCGGTCTCGAAAGTCGAAAGTAGCTTCGCGTGCGGGGATCCATAACGCACACAGTCACGGAGGTTCTCGGAAATGTTTGTTTCCTCGTCGCGGATCCGGGGAAACGCGCGAGTCTGAAAAGTTCAGGGCGTCGAGTATCTCAGTGGAAAGAGTGTAAAAGTTCGACGGCAAATTAAATTTAAAAAAAGATTGATTCTCGGAATTCTGCACGCCGATGCGGGCGTCCGTTTTGTAACATGTTGTTCTAACATGTCGGCAATCATGAAACTCGAAATCGCACAAATTATCCTAAGTTTAAAACAAACGCCCCGTAAAGATAATGCTTCATAATGGCCCTAACAAGCATGCATTTAAGAGAGTAGCCGACAAAAAATTATGTCTTTATTTGAGCGACAAATCCTGCTCAACGTACTACAAGCCGTGTATAAATAATTCCAAGGAACAAAAATTGTAGTTTTTGCATAATCATCACTTTACTGGTTTTGGAATACACTAGAAATAAGAACCAAACTGAATGAATTTCAGAATTTAACTCGAAAATAATGATTAATTAGAAAATATTAATATTATCCAAGACAAATTTTGCACATGTTTTATTTGAATACGAGAAATTTTTCTACATTTTCAATCTGCGTTTCTCTCTATATTTATTAGGATTTTTTTGAGTGCATCTTAAGGCTATGAGCTGTCCTTGTTACGTTTCTATTGTGTGCGCTCACGTTCAGTTTCTCATTAAAATTAAACTACGTAAAAGGGAAACGAGGAAACGCTCGCTCTTTGGGTGGATGTCCTAGCTGGAGACCCTGCGAAGCAGAAGAGGCGAGAAGAAACGCTGGCAGAAACATGAGTACCGAGATAAAAAAAAACCCCGGCCATCGGCAACGTCAGCCACGTTTCTTGCATGCAACATTTCGGACCTGGATCAGTTGTGGTTCGACATTTGATCAATGTTGCGATATTCTTCATGTTAACAGCAAAACTATCGTGGATTATTTGTCAACAAAATACGACACATATAAATAAAATTAAATATTGATGAGGTTGCTATATGCCTTAAGTGCTGTAATGATGTATGCGGAGGTAAAACAACGTTTCAGTTAAAAAAAAAAACTGAACATTTTTACATTCTGCTTAATAAACTTAACGTGTCAACGCATGTTTCTCTCTTCTATATTGGTCTCTTAGTGCATTGTACAGGATTTTTTTTTTTAAAAGGCGTAACTGACACTTCCAAGATGCAACTACGAACAGCACCTCCTGTTAGATGTCAACTATTTCATTTAGCAAGATTATAGGAAAAAAAATATTATTTGAAAAATGAATTTTANCACCTCCTGTTAGATGTCAACTATTTCATTTAGCAAGATTATAGGAAAAAAAATATTATTTGAAAAATGAATTTTAAATACACAAATATACAAAAATACAATACTTCAAACATTTTCATAAAAATATATGCAACAAAGGTGTAATTTATGTTTACAAAGACGTGCAGTTGTCGATGTTTCTGCTGCTCATAACGTATTAGAACACGCAAGTACACGTATTTACTGAACGGTCGGTTACAACAAATGAAAATTTCGTACCTTCCATTCATATACCGCCTCTCAGAATTAGTATTCGCGTTTGTCGAAAACACATTTACGGGCATGGCTGGGTATGTGTCTCATTACGTAATTCCCAATAAACAGAAATTGAAAATTTTTGAATTTAATATTTTTATTGCTAAATCTTATGCAAGTTGTGGTGTAATGCGAAACCTTCGTGATATACACGTTGGTGAATATATGTTTATTTAAAACTGTGGTCACACAAATCGAGCCTCAATAGCATATATCATTCCATATACATATATTTATTTATTTTTAGTATTCCATCGATTTAAGAGTGAGAAAATCCTCTGGGATATGATAGGTGTCAACATTTTAATGTGTAGCCTACAGCATATAACTTACAATATACGACACTATATATGTTGAGTTTAGAGATTTGAGCGGCTATAAACAACGAGGTATTGAGAGCCGATGAGTGTGAAATGAGGTGGGAATGGAGCAGGCATGTCACATGTTTTCAATGCCTAGACTTAAGAATTATCACGTGAATTGTGAATCGTGAATNTGGGAATGGAGCAGGCATGTCACATGTTTTCAATGCCTAGACTTAAGAATTATCACGTGAATTGTGAATCGTGAATTGTAAATCCAGAAGAGTTGTTCAGTGTGCGAGAACGGCGACTACTGAATAATCCATACACGCTTTACTCAGTACAGCCGTGCATCACACGAAGACCAGAAAATGACTTCCATCCTTCTAGACTCCCGTTGTGTTCAACTCAATCAGTACACGAAAACGAAAGAAAAATTTGCCCCCGACTAACTCGGCGAATCATTCCTCTCAATTTCTCTGTCGGTTACTGCGCGTTATTGTCCTAGAATTGTGTAGTGCCACCGCGNAGGGAGGGAGGAAGAGAGGGAGGGAGGGGGAGGGAGAGTCTTCCATTACATTCCCTTATCGCCGGAAGAGATTCTTCCGCCACGGCGCTACAATGACATCCGAATCTCCGGGCGCAATCCTTCCTGCAAAACCACCTACACTCATCCCCTCTCCTTCATGACGCCTTCATAAAGCAAACTTCGAGGGGTCTTATCCCAGCTCGCCTCTTTTATTGTCTGTTCCCCCCAGGGATGGGGAACTACCCCCATTCCCCTCTCAAAGTTTTTGTTTGTGCCATCCTTATCCCGGTCTGTACGACGGCAAGCACCGCACGACGCTCGTAAGAATCTCCGCTGGCATGTAATCTGCCCGTGGTGGGGAAAAATAGCATCTTGCAGAGGGGG
>NQII01000535.1:429059-447412 GCA_002778355.1 Clitarchus hookeri | reverse complement strand
TTGGGGGGTAACGCCCGCCCGCTCGCGCGGCGAGCAGACAATACCGGCGTACAGAAGCGCAGAGCTGCACCGCGTTGTCGCCTACAACGTACACACGAGCCAGGTAATAAGGATGTTGATATCAAAAAAGAAATATCGATATTATTTATATTGGTTATTTATAAAAGTACCGTTTTACGAAACGATATATCGTAAGAAAAATATAGATTTTTGGTAAATCGGAATCCGATATTTTATGTATTAAAGAACTCGACAGATGTAAAATTGCTTGGAATATCAAGTATTAAGAACACGAGGTATTGCAGAAAGATGTGGTGCCTGTTTTTTTGTGCATGTTGCCAAAGTAAACGAAGTAATTTTTTAATTCAATTTTTGTATTCAAAAGAGAGCTTATTACAAGAACATTTTTAACATACTTATTTCCGATACCTTGATAAAAATTGCGATTTCGATAAAATAATGTTGAAATTTATCGACGATTTATATCGACATTTTATTGATATAATATCGTAATTACGATCTATCGATATTTTTTCAACGTCCCTACCAGGTAAGTTGGTTTTAACCTGCCAGCAATAATCACGGCAGCAAAATTCGCGGTTAGCTCTTTCAGTCACAGATAAATTTTATGACAGGCGTTCCGACGAGCAAACGCTTTGTGTGTAACAGTAATTACACCAGAATACCGTTCCGTTATATGCCACGCTCTAACTCTAAACAGTGAAAATTTCTCATTAATATTGATTCTGATAAATTTTGGCAGAATTAATATTGTGACATAATGAGTTTGTAGTTCCCTTGTCTCGTCTGTACTGCAGGCGTAAGGTCAATATCTAGTTGGGTACATGGTACTTCCGGAATTTTCTTTTTCTAAATCGTAAACAAGAGAGAAAAACCAACGTTCTAATATGGTGGGGAAAGACTCCTCTTTAGTGGCCCGTCTGCCCGTAGACTGAAAATGGGGTAGAGTGCACGTGGCAGCTGCATATTAACCATCCTCGTGTCACAACATTGAACGGCTTTCCATGCTACAGAACTGTCACAAACCACGTGGCTTCGACGAAGTTTAACGCGCTGTTTACTTAAGTAGGTGCTTTGATACGATAGTAGGGCACACACTATTTTTTGACAAAGTTTGTCACACCAATATATTTGCATAAAGTTAAACAAAATGAAACAACTTTTTTTTCCCCTCGTAAAAACTTGGGTTTGTTGTAACACCCGATGTTGAACATATAACACGTCGATTTAAAAGTTATTTTGGCAATTCTTGAGCTGATGTTAGAGGACAGGTAGAAAACGAAAATCGATTTAACTCATTGTTAGTTTTACGCATATGACACGACGTAGCCATACGCGTCCGGAGACTTGGCAGTGAACCAAGCACACGGAATACGTAATCAGTAGCGTTTATACACAAGGCACTGAGCTGGCACGGGTTCATACCATCGGCAATAGTCAATGCATTTACACTGCAATGCAGGCATAACATTTCCACCATTAACGTATAATGACGTCACACAAGTAAACAAAGAATTATATTAAAGCGTTCAATACTACTACAACAATTTTAAATAAATAATAAACAGTAAAAAAAAGGCTAAAAATACATAAAACCTCGTTAAACGTAACCAAGACATTGGGGGGTTTTTTTTTTTGCTGATTACGCAAACTAGAAGTTAAGACACGAAAATTGTGTGTGTGTGTGTGTATGTGTGTAAATAGCGAAGATTTGTAAACCACTGAAATAAGAAGCTAATCTGTTTCCTTAACCCGGCCTTGAGGGAAAGGCGGATCTTCCAAATTTAACCCTACGCTTCTCGCAGCCAATCCGCAATATAGACGTAGGGCGCAGCGCCATGGAACTTCGCTTATTTCCTATGGCCTGAGCGGCATCTTAAGTACCCGATCGCAACGACCTCCCGTGAAAAGAAGTGATCAGCTTCCCCTCTCTTCCTCGCACCAACCGCCGAAACCGAGAGAAAAGAAACACTCCACCCATCAACCCGCCCCCCTGGTCCACGTCACTGGATGGGGCTTCAGTCCCAGACTCGTAAAATACAGCCCGCGCACTGCAATTAACTGTAACAAGAATCTCAACCCTACTGCACTGCGGTGAATAACAGTTATTGCTTAGTGCCCTCAAGTTACGCGATCTTACAAGTCCTTTCTCTACTCTGACTGGCCGTGTCCATTATAAAAACCCTCTGACAGCCCGTCTGAGAAGCCCGCGTTAAATGCACGGTCTCCCTTAATTTCATAAACTAAGTAAATAATTTCAATAGTTAAATTTAGGCTATTCAAGAGAGACATTTCTTTTTTTTAAATTTGAGGTTTCGTGCCATGATATTTATGATAACATGATGTAAAAAAGAAATCATTTCAAAAGTACTATTCATAATTTTTTTTAAGCGTAAATATGAGAGTTTTAGCTTAAAATATTAGATCGTATAAATTACGAGATTTTATTTCAACACGAAGTTTGGTATCGGCTGAAAATATTAATTTGAAGTCAAATCAGTGTAATTAGGCAATTTCTTTGTAATCCGACACATAATTCACTTGTGGTGTTTTAACTTAAAATTTTATCTACAAAATTCAAACTGAAATACGGGCAAACTGCATGAAAAGTTTACACGAAATATTCTTCACGGTATCCTAATAACAGCAGCAATTATTTGTAAACTAGCGTATTGTTACATACTTGCTGCGCAGCATCGCTTACCTTGCCCCGTTCCGCTCTAACTAGCGAAGGAGTGTGTGAAAGCCAGGCGAGCGGTAACCCGAGGAGATAGCGAAGACTCACAAAAGCGTGCCGCCGCGATAAGGCTATCACGACTAGTGCGCTCCTAACCTTCAGCGTATTTAAATTCTGGGATTATCTTTGAAAGAATGTTATGGTAATTGCCCTAGCCACTCTCAGCGTGACTCGGGATGCGGGGTACCTTATAGATCAGGTCAGCAAGACTACTTAAGCCGCGGCGGGCCTCCGAGCCGACAGTTTGGAGTTTGGAGGATTGTACGACCCTAAGCGCCAGGCGAGCGAAGACAGCGAAGCGACGAGCCAGCAGAGCGACGAGTGGCGACAACAGTGACCAGCGAGAGTGAAGTCTGCGAACTGCGAGCATCGGTACAGTGAAGAGTGAGACTGACGGGCGGGACTGCTGAACTAAATACGTGAGTGTAAGATATTTGCGATGATTGCAATATAAAGATTGAATATATGTAAATAATGAATGTGAATTAAGTGGCGGTAACCAATATAGACATTGACAAGGAATTCAATTAGAACTGAGGTAGACAGTAAATATTGCGCTCACTGAGTATGGTGGAGATAAGTAGTTCATTGTTGTAAATAATATCTGTGTGAATAAATTAAAGATAATATATAGTACTTTTATTTTTATTAAGACCTCCATCCCCCATGATCTCGGATACACCCCTCTGGTGTCTTGTATTAGTATTAATTTTGTTCTAATTTGAGATTTCTTGGGGAAAAAGGGCATAATAAAAAATCTCCAAAACTCAGTGACATTTAAAAAGTGATTTCCCTCAATTGTCATACTTTACTCAGGCTATTATTTTACACCGCAACAAAAAAAAAATGTAATACGCTAAACATCTAGAAAATAATTGTAGTCTTTTGGACACCCTTAAATGATGACACCTTCTAATCAAACAACTTTTTGACACTCGCCGACATCAAATTCCTTATCTACTTGGCACCCCGACTAGTACTCTTATAACACGCAACAAGATAATTTTATATTCAAAATATGCATTCATCGAAAACGTAACGCCGCATTGTGGGAAAAAAAGAAACGTAAGTGACACCAAATTGTATAGCAGTGCGCGTCTTCCACACTCAGGGCGACGTCTTTGTAACAGAACCACCTCACATCACCCTCACATAACCACCAACTTTGCAACTATGCCATAACTAACGCAAACGTCTGCAAAAAAATAACAGTTTACTTATGTGTTGTGTGCAAACTGACAAACGAAGCGAGCAAAATAAATTACCACTTTTATGTTGGTTAATTACATTTACAGTAACTATCCAGTCCTATAAACCATGTGACGTCCATACTCTGAGCTGCGAAAACTCTCGGCTTTATGGTTTCCCGCGAGTGAATACACAGTTCCTGCCTACCTTGCGTTGTCTGGCCTTGGGCATTGTACGATACGCCGAGTACTTCTTTTTAAAAGTACGAAATGGAAAAAACACTTAGTTTATAACGGAAAAAAAAAAAACACACTATTGTAATACAGACGTGCCCACGGAAGACCGATGCGAGTTACAGGGGGGTGGAGGAGAATAATATTAAGTCCCACGAATAAGAAAGTCTCTTAGGTATGTGTAATTAATAAAAAGCACGACCTAAGACGCTGACAAAATCGTTCCGGCCAGCACAGTAGTATTGCAGGAAGTTTTGTGTGTCTGAGCAACTAGCTTAGCTGAGAATATTTTTCAGTGATCTGAGCAATTGTTTCTATTAAATTATTGTGCAGTGACGTTCATATGCAAGCAACGTTATTTATGTGTTTTTTTTTTTTTTTACTTATAGTTTGGTCGTGGTTAAATATTAAAGAAAAGGAGTGGCCGTATCTAGAGTGTCGCCTTCTCTGTGACAAATTCGAACGCCAATATTCTTACGGGATGTTTAACCAGTGGAAATGATACGCGGGTATTCGATATTGATGGCTGCTTGGACACTAGTCGATTCACTATTGTTCCTTTACGTATTACTCTCCAAATGTCTGCTTCGGTGAGTTATTCTGCTACCAAAGCCACGAGAGATCGCTATTTACATAAAAGGGAAAGCATTGAAATTCACAGTGTCCCTTCCTAACTGCGTTACTCTGTTACTTTCTATATAAAAAAAATAAAAATAAACCCTACGGACTTCACAACAATAATGTTGGCTATATCATAATTGTAGTAACTAATATAATTAAGTGTTAATTTTAAACAACATCTCTAAAAAGATTCTAACCAGAAATAATGTTTTAACTCTACTTGGATACAGCCGTGGCTCAAAAAGGCTTGTTACATATATAACCCTCGCTAACTGCCCACGATAAGAAAAAGCTTGCACGCCTTCTGGCAGACAGTTACGTTGAAAAAAAAATGGTTCACAATAAAGCTTAAAAACAAAAATCTTCACTGGAATATTTATAATTGAAAGTTTAAAAGCAACTTTCCACCGCGAAATAGCAAAAAAAGGGCCTCGGTTCCTATAAATTTCTTTCAGCACACAACGAAAAGCCGTTCGATTCCGAAGCCATGAAATAACTCTTTTTAACTGATAAAATTTTCAAGACGCAACTCGCGCTAAAAGGGAGGGAGCAAGGGAAAGGGTCGCAAGAGAATACATGAGCGCAGATAAAGAGGAAGCTGGGAAGTGCACACAAGAACACGATAATTGAGTCGAACGCGGCTAACCCAAAATTTATCAAAACCGTAAAGGAATGATATAATGCCTTCTAAGTTCTCCGATGATTTAATCCGAACAAAACCAGACTGAAGCCAAGTCAGATAACTTTAAATTTAGTGACGGAAAAAATAGTGCCGGTCAAAAGTTTTCTACCTTTAAAAACTTCAACGTAAAAGCAGTTTTTTTTTATTTTACAATTACTTCGCAATTTATTTGAACTTCCTATTTCGAGGTGGTTTTGTTCAAATTAAATTTCCGGTAGTCAAAGTTGAATTACTGCGTACATTATTCGTCTTTAGAATTCATTCACGAACGCACATGGACAAGGATATATTTTTTTCGTAATTATCAAACGTAAGTTTTTTCAGACACGCGTCAACGGATACATACCTCTGAACTAAAAATGTCCTTATGAATTGTAAGTAATATTTATTCGATAAAATAAGTCGCTAAGATAAAAATAAAGCCACAACCAAAAAATGCATAAGAAATTCATGTCCACTAATACAAAACTTCTAAAAACGTCTTTCTAATTCGTTTCTCACTCTCAGAAAACTCACGCAAATGTATTTATTGTTGCAGCGAAGACAAGTAGTGGGTTACAAAGTACGGCAAAATAAAAATTGGGATCGAAGTGAAGAAAAATATTTTTACTTCAGATGTAACTTTTTCAATGATTATGCCTACAGCTTCATTTGTGGATGAAAAGAGAAGTATATTTCAGCAAACCAATTCATAATTCGTAGTTGAAAAGTATACAAAGTGCACCAACAGTTGTTTCAATTTATTAGAGCCTATATAAATTCGGATCAACAGTATAAATTTGTTTTAGGAAAGACAAAAGACTTTTGTACGCGGCAACACACGTGTATGCATAATTTAATTTAATTTTTTTTCGGTACAATGATAATTATCTTAAGAGACTCCCTTGTAACAGATTGGTGCACTGACATGTGGGCCATGAAAAGAATACAAATCTATGCTAAGTGTCAACTTGCACTCTGAAGGCAGCAAATCATAGATATTCCACACAGCTATTTTTTTTGTGGAAAGCTATGTTTAAAATTCTTGCTATCAGTGGCTGAGAGGACTGATTTTTTGTTTGAAATCTTATACAAAAGATGAGGTAGACTGGTCTTCACATTTTACTCAGATCCTCAACACAGTCTCAAGAATTGGCAATACAAGTGTCAAAACCACGAGTGAAATTAACGTCTGTTTACGCTTAGTTTTCCACGAACTAATACTCCGATCAATAAAAATGATTTTGCATAACCCGGATACATTACAGTTGCGTGTTGCAGAACTTCATCGCTACCCTTGCCACGTCCTGCTCGCAAGAAGGGAGGGATGTTTAAAGGTCAGACGAGCGATAATCCAAGGGGCGCGTATCTTGTTACGAAAAGCGTGCCGCCGCGATAAGCCTTTTGTGCCTCACGCGCGCGCTCTCTCAGCGTGATTCGGAGTGCGGGGAATGTTCCAGAACTTGGCTGCTGATACTATTTGAGCGCGACGGGCCTCCGGGTCGAGAGTTTATGAGAGTCGGGAGTTTGGGCGATTGGTGATCCTAAGCGATAGACGACGAGCCAGAAGAGCAAGCAACGAGTGGCAACGGAAGTGATCGGTGAGAGTAAAATCTGCGACTGCGAGCATCGGTGCAGTGAAGGGTGCGACTGGCAGGCGGGACTACTGAACTTGATGCGTGAGTGTAAGACATTTTGAATGATAGCAACAGACAAACTGAACATGCGTTCATGATGAATGTGAATTATTGATTATAACCAAAACAAAGACACTGAGAAGGACGTTAATTAGAGTTTAGATGGACGTTAAATAATGCGCTCAATGAGAAATAGTTGTGTTAATAAATTAAAAATCATATTTAGTGTTTTTATTTTTAATGATACATACAACTCTTACGAACACGGATACGCCCCACTGGCGTGTTGTAACGAGAGTGATTAATGAAGAACAATGACAAAACCTAGTTTGTTCATAATTTCTCACCTGGCAGGCAGAAACATTTACTCCACTCCACAACGCGACCAATATCTGCACGAGTCTTTCCACTCTGTGAGTAATATTTATGAAGGCGAGGGTATTGCATACATCACCCCTGTACTCAAAGATTTTCATCAGGCCGTCAGACCCTATGTTACGTGAATACAGCTGTCGGTGTAGGACGTTAACATAAAGAGAGCTTAAGGTTAATTCTGCTATTTATAAGCGGAGCCAAAGCGAAAGTTAGTAGCGAGGGATTTTTGCCTGCATTGTGGAGCAGCTTCTCGTGAAACACAAGGACGCTATAGAAAGCTGACATCCAATTATAAGTTGTTACCAGTGGCGGTGTACGAGGGAAGACGTTCTTTAAGTTAGCAGACAGTTCCATTATTGTCGCTCCAGTTTTCCCCCACAAAATGACCCTCGGATATCGATGTATACTTACACTAAGAAATTATTCGTAAATTTACCATACCAGTGTATACGCTTAGTGAGAAAGCGGGATTGGTAATTTTCCCCCTTATACATTCTCTGCAGCGTTCCTGCATTTTATCAGAAAATAGTCAAATGCATAGGAAAGTTTCCAACTTTGTTAGTAGCGATGCTAAGCATTCCTATTCTGCAGCTCGATTAGTGGTATTATTTCCAATCATTATGGGTTAAAAAACTGCCATTACTGTATACGAAGTATACCAGAAATTTTTTTACAGTGCACATTAGAATATTTTCCTTTGATACTTATTCTTCCTTACTTAGAATGCATACACGTCAGTTTATTTAAATTTGAAACAGCTACAGGAATGTATATAACACAAATAAGACCTATTTAGTGGAAAATTTGTTTATATTAATATTCTGTCATGATGTTTTATAAACCATTTAACATAACACAATCGATTTTTGGACAGTTACAAATCACGACGATCGCAGATAATTACATTTCAAGCACTATGTGAAGTATTACTACACACCTTCCTCAAATTCTTTAAAACTTAACTGAGCTATTGTGCACTTTTTGAGGTGCACGAGAATGAAATTGTTTTGAACGACACTGACATGTGCATTGCAGTACCTCGGCTGCACAAACCGCAAAGAAATTAATACTTGTTACTTTACGTGCGGAGACACTAGCATTTCACTGATGAGAGTAGTTATAAGAAGTCAGTTCTAGCACAGTGACTTTGCCCTTGAACCAACCATGCCAGTCGACCACACGATCTGTCTATACCAACCAACCATAAGATCCTACCATAACAGCCAACTATTTTATCCGACCATTACACCCGATCATGCGGACGCGACCATACGAATGGACCATACCACCAGCCATACGAACCGACCTTACCAGCCAACCATACGAACCGACCATACAAGCCAGCCATACTAACCGACCATACAAGTCAGCCATACTAACCGACCATACAAGCCAGTCATACTAACCGACCATACAAGCCAGTCATACGAACCGACCATACCAACCAGCCACACAAACCGACCATACCAAACGACCCACTTCAACCGACCATTCTAACGACCTAAGGACAATGCTGCCTACCGATTGGCAGCTGCGAAATTTAAAAAGGAAATCTCATGTCGATTCCACGGTTAAATAGATTTCCGTTCAGTGCGTTAATTTTAAAGCTAAACAAAACGTATTCTTCACGAATTATTTAGGAAAAGATTCCTACGAGCGTATATTTTCATTATTGATAGGCAATGTGTACTTTTCTGTAAAACATAAATTTAAAAAATTCCTTGCAGACAGGCTTTACATGTTATGGAAACCTCTCATCTGTAGGGAACTTCTCCTTAAAAATTCATCAATTATGTACTTTATTTGAAACGCCTATCTTTAAAACTAATGCAATGAGGCGAAATTTCCATAACTTGGGATTTCCTATTTAAATTTCGCAGCTTCCAGCCGGTAGGCAGATACCTTAAAGATCAGCCAACCATACCAACAGAACATGCCAACCAGGCCACCAGCCTGGTCGTTACTACCTGGCCTTACCAAAGGACCATACGATCCATTCACGCCAACCAACTAAACAACCAACCAGGCCCGTCAAACATTCCGACCAAACATACTGGCCAACGACTGAATCCACCTCCGACTGGCTCCTGCCTAAACCAACTCCTGCCAAAATAACTAGAAAAATTGACAAAACCAACCGGCCATATCAACCATTCATACCAACAGACGATGACGACCAATCTCGTAACAAGTAACTGCTAGTCTCTTCGCGCAAAAACTTCGTAAATATTCGCAAAACATCTCACCCAACACGGTCCTGCAACGAATCGAGTTGTGATTATCGGAAAAATGTTGTTAAGCACGTTGAGAACCATGACGCAAACCAATATACGAGCTACGAAACATCCTTCAACGTACGACATGGAACATGCCACGTATGCTTATAGTATAGATTAATTTTATTCGATATCGTAATTTCAGCCATGCAACGCTTGATGCTAATTATGGCAATTATTACAAATTATTACACAGCGCGATTTTCAACATACTACCAACACGAGTGTATCCCAGTCTGACCTCGAGCTTGTATGGGGACATCATACGGGGACTCACTAGGCCAGGGACGAAGTGAGATGAGAATGCAGCAGCTACGATATGCAAGGTGCAGATGACACGGGAGAACCTCGAGAATATTCCACCTCGGTCCACGGCAACGTCAGTCACGTTTTCCAATGCGGAAATCAGGCGTGACCTGCCATGAGTCTAGACCGGATCACCTCAGCGGGAAACCAGAAAACGCAAGACTTCGGGAGTCCTCCGTACAGTGAGCACGGCATCCCGTAGTCCTGTCTTCGGCGGTACTGCGCGGGTCCAACCACCGGAAATTGTTCTTCGGAAGTTGGAAAGCACAGTTGAGAATCGGAGGGTCCACACGAGTTTCGAAACTCCCGTCGACAAACCGCCTGGGAAGGCGAGGTGTGCCGTCGTCCCGAGAAAGCGAGACGATCGATTTCGGATGACGAGAAGGGGACATCGTCGCCAAGCTGACGAGAGGACTTGGAGGAGCGACTAGTGAAGCCAGACGGAAGTGGCCGTGAATATCACGTCTGCCCAAGATAGAGATATTGATACAAGAAAACATCGATATTACTTATATTGCCTATTTATAAAAATACTGTTTTACAAAACGATATATAGAAAGAAAAATATCGATTTCCGGTACATTGGAATTCGATATTTAATGTATTAAAGGGCTTTACAAATGTAAAATTTCTTGGAATATTAGCTATTGAGGACACGAGACATTGCAGATAGTTTGGGCGCCTGATTTTGGTGCATGTTGCCGTAGTATACATAGTAATTTTTTAATTCAATTTGTATATTCAAAACAGCACGTATTAAAAGAGCATTTGAAAAATATTTATTTCCTATACTTGGAAAAATATTTTCATTTGATAAAATATCGTTGAAATAAATCTACGATTTATATCGATATATCGTTGAAATATCGTCATTTCGATATATATCGATATTTTTCCAACATCCTAGCCCAGGCCATGCTTCCGCGACCTGTCTATAATTTAACGTATTCTTTTGGCATTAGAGTCCGTTATCATACGAAACAACCACAACTGGACTCGATTTTTTGGAGTTCACTAGCGGTTTCGAAAGTCATATTTTATCAAAATTCACTAAGGCAGATTCACCACGCGGTAGCAGCTTCAGACGCATTCCTCCTCCCCCCTCCTCCTCTATCAAACAGGCAGAGGTAGGGAGAGATGGAGAGATGAAACGATTGTTTAGGTCACGATACTGGGGCAATTCGGTAGTCTGTTTTAACACTTACCTGCCGGCACCGCAGTAAGTATTAAAGAGTCATATGTGCTGAGACGATATATTTTCGTCTCGTGTGCAAGAGCTGCAATAGGCAACATGCACATTTTTTGCTGGCAGCACTTGGTTTTCTATCGTCATGTGTTAGAAAAATATTTACAGAGTATCACGATTTAAAAATTAGTTTTGAAAAAGTTATGATCGAATGAAAGTTTTACGTTTGAAAATCCCGCCAAAACGCGCCTGTCGCGACTTCTCACTCCGTGACGTCACAAGTCAGATACAACCTCCGCCGCAGCGTTTATTTACTTCAGCGGTGATGAGTGATTGGTTAAATATAAATTGTTTGAAGTAATGGAAAGAGAAAATAAAGAGTAAAGTATACCAAAATCATTGAAATGGTTTATTGTACCGCAGTGTATTAGTAAATCTCACAAAACATCTCATAAAATATTTGCTTGTTACAAAAAACTAAACAAACAAGAAGATGTGGTCTAACGCAGTTAGGCGAGGCATTGAAGATGTTTCACGAAAATCAGTTATTTTTGTTCGCGAAGACCATTTTGACGTACGTAATTATAATTAAGATGTTAATGTTTCCCCTATGTAGGTGGTTTTAACACTGGACTTCTTAATGTCTACTATTACATCTGACCTAACCTTCATTATGGTAGTATTGTATTGTTTAATACACACCAATACGCGTTTAGCAATTCGTATGTGATGTAGACGTGAGCAAAAGAAAATATATGTTAACGCATTTCATAATAATAAAGCCACATTAATATGTTTACAAAAAAATTAGCCCCACAGCCTAAATTTTGGTAATTATTCAGAATAGGGTATTTTCTGAAGGAAACGTCGTTGACCCACAAAAGTTACATAAATAGGTTCTGCACAGTTTATCTTCTTAATATCGAGGAGGGCGTAATGGTAAAATAAATAGAACGTACTAGATAAAAGTACGAGCAGTTCGGCCGCTTTGTTTACGTCGGACGCCATGTTAAATAGCCATGTAAGTGTGCTAACGCCACCTATCGGCTCTGGACGTGAAGGCGATAGCTTAGTACGCCATTGTATGGGATAGAGTGCAGTTCGCGGTGAGTGTAATATTATGTGCGCGTGGTTTGCGACGTCCGAACCCGACCGTGTGAAGGCTTGTGATTGTAGAATGGAGGGTGCTAGTACGAGTGTTTCTGTGCGTTACAGTCGTCTATGTGGCGGGTGTTACTTGGGCGTTTTAGTATATCATGGTGTTTTGTAAAGTGAGGTAAGGTGCACGACGGTAGTTGGATTGGCCGAGGACAATGGAATAGTACCCGCCGCGCCGCCTACCTAGGTGATTTAATTCATATACTTCCGGTGTGTTTTACTGTTACTTTAAAACCTTATAATCCTAGATTAGAATAAAATCGTAGGTTAGATTAAAACCCTACAATCCTAGGTTAGATATAAAAATGTAAAATAGTGATTCGCTCATCGTGGGGTTAGGTTAAGTTAGGTGGGCACATGTTACGAAATTGGGTGGACAAATGTTAAATTTAGGTGTTTTTTTTTGTGGGTGTATTTATAGTGATTTTACCCCACAATTTCCCTGATCTTCATAGCCCTCCCCACTACCGTATTTAAGGTTTGTTTTGATAATACGTTAATGCCCCCTAGTAAATTTGAATTCTGTGTAATTAGTAGAGTGGAAATATACCACTTTCCGCGATTTCTTCCTTTCATTTTCAGAAAAACCCCTATTCTAAATAATTACCAAAAATTTTACATTTTGTTAAGTTTATGCATTCCAAGTTAGACCTAACAGACAGAATTTGGTAAAAAATACTTTTTTTTATTAATTTAATATCACTTCTAACATTCGTTTCAAGAACACAGATATCATATTTATGCTATATTCACAATGCATGTCTAAATAATAACATTTCACGATGTTAAGCCATGCAAATTAAACATTAAATTATTTGGGTGGGGCTCAGAATCCCTCTTGCAAAAAGTTTGGTTTATATTATACAGCTTTTTTTCTAAAATAGCAATTTCTAATAAATTTTAGTTGTTTTAATTTGTTTCTAGTTAACTTCAATAAGCCTAACAATTTAAGTTTAATAGCAACTTAATTTTTACTTACAAAACACTAAAATGCATGTTTTTAGAAATGTTTATCAAGGATGATCTTACTTTCACATTTGCCTTTTCTCTTTTTTCTAAGTTACTAAGATGGACGTTACAAAAAATTACGAGACTAGGTCCACAAAATTGACACTAAAAAGGCCTACGCGTTTTTTGCAAGTAAGCTGTGTTACCTTTACAACCTTTTCCCTTTACTAAACAGAAAGAAAACAGCTTTTGAGGAATAAAACAAATTCTTAAGCTTTCCTTCGCTTTATTTAATCTCATCCGAGGTATTGAGTGTTTCTCAAACTACCATAGTAGACACGGTATTTTCAAATTATGTTAACGGTTCTTGTATTTTAAAAAGAAAGTGTAGACACAAGCTATCGTGCCGTCAGAATAATAAAAGGTGAGTTAGGTGCACAAAACCTAAGAAACAATAAGATAAGCAAGTCATTTTTTAAATAATATTTTCGTTTCTAAACACTATATTCGAGGCCTTAAATGTAGTGTTTAGAAACGAGGTGGAACGCGGAAAAACAGGTTTGCCGGCCGGCAGCGCGGCATCTGCCTCCAGCTGCTCGAGACGTGAGCGGTGTCGGGTAGTGACTAGCGTGCCAGCTTTAGGCCTACTGTCACCATACTACCCGTTAGCAGACATTTATACAGCGGAAAAGGTGTTTTACGAGTATTGGAACGTGGTTTACAATCCGAAAATATTTGTAACCTTCTTTCTCAACATTACGCTTTATTTCTAAATAATGTAGTTAATTTATCACAGACATCAAGCATGGCGCGCGACAACACAGTACGCTCACTGCAGTCGCCTGCATTACAGTTTTGTTATTCTTGTAAATGTAACACCTATTCCATAATTTTAATTTCCAACTTTGAATCTTAGCAATTGTAATCATAAACACAGATAATAATAATAATAATACGTACCTCAGAAAAACGTACGAACAAATAAGTTTTAACATGCGATGTAGGCCTACTGCCGCTTTGAAGATCACGACTGTGCGATATGAGACACGTTCTTACCTTTGTAAATTTTACACGTCTTATTTCAGGTTCCACAAAATAATGAGAATTTAAGTAATCGAGTACTCTATCGGTATCTACTCGTGGCAGATTGTCCGACTGCGCTTTCACAAAGTTGCCTTCCATTTCAGTGCTGCGTATTGCAACGTGCCGGGGCCGGGCGCCGGCGTATGACTACTGACGTCAAACCAATGAGAGAGCGTTTCACATTCACGTGACAGCGGCAGTGAAAGTTACTGTTTTGATACTAAAATAACTTTGTCAAAACAGATATTTATGCAACAAATTGCGCATTTTTTGCATACGCATATACAAATGTGTTCGTTTCATTTTCAACTATATTTGCGAAATTTGCATTCTGCCTATTACCCATAAAAAAAGTACATCGCGTTACATATTTTCGCCTGACCGTTATTAAATTCAGTTGTGGACGTTTTTCCTACCTTTGGAACAGCTCTGGAAGACCACGATGTATGCCGCCTCGTGTACGGTGGAAAATACGTAGCAGATTCGGCGCCCGACGTCAAGTGGGCCTTCGAAGCAGCAGCGAGTCGACCAGCATAGTGGCCGCCTCAGCGTCAGAAATTCAACTATCGAAAGCGCCCGTGTTTCACGCCAGGTCAGACGAAAGACTTACGTGCCTCACTACTATTGGCTATGCCTAGGTGACGTTAGCAGTGTTGCCAAGAGTTGCAGGTTGAAGAGATAAAGTGCTCATGACAGAAAATAAAGACTGTCGCCGTGTAGTTCTGAGAGCCCTCTATTTCCAAATACATTTTTTTCCATTGATTAAAAATAAATGTACCGAATTAAATGCTGAACACCCCGTTGCCAATCTATTAAATGTGAAGTAGTGACGAGGGGTGAGGAAAGGGTTTTTAAATAAATAGGCATGCATTCTTGGAGCTGGTTGGTGTGATTGGTTCTCAGACTCTAGAGGTGTCCACTACGGAGATAAGTATTCCAATATTAGTTTTTTTTTAATAGTTGTAAATATAGAAGAAAGGTAGAAAAGTTTTAAGTGTTATGCTTTGGCCACAATGTTTTTTAATGTTTTTAAATTGAAGTTTTGTTAAAAAAAGAAAAATAACTTAAACCCTGTAAATTATGGGGATGAAACTTTGAAACATACCAAAGCAATGTAATGCAGTGATATCGTGTACAGTTTGAGTATAAAAGAATACCCGAACTTTGAAGGTCTATACTATCAAAACCAAACAACCTACAACCTTGGTTGACCAATCAAATGAACCGTTGAACTGTGAAGTTTGTTTACCATACCTTCATAAATTTTCAATGTGACCACCACGAGCGGCCCGAACATCTACGCGATAATCAAACTCGTTTCACGCTCTTGTCAGCATGCCCGGTGCTACGGTTTGGATGGCGTTCGTAACTCTCGATTTCAGGGGGTTAGGGGGAAGCGAACTCGCATTAGACACGTCAATGTGAAGGGGATGGTCTGATGTTTCCTTTATGTGCCGAAAGATGACACTGGGAGCGTCTGTCGTCGCACTATGAGCGTGTGTTGTGTGTTAGTCCGCATCACGATGGCGACGGAACAACAGAAGGGGTTCTGTGTTATTCAGTTCGCTAAATCTGAATCGGTTACAACTGTTCAACGTGAATTCTGTCGCAAATACGGATGTCGTCCTCCCGATAGGTGGAATATCGTATTTTGGTTTCGTCAGTTCCGTAACACAGGGTGCCTTTGCAAGGGCAAAGTTCCGGGCGGCTGCGTGTGTCCGAAGAGAATGTGCAACGGAATCAACAAGCGTTCGTTCGCAGTCCGAGAAAATCAACTCGAAAAGCTAGTTGAGAAATTCAAATCCCTCAATCGACGGTATGGAAAGTGTTGCGAATGCAATTTCTGTACAAACCATACGGGTTACAGCCTGTACAAGCTCTTACTGAAAGGGATAAAGAACTGAGACGTGATTTCTGTGCGTTCGTTCTTGCCCAGTACGAGGTAGACGATGCCTTCATGACTAAGCTGGTTTTTAACGATGAAGCGACGTTCCATGCAAATGGTAAGGTGAACCGGCACAACGTGCGGATATGGGCTCAGGAGCCTCCACATGAAACCACAGAACACGAACGCGCTTCCCTTAAAGTGAACGTGTTTTCCGCTGTATCCAAACACGCTGTTTTCGACCCCTTTCTTTTTTTACGAGCACACTGTTACTGGAATCCCTTATTTGGACAAGCTTACACAAAGGTTGCTTCCTCAGTTAGAAGAGGCGGCGGGGGACTTAATTTTCCAGCAAGATAGTGCGCCACCCCATTGGCACCTAGCTGTTCGCGGACACCTGAACGAGACGTTGCCGCAACGCTGGATTGTTCGAGGAGCAGTTGGTGACCAGGCTCTTCATCACTGGCCCCAAGAAGCCCGGATCTTACCCAGTGCGTTTTTTTATCTATGGGGGTACATAAAGGATCAATTATTTCGTCCACCATTGCCGGCTAACATTGACGACTCATAACGAGAATTACGGACGCCATTCAAATTGTAATACCGGACATGCTGACAAGAGTGTGGAACGAGTTTGATTATCGCGTAGATGTCGTTCGGGCCGCTCGTGGTGGTCACAATGAATATTTATGAATGTATGGTAAACAAACTTCACGGTTCCACGGTTCATTTGATTGGTCAATCAAGGTTGTAGGTTGTTTGGTTTTGATATTATAGACCTTCAAAGCTGGAGTATTATTTTAAACTCAACCTGCATATCATTATAATTTTTGTATCAATTTCTATAGATTTTTAGCTAAATATCTTAATGTCGATAGTCGTAAAAGATTATTAAATATCGTGTTAAACATTTGGTATAAAAGTAGTTATATAAAAAGATTCAAGCAAAATATTTCAAGTTTTTGTAATTATGATTTTTTTTTAAATTTCCCATAAAATGTTTTCAGTTGCAACCACGGAAATAATAAAGTTAAATAATAAATTATAATATTTAATTTGTATTAATGTGATAACAACTGAGAGAAATGGCCAGTAAGAAATAGTTTTTATGCAAAATGTTATTACACTGAGTGGTCACGAATGCTGTGCATAGTACCTTTGGTGTAATTTTCCGGACTTAGTTAAGCTTTGTCCGCATGAGGTGGAGGAATATCCTAGAATTAGAACTTAAGCAGGGCTTCATAAAAGTAGGACGTAGCCGTGAATGGACTATAACTGTGTATATGATGGAAGAATACACAATTAGCATACAAGTGCATTTTAAGCAGGGTTTCCAAAAGTGCTCAGTTTACCGTGAACACTTTATTGTTTATGGACCATATCGCGCAATGCGCTCTCTCGGAAGCACCGTGAGTTTACACAAGACGGCAGAGGGCAAGTGTGTCCGCTCCGAGTCGTGCAGAGTGCTCTTCGCCGTTAATTAGTCGGGNCCGCCGACGACGCCGCAATCAGGTTAATCAACTTCTTGGCGCACGATCGTAGCCAGTCCAATCACAATAATGGGCGCCCAACCCTCTTCCCCCTTCCCCAGCCATCCAGGAGCGTCAGAGAAGGGGGCTCCTGGAATTCCCCTGCCAGCTGACGACATCGATCGTTTGTTTCTGGACTGCCACGCCAACCCCTTCCCCCAACCTCCTTCCTCTCTAACAAATTGTTTATGCACCAGCAAGGGATGCCGCTTGCTCCAGCAGCCACGTCTTACAATGAGAAAAAAAGTTTTGTTGAGTAAAATAAAAATATGTTTGGTGCAAACAAAATAATAGTTTGTATAGAGGGAATTAAATATGTTGTTACTGAAATCAAATTACTACTGCAGTTAATAACGTTCGTGAAATTACTATTCCTCCGCGTGTAGGCAACCACGCATCACTACGATGTTCAATAAGTTCGTGGACTGGCGCCTTGCGCGTACGTACGGGAGGGTGCGCTCGCTCATGGCGTCCCCAGGGCGCTGTTGACGTCAAAATCGGGTCTGCTC
>NQII01000535.1:353178-367614 GCA_002778355.1 Clitarchus hookeri | reverse complement strand
AGAAGACGCAAGGCCTCGTGAGGCGGGAGATATCGCAAATCAAACTGCACGCCGGTCGGTCGAGGGTCGATCAGGAAGGGGGAGGGGGAAGCTGTCGCGATCTGGGTGATCATCTCCAACACCCTGCATGGGACGTTCTCATTAAACGAGAGCAAACAGGCTTCGAGACGGTAAGTCACGAAGGATGAAAAGATGGAGGGGAGTAGGCGAGTTTAGCATCGAACTCTGCGAAAGTTCCATGGTTTACTGTCTAAATTCGATATCTCCCGGGGCCCCAGTGGTGTAGTGGTTAGACTACTCGCCTTCCACCTAGGCGAACCGGGTGCGATTCCCAACGGGGACACCCCCGGATTTTAGCATGTGGGAATCGTGTCGGACGATGCGGTTCGTCGGCTAGTTTTCTCGGGGGTCTCCCGTTTCCCCCGACCTTGCATTCCAGCGCCGCTCCATACCTCGCTTGACCCTCATCGGCTCTCAAGACCTCGATGTTAATAGCCGCACAAATCTCTTCATTCACTCACTCTCCTCCATAATTCACACCTCCGACCCAACTTCATACTCTTTGCGACATATCCATGAAGTACCGAAATCAATTCTTTTTATATGTCTGCGTCGATCGCACCTGGGTAATACCTCGCGTACGCAAATACAATTACAGAACCCCGCCGATGACAAAAAAAAACATACTTTGTAAGTTTACGCATATTTGTGTCTAGGTCACGTATTATTATAAAAATGCTACGCCGATTTGAGAAAATTTAAATTTGTAACAAACATCACTAAACGCTTTTATGTAGGCCAATATAAATTCGTAGCTTGATATGGACTTGGAACAAATAATTTAAAAATCTCAAATGCATTTGGGTAAAACTTAACACAGTTTGAGATTTGCGTTGATTAGTTGAACACAGGACGGGCAAAGAAGAAGGGACCTCCGAATAGTATTGGGCTCCGAACCACTTGCTAATTCGGCGCTGATATACTGAGCCATGTTTGGATCAAAGGGTAGGCTTCCTTGCCACGTCAGCGTGAGACCTAAGCGATCAAGGCCACCGGATACGGCAATTCTGTGGCCTAGCAGAGCGACTACGTTATCTAGTAGGCCTACAGCAAGTTTCCTCTTCCACGCAGTAAATCCCTGCCGACATAATAAAGGTGATGATCGGGCGTTAGTTGGACGGGGCTAACTACTATAATCAGTCTTCAGGATTATCGGTTCTCTCCAAAAATTTCCGAAGTAAAATTACTTTCGTCTAACTGCTAATAAATTCAAGAAACTCCGCGTTTGTGTCGCCCCTTTGCATTAAGGATTAAGCGATTACCAAGAATACCGTCATTTTGGCTGCTATCACAATGCAAAAGAGTACTGATAGCTCCTCCGCTTGAAGTTCTCTTAGAGAATTACGAGGATCCTATTGGTGGAATGTGTTGGTATTTCGCCAGCAATCTGAAAATTGAATCACAAACTACTGCACAGCACCGAAAATCTCAAGAATTTCAGTTCATGGAAAAAGCGAAATATTCCATAACCGAGTTTCTTGTAGCAACTTAAATTGCATGGACGAATTCTGTTTTATCGTTTACTTAAAACAAAGTCTATGCTTCAATCGATTAACTATTTGCAATAAATCGACGCAGCAACGCCGGTGTATTACCTAGAACTCTCAGAAAACAAAATAAATTATAGGCTTTATTTACTCACCAAAGCTAGGAACATGCCAGCATGTCTGAACTCCTTACCTGAAACACAAGAAAACACTGGTCAGTACCCGCGTTCAAAATCTGCCCGCGCGTGTTAAACTGGGGCAACTTCTCTTGGAAGTTATAAGCGAAATTGCAAACAAAATATTTGTGTTAATTTTCAAGGCGAGTTAACAGCCAAGTAACGAGTTGTCGTATAGTCAACCTCAGCCCAAGTTGTACAAAATTGTACACAACACAGAAGGAAGGTTGACATTTCACCTAGAATGTTACACCCTAGTCATTGTTACAATTGAATGTCTTACATGATTAGCTTGAACATCAAAAAAGAAAACCAGTAATTTCACTTTCAAGTAAAACAAAGCTGCACTAAAAAAAAATACCTCCTTAAACTATAAATTAAAAGTACAAGCTGATTTATATTTCATTATTTGAATGCTTCATACGCTGCCGAATAACATAGGCCGATAATAGACCAGAACTCGACATTTTTTTTGCTCAATGTGAAATTGAAAAGCACACATTAAATGGCCCATCTACTTGATCTGTTTACGGCGTTTGGGGTCGAAAAGAACGGGGGTGATAAGAATAACACCGGCACGCGCATCATGTGCGCAGTTACGCGCAGGGCTCGGAACTGGTGTGCGGTGTTCTCGTCGTGCTGCCTGAACCTATGAGATCCACAGCGGTGGCCCCACTATTTAAATGCACGAAGTCTCTAGACAAGTTTAACGCACGTGCCTTGATTGTCTGTGTGTGTTTTTGCGGCGTGTATTTTGAGATACAGCTCTTTGGAAAAGTCGCGCTAATGTGTACGATGTCTTGAAAGCAAACGACAGGCATCGCGTGGAGTGCGCGTTATTTCCGTAGATGAGCACACTGGGGGCACGTTTTAAAATTTCCTAATAATAAAAAGAAGCATTTCAAACATCTTGCATGGTGGTTTGAACACGCACTTATATTTGAATGAACAAAACGGCACGGTAAAAAGAAGTTGTCATAATATTTCTGTCAAATAGGTGCATGGTGGTTTCAACTCGGGCGTTTATTTGATTTAACAAAATGGTTTGGTAAAACACATGTTGTCAACTTGTACTCCTAAATAAATGTGTGGTTGCTTCAACACACATACACATTTGGTTTAACCAATTACTAGCTACTCTAATAGTTTTGCCAAATATTTGCATATGTTTGATTTACCAAATTGGTTTGGTAAAAGAAGTTGCCATTAAAAGTTCTGGAGAATAAATGAATGGTTGCTTCAACAAAGAAATAAATTTGATTTAACAAAATGGTTTGGGAAAATGAAGTTACCCTAAAGGATTTGCCAAATAAGTGCATGGTTGTCTCAACACAGATATATATTAGCTTTAACCAAATTATTTTGTAAAAAAGAACAAGAGAATGACATTTCATTTCGCCCTTAGCAGAAGATAATACACACTACAATCGCAGGTCCATGAGAACTAACATTGTGGCGTACTGTCATTCTGCTTACCACTCAATTCCAACACTTTCAACGTAGTGTAACACTGCAAGGAATAAAGAGAGACAAGCAAGTAAGTAATGCGTTTACAGGCATTAGCCCCACTACCGGGACAGACTTACAACAAACAGCGCAAAGAATTAACACAATACAACACAAATATTAAATTGGAATACAAACAATCTGAAATGTATGTTTTTAAACAAGATAACGTAACCGATAAACTTTCACAGTTATGCCGTGAACTAAATTGACACAGTTGTAAGAGGAGGATGTAGAGCTACAAGAAAAGTATTAAACTCAAAGATTGGAATGGATACAGCCAATTGGCAGCAGTGTTTACAATAGCGAGAGAACCTTTCATCCATTATTTTGGAATTACAAATGCAAATGTGGTAACAGAAAATAACAGCACCTACAAAGCGGAAAACAATATTTGCACCGGAGAATCCTACATGTTATACAACAAACTAAGACAATGCACCATATTTTAAACCAAATATAAGACAAGCATAACATTTTTTTTATATGAGCATGGTAAATTACTTTTCGAGTGAAAGAATGAGTGAAGAGAATTGGGCGGCTCTTAACAACGAGGTCTCGAGAACCGATTCGGGTGATTGAGGTGAGCATGGAGCAGCGCCGGAATGAAGGGGCAGGGAAAACGGGAGATCCCCGAGAAAACCTATCCACCAGCGGCATCGTCCGGCACGATTACCAAATGCGAAAATCCTGGAGCGACCCCGCCGGGAATCGAGCCCGGTGTGCCTAGGTGGGAGGCGAGCAGTCTAACCACTACACCACCGAGGCCCCAAAGTATTTTTCTATAATTTTTCAGTTGACACTAAGTACTTTTTACACAAGTTTTTTCATTAAGCTAAGTACCAATCTTTTGAGAATTTTATGTCGTCTTTGTAGTAACGTTCCTGAATCAGCAGTCGTTACCACAAAGGAAGAACAAAATGGCAAAGTACAACAGTTTTATGATACTACAACGTAATCTCTTAACGATCACAGTGAATATTAAAACGCGAGAAAAATTTTTCCAGATATAAAGTAACTAATCACGTCAGAAAAAAGGCAAAACATTCACGAAATAAATAGTTCAACGCAACGAAGAATGGGGTATTGCAAATTAAAAAAAATAGGTTAAACAAAT
The DNA here is from genome assembly GCA_002778355.1 of Clitarchus hookeri. Classification (NCBI taxonomy): domain Eukaryota; kingdom Metazoa; phylum Arthropoda; class Insecta; order Phasmatodea; family Phasmatidae; genus Clitarchus; species Clitarchus hookeri. The sequence continues at coordinate 363,268 of NQII01000535.1, read as the reverse complement.
AACGTTCAGCTAAAAAACTTAACAGCGAGACGGAAAGGGAAGGTGGAAAGTTTAAGTCAGAAAAATTCTTACAGAAATGTTGACGTTATCAAGAACAAACTTCAGGAGTTCTACATAAAGGAAATAAAATTGATCATTAAACAGCCTAGGCTAATGTCAAAGCAGAGATATTGTAAAAACAATGTTTGCCTCAACCATAATTTTCTAGAACGAAAAACCAGATGCAGCACAAAATAGCAGTCCCAGGTGAAATATGCACTTTTAAAAACTGCAATTAATGAACAAAACGATATAAGGTTAATAATGCAGAAGGTTGAGGTTTGAAATAAATGTGTCTATAAAAAAATTAAAAACTAAAAAAATGCTATCCAAAATGACGGACACCCGTGAAAAACATTATAATAAAAAAAACGGGGAATATTCTTTAAACAGCTAGAAAACCGGTTCTACCAGACTCCTAAATGATCACAGTAATTTATTTGAAACAGCCATACCAAAAACAATGTTTTAATATAAGTAATATAGCATATCAACAATTTATATTTTTGGAATAAGACATAATTCCAGCCACTAATTAAAATAAGGGACGCTTAAACAGATCGGCATAGTAATAAAACATGCACATCTAGATTGCGAAACTGCTTTGACGATTGGGAGAAAAAACTTTGGTCAGTAAAATAATATATATATAATTCTACATATTTGTAGTAATAAATAAGTTTACGAAAGCATGTTTGCATTTAATGTCAAAGAAAATTGTATGTCATCAAATCCAGAAATAACCCTACGAGTACAGGAAAATTAATCAATACGCCCTGTCAATTTTCGTATACACGCAGATATCTGACATTCACAAACACATTCACATACTAAACCATGTGTAGACGGCACAAATGAACAAACTGGAGAGAGATGAAATCTTCATGGAGTCGTTGGGGGTGAAATGAGGAAGAGGCGGAGAAGCGACGAAATGCAACGGCGGAGAGACGGGAAAGCCACGAGAAAAGTGGGGGGAAAATCGACCGGCCAACGGTAACGTTTCACATACGCAATACTGGAAAGACCCGAACCCGGTTCGCAAGTATTCTGACTATTATTACACAACCGCGGTCCTCAAAAAATTTGTAATTTTTAAATTTTCACTGGTATTTCTTAAACCACACTGGAGCATTTGTGTACTAAATTAAAAAATGCATATATATATATATATATAATATACACATATTATACAAATATATTATATATTAGCAATATGCAGCAAATAGACTATTACAAACAATACAAGTAGTTCAAAATATATTCCCATTAAAGTTCACAGAATAGCATAGGAATGAGTCAAACGAAACCATTCATTAGTTTATAAATATGATATCTACAAAAGATGTTATAAGGAATGGGAAAAAAGTATAAATAATAAACACTTAGGTAGGGGCCTAAATAAACTTAAAGACTTCTAGCCCTGACCGTTGCATTTATTCATTTATAAATGTATCCATCAATTCCTCGAATGCGGCGAGAAGTTGCATTTTAAGTTAATTTTCATAACATTTTCGAGACATCCAGTGTTACAGTTGATATATTTTATGTAATTTTCAATAAACTAGGGTTTAAATAAACTTTTTATAGCGCGTAAATTGTCCTTATAAAATACCTGTAAAAGCGAAATATAAGTTATAGTATGTTTCTAACTTATATTCTGCAATACATGTGTGTGATATTCAATTATATCCTGTGCATACACGGACACAAATGTGAACTAATAAAGGTGCAGCGTGCTTTTTCTCTCTCTATCTCTATGTCTCTATATCTTTATCTCTATCACACACACGCGCGCGCGACACACACACACACAGTGTATGCAGTCATGAGAAGTTGAATTAGAGATATAGTCCATTCACGTTTACTTCTAACTTTTCTGAAGCCCTGCTAAAGTTGACTAAAGGGATATTCCTCTGCCTCATGCAAACAAAGATTAACCGAGTCACGAAAATTACACCGCACCACACCGCATTGCGAACACACATATTTTCTTTCTCTTTCTATTCACACTAATCTTAAATGAAATGTTGTAATTTATAGATAAAATAAAAGTAGAAGTTCAATTTAACCAAAAAAAAAATATTTTTATGTTAACAGAAGTATAGAAGGCTTGATATGCATGGCGTATTAAGGGAACTACCAAACAAACCCTATATGGGGTACTTTTTACAAGATTTGATTCAAGAAGTGTGAAGAAACCGCAAATAGACTATACCTGCCTGGTAGCGTGTAGCATCCCCTTTGCCCTGATGACGGCGGTGATGTTTCGTGGCATGAACTCCACAAGGAACCGGAAGCGGACGGGTGCCATACTGATCCATGATCACTGTAAAGTCTACCAAAAAGTATGGAGATCGGTCGGAGCAGGATTCACGGCGCGCACATTCCTCATCTCCACAGCATTCCAAATGTGTTCCACAGGATTGAGGACGGATGACCTCAGGACCCAGGCAAGCAACCTCAAGTCCAAGTAGTGTTTAACCAACCACTCTGTCACAACTAAGGGGTGGTGTGCCGGTGCATTGTCTTGCTGCAGGTACAGGCCTCCTGCAGGGTGCTGTAGGGGCAGGAATGGGTGCACAAGATCTACCAGCAGGTCCCTGTATCGTTCGCCAGTGAGGGACGATGGCACGTGTACCAGGGGACAACATTTATCATCCCACAGAATCAATCCCCATGCGAGGATACCATGACCACCCCAGACCTGAACTGTACCCTGCTGACACGAGGGATCCGTTGATTCATGTGCTTTGCAACACACTCTTACCCTGACCATCGAAACGTGCAAACGTTTACCTCTACTCATCCGTCCATGCGAACTTTCTCAAATGGCGCTGAATCTCGTAACGTGCGGTAAGTAGAGGCACCCTAGTGTGGCGGTGGCTTCTGCACCACATACAGAGGAGATGGTTCTGGATGGCATGGAAACTCACAGGTCGTTGTGGCAATAGCGTTGAATTGGCGAGTGATTTGCTTCTCTTTGGCATATATATATCCTTTTGTCATCGGACCGAGCTAGCCGACGGTGACCCCTGACATCGATACGTTGTAGGCCACGGCAGTTATCCCTGATGGCGGTGGCTTTGCCTGAATCCATGGACTCGTGGTACACGCTTGACACGGTGGCACGAGGAAATCCCAGTGTCTGCGCGACTTCGAAGATGCAGTGCTTCATATGTCTGACCCTGACGATCTGGCCATGATCATATGTGCTGAAATCGTGTTTATTCCCTGATCTGTGTTCCGCTGTTACTCGGGCGGTTATTCTAAGGTCTGAAGACACCCCAGTCATGGGTGGCTGGGCACTTTTACATTCAACGGGGCGACCACAGCACTTTTTCGCAAACACGGCATGTGTATCTGGTTGAGCTGCTCAAAAGCATACATATGTATATATGCATTTTTGTATGTTTGTGTATGCACGCATATACAAGGACAGTATTTCCAGCGTCAAAAAGATAAGCCCAACCTAGTGCAACACAGCAGTTTACATTTGAAATCAATTTTTCACAACAATCACTACCGTAACCGCATGTATATTTTAACATAAAAAGAAACTGACATACCTGCAGTACTGCTGACCGGAAAATACAAGTTTTACTATGTATTGAACTCGTAAAATGTAATGCTCCAAATGGCCACCAGCGAATCTCGTTTCCTTTTTTATACACTTTGTTTAAGAATGAATGGAGTGTCAATTTATTCATGTTCCTGAGATTTAATTAACATCGTCATTTTTTTGACGAATGGTTATTAATTGTTTATAAGGTAAAGTTTTTTTTTTTTACGTACAGAGTAAGGATACGTCTTCAGAATAGAGAAGATTAAATTAAATTATAATTTACACTTAATAATAATACTTACAATAACAACAATTAACGATGCGTGTAACTAACACGCCCAATAGTTAAGAGACACGCCATTTTGACGTCGTTATCGTTCATTTATTGCCAAATAGTTACGCTCACCCGCCAATAAAAAAAAAAAGTAGAAGTTTTTGTGACCCGACAATACGAGCACTACCACTACACTTACGGGCAGGAGCTGTTTTCAGTCACAAAAAAAAAAATCACCGGCTCTCCGCCAGCCTCGTGCCAGTGATTCGGAAACATCTACGCGGTGCCGTCCTCTCCACAAAGAACCACAACAAGTTATGGGTACTTTGTTCCCCTGTCTCGCCCGCAGTCCGGACGAGATGAGGCGGCGATGGCGGCAACAGGTCGCTCGGTCAACCTTCCACAACGGCGGCCATATAATCCGTCGATACGTCGACCAGTGAAGAATGTAAGACGTGGCACCAGGCCAGAGGCCAAGAATACTGAATGCAGTAAGGCTAACATTCCACACATAAGGAAATGTATTTGCAGGCTATTCACGGTAAAGTGAGCACTTTCTGATGCCCTCTGAATTTGAATAATAGTCAATAAAAATAGTTTGTTACCTTAGACGTTAACTTTCGAGTCCTGTAAATATATGTACTGTGTTTATTACTTACATGGCAATATTTATTTTAAAAAGTGGCGAAAGCATAAAATTGGCTGATAGGAAAAATGTAACTCGGGCCTCAAAGGTGCTCACTTTACCGAACAGCCTTTACCACGAGACGGGGTTACTCTGACCAATCGGCAATACTTTGACCCATGTAGCAATATAATTATTATAATCATAATGGGTTCATTTTAAACTATTTTATAGTACTTGTGAAAAATAATGCAAATACACGTGAGACATGGCATGGATAGCAACAGATGGCAGGGAATTGTTTAATTCGAGGAAGATCAAAGTAACCCCACTTGTCAGTACCTTAATTTTACGGGGCATTAAATACAAAACTAAGGTTTATTTAGTTAAATTTTTTATACTCTGCCATTTTTAGTTTCGTAAATTTGCATTTAATAAACAATTATCAAAGAACATTTCCAGAATGTTATTAAAGGGATTCCGACTAGGACTGTACATGGGGAAAACGCGATAAAGGCATAAAGAGTATTTTATTTCTGTCTGGCGGTAATACACATCTGATGTTAGATTAAATTGCACCTCTTGACAGATTAAGCAATTTTTTAACACAAATTTCAAACAATACTTCTTTATACTGCAGCACTTAAATTTTTTTATTTCTGTTTCACTCCAGCACATCACGTTAAATCTGTTCCTCTGGGTCGTATTCAACTCGTGCTTTTTTCCTTCAGTTTATAAGTTCTACTTGTGTTTTTAAAAAGAACGTAATGTTTTCTCCCAGCATAAAAAGCCAGGCGTGCTGATTCAGACCATCTTCCATTAGAGTCCCATACTTAATGAGCGATTTGTATGGCGTCAGTATGACGTCGCCCTCCTCCACATCTCCACAAACAAAGGCAGAAAATTTACCAAACATGGAAGGGTTCGTACTGTATATTATTTTGAAACTCAAAATATTACATTATTTGGCTTCGTTTCAAACGCTACGCAATGCAATACAATACAATATAATATTTGTACACAGTAGTAAAAAAAAACTTAAAATTCCATCCAGATTTACATTATTTATGTCACATGTACTCGTGGTTGTTTTGCAGTGTAGTCGGATTGAGGATCTGTGAAACTCTATCTCTAATTGCGTAACTTACAAAAATAATCGCACAATATAGAAAGTAAATTAAAACAATTAATTGAGTAATGAGATTATAATACGATTGTATAATGAGTTTTATATTATGGAAGTAACTCAATGTTAGTTTAGCTAGTGTGCTTGTCTATTTGATACAGAGATCTTAGATAGAGACCACATGGCTGTACATATTGGATTTATGCATGTTTACAAACATTACTCTGGTTTTGCACAGGTGTATTAGCTATTCACGGTAAAGCGAGCACTTTTGAAAGACCTCTCATTTGGAATAATAGTCAATAAATATATTTTATTTTAGCCTTAGACGTTAACTTCCGAGTGCGGTGGAATAAACACACTGTGTTTATTACTTACATGGCAATAGTTATTTAAAAAGGTGGTTAAAAAATAAAAAAATGGCTGGAAGGAAAAATTAGCATGGACTTCAAAAGTGCTCACTTTACCGTAAATAGCCTATAACAAAAATGATTAACCATGAAAATTAAAATTATGTTCGGATTTTACTTTATTGTAAATTGTATGGTTACTTACTCCTAGCAGAATTCCGGGCTGTATTCAATTACCTCTGCAATGCGCAAAATGTACAGACAAATTGTTTCGTTTCTAATTTAGAAGTGTATCTGTGTACACCGTACGTCATTCGATTCCGATAAATCTCGCGCATCAACTGCACGTGGCCTGGAGCACAAATACTTCGTGCGCTGACATCACTTCGGTGTGAGTTGTTGAAGGGGAACACAGAAGGTTAAAAAAAAAAAAAGAAAAAAAAAAGCCAAAATGTCTGTATTGGTGCTCTTAATTAATGTAGTCATACGTCTAGAAGATGCACGTGTTGTCTTCTGCAAGGTTTAGCTACGTTAGGTATACAACCTACATTAAAATATTTAAATATGCAAAGTAAGGTTAAGGTGTGTGGAGTTTCTTTTTACATGGTGCGCAGTCTCCATCTTTATTATAAACCAATGATGAAGTAGGATCACAGTTATTGTCAAATTGTCTTGTGTACTTAAGAATGTAGTTAATAACAGAATAACCTCGCGCGAGTTTTCTAGCAGCTGGATTAGTACAAGCAACGGAACACGGCCTAGAGTGGACACAGGTATTTATTTCCCTCCTTCTGGCATTGTAGCATGCGCTTCTTTTTTCCATAGTGCCAGCTCATTCAAAACGCATCATCGCCACTACAGTAACAATACATCGAAAAGCCTCCAGCTGCTCTCTAGAACGCCTGTCTTCCTGCCAACTTCATTGCCTTTCTTTCTTCCTACCTGGCCCCTTCTCCTGGCGGTCGAGCTCTACCTTCTCCTATCCCCTCTTCAAGACCATAACTGAGGGTGATCACACACTGCACTCGCGGGCCACAGGGGAAAGAGATAGAGCAAGAAAACAGCGCATTACAGGAAAGCATCCAACAATATATTATTATTTAATAATTTTGTTAGTCAAGCATGCATCTATGTTCGGATAGTCTTCAGTACCTAATGACATAAAGGATTTAGTTGCTAAATTGTGTGAAAATGTCAAATTTTTGCCAATTTCACAGTGAACTACCTAATTAATTTATTACTTCTATTCGAAGACAAGACAATTGATACGAAGATACAACTCTTATTCATTATTTTTACAAACATCTCATCAAAAAGTTGTATGGTGTTCGAAAGAAATGCTTTTACATAGATGCATGCATTTGTACATCGTTTGTACATCGTTCCAAGGCGAATCCCCAGTAAACACATTTTTTAATGCCTCAAGGTGTACGTCTGGCCATAAGGAAGCATCGTGACAGGCTCTTCCCAAAGCTGCACTATGCATTCCCGGGAGCTGAATTTCTCACAAAATAGATCTGAAACAGACGCATATATTATTATACGCGGTGAAAGCTAATGGATTAACCCACAGTTGGCAATTTGTACTTTTGTCTTTCTCTCATGGTAACTGCACACGCAAGTCATAAAAATGCTGATTTAAAAAGTTTTCACTACTTTTCTTTTCTTTGAATATATTTTATAAAATTAAAGTAAAAAGTGGCGACTGTATATATAAGTTTTTTTATCTTTTCTGGAAAAATAATATCCTATCCCCAGACCAGTTATTTACTGAGATACGCGTATACGTGCAAACACTGTTTTATAGACAATGTTTTACACGGGAGTGCCCTTAAAAGCAACCTTTCATAAAGGCTAATTTGTATACACACTGGGTATCGACCTGAGATCCACCACGGAATGAAATCGGCTATGTCATGTATTACACTTGGATACGCCTGGGATCGAACTGGGATACGCCCGGGATCGAACTGGGATACGCCCGGGATCGAACTGGGATACGCCCGGGATCGAANAAGAGATAGAGCAAGAAAACAGCGCATTACAGGAAAGCATCCAACAATATATTATTATTTAATAATTTTGTTAGTCGAGCATGCATCTATGTTCGGATAGTCTTCAGTACCTAATGACAAAGGATTTAGTTGCTAAACTGTGTGAAAATGTCAAACTTTTGCCAATTTCACAGCGAATTACCCAATCAATTTATTACTTCTATTGGAATACAAGACAATTGTTACGAAGATACAACTCTTATTCATTATTTTTACAAACATCTCATCAAAAAGTTATATGGTGTTCGAAAGAAATGCCTTTACATAGATGCATGCAATTGTACATCGTTTGTACATCGTTCCAAGGCGAATCCCCAGTAAACACATTTTTTAACGCCTCAAGGTATACGTCTGGCCATAAGGAAGCATTGCGACAGGCTCTTCCCAAAGCTACACTATGCATTCCCGGGAGCTGAATTTCTCACAAAATAGATCTGAAACAGTAGCATATATTATTATTATACGGGATGAAAGCTAATGGATTAACCCACAGTTGGAAATTTGTACTTTATTTCTCTCTCTCATGGTAACTGCACACGCAAGTCATAAAAATGCAGATTTTAAAAGTTTTCAATACTTTTCTTTTCATTGAATATATTTTATAAGATTAAAGTAAAAAGTGGCGGCTGTATATATATGTTTTTTTTATCTTTCCTGGAAAAATATCCTATCCCCAGACCAGTTATTTACGGAGATACGCGTTTACGTGCAAACACTGTTTTATACACAATGTTTTACACGGGAGTGCCCTTAAAAGCAACCTTTCATCAAGGTTAATTTGTATACACACTGAGTATCGACCTGAGATCTACCACGGAATGAAATCGGCTATGTCATGTATTACACTTGAATGTGCCTGGGATCGAACTGGGATACGCCTAAGATCGAACAGGGATACGCCCGGGATCGAACTGGGATACGCCCGGGATCGAACTGCGTTACGCCCGGAATCGAACTGGGATACGCCCGCGATCAAACAGGGATACGCCTGGGAGGATCGAACTCTGATCAGTTAGGGATCAAAACCAGATCGCCGAAACCCGGCGACCATAAGCGACCCATCAGCCTGACCGGCGCCGGTGAAACGTTGTGGCAGGCAGTGTGCAGACCATCGTGGCCAAGAAGCGCGAGACTTGTAATCAGCCCACCTTATTAAGCGAGGGCACGGGCGTGCTAATTACGAGAAAGGGAAAGTGAGTGGGGGAGGGGTTGGTACGCCGTAGTGTGTCTGATTCAGCCGCCAGTGTTCCACGGAAGAGGCAGCCGATACTCTTGAATCAGCAACAGCCACTGGCTGATTGTGACAACCCGGCCTCGCTCTCCGCAGTGCTTCCTAACTGCCGCGAACAGCCAGTTATCTCGCACACCCAACAAGACACCTTAAGCTGACCATGGTAAACTAAGCTACTTTTGAAAGCTCTGCTTAAGATATGCGGGATGTTCGGAAACTCTGTGTCCTAACGCCAGACAGTTTCTTTGGACCAATAATAACATGAAAGCCCTGCCCATAATTCCGAAAACGTATTTTTATATCAAATAATTGTGTTCAAAGTTGCAGCGTACAAAACCTGCAGAACAAGGCGGTGGCGCACCGCCTTGTTCTGCAGGCGTTTTACGCAGAAACTTTGACCACAATTAAATCATGTAAAATTACTTTTCCGGATATAAGTATGTAGCGCTTTTGTGTTACTATTGGTCCAAAGAAAATATGTCTAGGGTTTGAGCAGTGAGTTTCCGAACAACCTGTATAGTCCATTCGCAGTGAATTCACACTTTTTGAATCAAACCTTTGAAAAATCACCCCTTGTGTGATGTGTTTCGTATCTTTCCTAAATATGTCATTTTCACACAATTCCACACTTCTTTCAAAGTATTTTATTTTCTGTTAAATAATAATTTTACGGATACATTATCTACAAATTAAAATATTTAATTTATAATTAATACTAATGAAAACAGCGAGAACGTAGCTGTGTTGGCAAAGCCTAGTTGTAAATAGCTCTCGTGCCAAAGATAATCAAGTTGGGTGCGCAAAATGTGGTGCGTTCCTCCCTTGGTGT
>NQII01000535.1:328901-351762 GCA_002778355.1 Clitarchus hookeri | reverse complement strand
CCCCTCCTGGTACTGCAGTACACCGTGTTTTTCCACCATAAAAAAATTAACGCTGACATAGACCTAATCACTTTCTTCGTGCGTCGGTAAAGTGAAAACGTGAAACTATTAGGAAAGTAAATATTTTACAGACTTGCTGATTATTAGGATATACGTACATGCATGTAAATAGAAAGATAAATCAAAAGAAATAATTTCAGTATTCACAAATGTTTACATAACACTTTTAATTCGACGTTAAGACATAGAACTACTTCCCTTCCATCGCTGCCATCTTAACTGGGCTCATGCCTCTCACTGCATCTGTTAAAATACATGCAGGTAGTGCCAGAGACATTTTTCAATAATTGATTTCAAAAGTGCTTAATGAACCGTGAACGGGATATATAAATAAAGTCCTTGCAGTTATTTTTCCCATTAGGGGGAAAAAAAAATAGCAATCGCGAAAACTTGACAAAATTCGGTTACCAGTAATTTCGTTTAGGATGAGTTTTTTTTTAATGAATCTTACAATAAGGCGAGTAATAAAATGAAAAATTATGGCGGTAAAAGTACACCATTGCATAGCTATATCATAGGAAACCCAGACAAAGAAATGAAATATATATATATATATAGACCGAATATAAGATCAGCTGTAGTCATCAGATATCATAAAAGTTAATACGATATTCCACTGGGCATTTAATAGAAAATAAAAAATTAAATGAGACAAAAACAACACAGGATTAACCAAACGAAAGAATAACGAAGTCAGAAGAATACAGATTGACACAAAAAACTCGGGACTATACAACAAGGTCAGTACAGACTAACACAAAGGCGAAAACATAATTATTTTCAGAAAATAGGACGACTCAAAAATGACACCACGAAAGTACACATGTTGTTTTCTTAGACGAACTACTAGCGACGTCTCGGGAACTGACACATGTTCCCGTCCCCTCAGCCTGTGTTGTACTGAGTTTTTTTTTNACGAACTACTAGCGACGTCTCGGGAACTGACACATGTTCCCGTCCCCTCAGCCTGTGTTGTACTGAGTTTTTTTTTGTTAATTTGTTTTTTCCCCGACTTCGTTATTTATTCGTTTGGTGAATCATTTTCTTGTTGTTGTCTNGTTTTTTTTTGTTAATTTGTTTTTTCCCCGACTTCGTTATTTATTCGTTTGGTGAATCATTTTCTTGTTGTTGTCTTATTTCGACTGTTAAATTTAGATTAAATTTCTTGAGGGATTTCCTACGAATTTTTATACAATAATATGTGTTGACTACATCTAATCTTGGCTTGTTTTCTGAATATGTTTAATTTTCATTATCTGGGTTTTCTGTGACGACACAGCTCTGCGATGACGTACGTCCTCAAAAATAATTTTTATTTAATTACGCGCTTTGGATGATGACGCAATTTTGCCTGTTTGAAGTCTAACACTTCACAGCCAATTCACAATCTCTTCATGCGTAGTCCAGCATTTTCTCTTCCTAGAAGTTTGCGTTTTCACACTTTCTTAGGTATGGGATAATACTTCACTTCTAGAACATGTCCATTTCATTTTCTTCTAAGCTGTTGGGTTCTCTTATTACTAAACATCATATATATCTCCGATATCTTGGTTACTNTCCATTTCATTTTCTTCTAAGCTGTTGGGTTCTCTTATTACTAAACATCATATATATCTCCGATATCTTGGTTACTCCTAAGGTATTTTAACCTAAATCTCGCTAAAAGCCCAATTTCCAATTTTGGTGTAGCTTCGGTTTCTGAAGAATGTTGTCTGTAAATTGGCACCATTCGGGAAGTTTATTATTTTATATAAGTATATTAAAGAACTTTACAAAGAAACTTCCCAAAATAGCCTCATTTCAGCTATTATACTTTATCGTTTCTAATTACTAGCACTTAACGCCAGTTTTTAGAAACATATACTAACATGGGCAACGACAAAACTATATGAATTTTCAGAATCGTTTACTTCTCGACTTTATGCAATATAATTTTTCATACTGTACCCAACATGCATTAGTCCGTTTGCAACTTTTTTCTAACTCGAAAATGTTCCATTCCATGGGTTTTATTTGTCGATACATTTAAATAACACGATTTTGCCATCTTGGGTAAGGGCCGTATAGCTTTTTCGAAAGTTACCGTTAACAAATTCAAGATGCTCATAAATAGACGGAAAATAGTGTATAACCCCAACGAAACTTAAGGAACAGAATTTGATCTATTTATTGGGATAAGTTATAGAATAAAGAGGGTAGAGATACCTTCAACATTAATATTAAAATACTTATTGTCAACACACTCAGATTCGTAGGGAAAACAATACGATCACACGCTTTGGTTTTGTTGCGCGATTCGTTGACTCTGTATACTTATATTTTTATAGACTTGAATAAAATGTTAAAAACTACTAAAAAGCAATACTCGANTCCATTTCATTTTCTTCTAAGCTGTTGGGTTCTCTTATTACTAAACATCATATATATCTCCGATATCTTGGTTACTACTAAGGTATTTTAACCTAAATCTCGCTAAAAGCCCAATTTCCAATTTTGGTGTAGCTTCGGTTTCTGAAGAATGTTGTCTGTAAATTGGCACCACTCGGGAAGTTTATTATTTTATATAAGTATATTAAAGAACTTTACAAAGAAACTTCCCAAAATAGCCTCATTTCAGCTATTATACTTTATCGTTTCTAATTACTAGCACTTAACGCCAGTTTTTAGAAACATATACTAACATGGGCAACGACAAAACTATATGAATTTTCAGGATCGTTTCCTTTTCGACTTTATGCAATATAATTTTTCATACTGTACCCAACATGCAATAGTCCGTTTGCAACTTTTTTCTAACTCGAAAATGTTCCATTCCATGGGTTTTATTTGTCGATACATTTAAATAACACGATTTTGCCATCTTGGGTAAGGGCCGTATAGCTTTTTCGAAAGTTACCGTTAACAAATTCAAGATGCTCATAAATAGACGGAAAATAGTGTATAACCCCAACGAAACTTAAGGAACAGAATTTGATCTATTTATTGGGATAAGTTATAGAATAAAGAGGGTAGAGATACCTTCAACATTAATATTAAAATACTTCTTGTCAACACACTCAGATTCGTAGGGAAAACAATACGATCACACGCTTTGGTTTTGTTGCGCAATTCGTTGACTCTGTATACTTATATTTTTATAGACTTGAATAAAATGTTAAAAACTACTAAAAAGCAATACTCGANAATTCGTTGACTCTGTATACTTATATTTTTATAGACTTGAATAAAATGTTAAAAACTACTAAAAAGCAATACTCGATTTATCAAAAAGTACAAAAGCAAAAATGTGTCTTTATTGGCAACAAGTGAACTTTTTAATGAATGCGACTAATATTGCACGAGGCATTTTTGAATAAACTGAAAGAGTTATAAACGTAAGATTTTTTCCCTTAAAGGATATTAATTTACTGTGTTTTTGTATTAAAGGTGCATGTGACATAAATTAACGCTACGGAGATTAATCGTATTTTGCAATTTTATGGAAGCCAACAGAGAAAAGTGAACAAGGGCAATCCTATAGAATTGATTTCAGAATTTATGATAGCAAATATTTCTACCTAACTGTTTCTGAAGGCGTGAATTTTTATATTTTATCACAGCACAAGCTATTTTGTGTGGGGAAAAAGCATTATTACGCCAAATAGTTGAGAAAAAAATGTCTAGGATTTTCCTTTTTTGGTTATTAAATGTTGGCTTCCAAGAACCTGTAGAATTTAACTGACGTATTTGGAGTTATTNAGGATTTTCCTTTTTTGGTTATTAAATGTTGGCTTCCAAGAACCTGTAGAATTTAACTGACGTATTTGGAGTTATTTTAGGTCTCATGTCCTCGTATAGGTGTATATCTTTCGGAATTTTTCAGTTTACTCAAATACGATAATCTTACAACCAAGGTACCTAAGACGAATTGAGAGAGGGGGGGGAAGAAAGCTTATTTATCAGAATAAATCCATCATTTCTCGAAATAGCAAACGTGTAGAGGAGGGGGAGNAGGGGGGGGAAGAAAGCTTATTTATCAGAATAAATCCATCATTTCTCGAAATAGCAAACGTGTAGAGGAGGGGGAGGGGGAGGGGCGCTAACCGCCAAAATAACTTTTCGGCGCGCCTTGTATTTCAAACGAGGAGCCGAGTAAGACCCGGTTTAGGAGCGCCGAGTGGGTGGCACAGGGACCACAGATTAGGAGGACTCCGGACAGACAGCAAGATAGCAGGCCGTGAGCTATGGTCCGCCCGGTCGAAACAATCAAGCGGCACCCACCCCATCCCCTTCGCAGTCTTCCCACCTCTCAACCCACCACTTCGCGCTCGGCCCATTACACTCGGGCAGAGTCGGCGAGAGTCGGCCAAGTGGCCCCGCCCCTGAGCCCCCGTCTTAAGCCACCTTCAATCTAGATTACGCGTCTCCTTCCTTCGCTGGCGCGTCAAGATAAACTGGCGGCAGAGCCTTAATTTAGTGCCCGCTACTGCAGCCCCAGAGGCAACATTTAATTTACAGGGAGGAGCCCAGGGGTATCCGCTCTTTATACGTGAGGAGATTACAAGGGTGCAAAGGAAGAGGAAGAAGGTACCAGACTCCCTCGTCTGATGGCAGCAACAAACCCTCCCCGGTCTTCAGCAGCGTTCCCCACCTAGGAGACGCGTTTGAAGATAACAAGACGGGTCGTCGGAGATCTCCTCAGCCTGTGCGCGCGCCGAGGACGCCCGCGGCGAACTGGAAGTTACCGACCGCCACCACGAGTTGGTTAACACAGGCACGGTTGTAAACATGACGAGAGCGTACTCGACGACCACCTCTCCGGCCGTCGCGTCGGCCAGCTCGACGCTAACCTCGCCACGACCGCGTCTCCCTGTGCTACGTTCCGAAGTGGGCGTGGAAAGTTCTGTAGAGGCCAGTTTCAGGGAAACCCGGGGAGTGGTATGCAGTTGTTAACTCTTGGCCATGACTTACGTGATGTCACGTGTAAGCATCGGTCCCGTGTTTAAAACTTGGATCTGCCAAGTTAAGCAGCCCGCCTGACCGGCGCTTGAACTGCGTTGCAGAGTGTGTGTGTGTGTGTGTGTGTGTGTATATATGTGTGTGTGTGTGTGTGTGTGTTTTTTGTGTCCGTTTGTTCGGACGCGTATAACTCCCGAAAAAATCAACCAATTTTCATTCTGTTTTTTTTACAAACTTTCCTTTCGTTCCCACGAGTGTTTGTACACCTTTCTTTTTTATCTGTATTACCTGCAAATGTACTAAAATCTGCAAAAAGCTCATTGTTACCATGCTTTCGCGTCAGGAAGCGCCTTTGTTGACAGCTGTCTGTTTGAACATTTCAGTTTGTTGTTCGCAATGTTTTTTTTTTACATATATACATATACTTATATATATACATATACTTCTTTCAATTAATTTCACAGAACTGAATAGAACCAAAATCTTTTATTCCACAGCAACGCGTGGTCGGGTAAGCTAGTGTTTGATAATACTGTTTGTTTTCTTACGAAACTATAAAACGTGCGTCCAATCTGCTCAACTACGAAAAGAAAACACACTTCAGACTATACCGGTCGGTTACTTTCATGACGTCACGCACATTAAAAACACCATTTCAGAGCACTGCAACGTGGTTTAATTTTTTTTTTCAAAGCGCTGTAACTCGAAATAAACGCGTCGTATATACACAAAAATAGGCCTACTTGAGGGACATGCACTGAACCTCGCTTCAGACTTTCCACCAATAAAATTGCAGGGTCACCGCTCAAAGTCCCGTACGTGCACGTCGAGAACACTGCACGCCAGTTAAGAGCCCTGCGCGTAGCGGCGATGGCGCACTTGTAGCGCGTGCCAGTGTAACCCTTATAGCTCCCAATGGTCACGAACAGTACGTTGGTATATTTTGTGCCCGCTGTCGTCAAAGTATTTCTTCCGCGCAGACATACGTACATGGAATGCAGGGTCAAAGCACGGATGCCAACTGCTCACAATCCACTTTTCCCGAGTCCTGTCATTGAACGCATAATTTGCACAACAGGCCTTAGAAAATATTAAGGTTAGACCTTTTGGTTACCACAGCTATTTACAGAAATACAAGCTTTGAAAGACTATTAAATTTCCTGTGACAAATTTTTATGTATAAAGAGGTTAGACTATATTTAAACGTGAACAATATACATTTTTATATGAAACCACACATTTGTTGGAAAACTTAATGTAAACAAACATCGCGTCATTGTGAATCACATGATAACAGTACTATTACCAAATTTTGAGTAAATTTTACGGGAAGAGCGTAAAAAACTAAAATCAGTCTAATTCTATGCAGACGTACAAACTAATGTCGCTGATTCGTGATTAACTGGTGACTTTTGTTAACCCTGCTTATTTCTTCCTTTCTTTCACTTTGTATACTACTGCCTCATATAAAATTTAGAAAAGCGGTGGACCTAAATCTCCTATATACAAGTATCAGTCATGCGGCACTCGAGAATTTAAAAAATATGAATATTTCTACTAAGGAAAATATTACTCTCAAATAAACCGGGGAGGGGGATGAGGGCAATTCAGTAACCAAAAGTTTTGAATATTGCATTTTTTTAAATAGGTTTTTGTGGATTTTTCTGTTAATGCCTACATTGAAATACACGTAGTTATAGGCGTAAGTTATTCTGAAAAATGTGATTTCAAAATGCTTATTTAACAGTAAACCAGATATACATTTTTCTTCTCGGCGTAAATATGTGGAGGCTGCAACGATTCGGTGATATGAGATCCAACCCCGAAAGGCCAGGCAAAACAGGTTTCTCGCATTTCGCGAATGGCAGACATTATCGGGAATCGAACACTATTTTCGCCCCCAACCCCTAACCATTACAGAATTCCGCCGATTGCCGATGATCAGATTGAATCCACCCTGTACATAAATTATCCGGTAGTACACTGTAAAAATATTTGGTAAATTCCTTAACATATAGTGAAAACTTTTAACCACAAATAAAAGAGGAATTTACAATCCATCAGCCTGCAAGTAAAGAAGTATTTGAGTAGTTGCTGTCCGAATTTTCAAAACATGATAGGAGAGCTACAATCAATGCATAGGAGGAAAAATTACATTCCCTCTTTCATACTAAGCCCATATACTGATGTGTCAAATTTTAAAACAATTTCTCGCAGCTTAAAAAAAAGCGGGTTTATGGCCACCCTACGGTGGAAGCAGCAACCATTAAATTGACAACACTTCTGGACGACACGTCCATGATAGCAGTCCCCGAACGCATAACACGAAATCAGAACATACAGTTATGGTGTGATCAGGCCTTAGCTGAACGGCTTGCCTGATCACACGTTCAAACATTAAACCTGGAAACGAGCGGGATTGCAACACCACCATTTGGTCGTCGACCCTTGCGAAAGAAGACAGTTGCAGAAATCCCCTCCACCGGTCACTGAGCGGGGCCGCAGAACCACGCGCTTGATATAGGCCGGCGTAACACCCGGAACAGCGTCTTTTCGTCTTTAGTCCTTTGGAGGTCGACCCGACCAGCGAAGCAGACCAAGAAGATGGGTGTGTCCGGCCGGCGTTAACCGTCTCGCAGAATCAGCCTCCGGCTACAATAAGGTGATGACTTTCCAGTTAGGTTTAATCAAAATGGCGTGAATTAAAAGTAATGAATCATCTTGATATTCAATTTAAAGTTCCCCCGATCAATAGTAACATAAATAGTTATTGTAAAAGCTTAATTCTAATGAAACTCATCTTATACTGTTGTGCTCTACCGAATCATGGGTCATCATTGAGCTACGCCCCTAAATACTTTCAAGTACGAACAGCTGAAAAGCTTAGTTCGTAACAATACGACACGAAGTAACAAAGGAAGGCAGTGGCGGGGTAAAACGGAAGTGTTCCAAGAAAACCCACAGTCAATCGCAATGTCCACCATGTTTCCTATAAGGGAAAGAACCAGAGTCCGGATCCCACGGCAATCCAACCTAAACTAAAGATGTTGATATTGTTTTTTTTTTTTTTTTTTAAATCAATATTATTTATACAAATTATTTATACAAATTATTTATACAAATTATTTATAAAAGTATCGCTTTACGAAAAGATATATTGAAAGAAAAATATTGATTTTCCGTACACTGGAATCCAATATTTTATTTAGTAAAGGTCTTAACAAATTTAAAATTGCTTGGCATATTTCATATTGAGGAGACACAGCATTGCAGAAATATGCATATTTTTGGTGCATGTTTCCAAAATGAATATTGTAATTTTTTTACTTTAATTTTTGTATTCAAAACAGAGGTTATTAAAAGAGCATTTTGAAAGTATTTATTTACGATACCTGGAAAAATAAATCGATCAAATATCGTTGAAACATATTAATGATTTATATCTATATAACGTTNTTATTTACGATACCTGGAAAAATAAATCGATCAAATATCGTTGAAACATATTAATGATTTATATCTATATAACGTTGATATATTATCGTAATTTCAATACATCTATATTTTTTCAACATCCCTGGCCTGAACGGTTGTTGTGGGCGGCTGGGTGCGAATAGTAAGACTGCATAATATCAGTTTTCCAGCAAACTTCACTTCCGCACCGCACCTAGTGAGCCCCGGGTCCTTTCACGGTTACTTTAAACTTTTCTGAAGTCCTACTATAGTTCTACTTCCAGGATATTCCTCCGCCTCATGGAAACAAAGGTTTCCTAAGTCTAAAGAATTACACCAGAGGGAAACGCATCGCATTCATGGACACTCAGTTATATAATATTTTTGCGTAAGAACTATTTAATTACTAGGCCTTACCAACACACCTTTATTGTCCCTGTTTTTATTCACATTAATTATAAATAAATTACAATTTATAGATATTATCAAACAAATATTTAATTTTAACCAACAATAAGTTCATGTTGACGCAAGTATAATACGCTTGGTATACATGGCACACTTAGGAAACAACGTAAGCCATACATGGGGTGATTTNATGTTGACGCAAGTATAATACGCTTGGTATACATGGCACACTTAGGAAACAACGTAAGCCATACATGGGGTGATTTTTCAAAGGTTTATTTCGGAAAATGTGAAGAAACCGCGAAGAGACTATAAGATTTTCGCCTGCTTGTAGCTATTTATCGCGTTCAAGACCTCAAAACTCGTGAACTCCAAGGCCTACAGTTCTTCATTCGCCATTTTCCTCATCGCCGCTACGCGCAATGCGCTCTACAGCCTTTCCGTCGGTGGTACGTAGGGCATAAGGCTATTGCCTGGTTTTAAAGCAGTGAAAATTTTGTAAAAGGGAATACATACTAATGGGATTCGGTTTTTTGTAGCCAATTTTGAAGATACGAACTTTGAAACAAAAACCTAAGTGTGAGAAATGATACTCTCAAACAGGCGACACACTAATGTAACAAAGGGTTTCGATGGCAAAGAAGCGCATATTTGACAGCTCCTAACGTCCCTGGTGGTATTTATCTATCATTAGCAAGAAAACCAAAAAAACCTAATTTCATTATCATGTATTTTCCTAAACCAAATTCTCACAGCTACCAAACCAGACGAGGTCGAGGTCATTAGAGAAGCAGGAACAGCGCAGAGATCGGCCATGGCCTGCAGTAAGGGACCACCTCAGCATTCGCCCGAAGATATTTCGGAAAACCATGGAAAACGGAGATCGGGATGGCCGGACAGGGATTCGAACCCAGATCCTTCCAAAAGTTAACCACTTCGCTCGGTTTTCCGTCGGCGACTCGCCTGGAAGTGACAAAGCGGCGACCCAACATTTTTATGTTGATAATATGTTAAAACAGTATTATAATATCTATATCGACGATTTAAACTGTATAAGTCGATATATTAAACGGTGAGTACTAGCTTTCACAACTAGCCTATACGGTAAGTAATATGGGGCAAGATTATATTCTGCATAAAATGTGTGGGTGCAGTTTGACGATATAATATTTCGTCTTAGGTATTGCGTTTTTCGTATTCAGGTGAAGTTACGTTCATATCAGTGTATGCATTATCATTTTACTAGCTAGTAAAGATAAAAGTATGAAGCATTTTGATATGATTTTGATATTTTGTTGATATTTATCCTTAACGGGGATATAGGGTAGTAACAAGTTATTGATAAGAGTTATGTAATGAACACTATATAAAAGAAGTTTATTTTACATTACGGTTGTACAATATTATAAATATGATTGAATAATAACGGGGGAGCTATATAAATATACTGAAATATTAAATGATATTATTTTATAAAGATTTAACCAGCCTCGTTCTGAGTAAAGCCTAATTGGAGAGTCCCCGCCTTGTTCATGATTCCGGAGGCTGATTAAGATGGCGCAAGTCGACGGCCGGACACACCCATCTTCAGTGGTATTCTCGTTCCAGTGGTCCGACGACAAAAGACACCGCCAACGGACTACACTGCCCTATATCGGCTGCGTTGTCCCCGTTTACTGGCCGGTGGAGGGGATTTCTGTGGTTTGCGATTTCATAACTAATTTCAGCGATCACGGCCCGTGTCCTGGATAAATAGGTGAAGGTGTGATCAGGCAGACCGCTCAGCTAAGGGCCTGACCACAACTCGCAACAATTTGTAACAACTCCTAAAGTTTCTGTATACAATCAAGGAAACTCTCTTACCGTTCGTTAGATTTTATAAGGACTGATTGATTCACTGTAGTGTGTATGTGTGTATATGTGTGTCTGTGAATGTTGCATAACCCAACCTTGACCTCACTTGACCCTTGTTGATAACCTTGTGACCCCTTCAGTACATGTATTTATATATAAGATCAAAGTGCAAGGTCGAGTGTGACGTCATAGAGGCCTTTTCTGATGACCTTTTGACACCTTAGCGCGGCAGTGGCCTGTAAATCTAGGGCCACTGGACCGAAGCTTTTGAATGTTTGTATAAGTCATCCAAAAAACTTTATTATTAATCATACATTATAAACAACCTCTACATGACCAATAATACGAACATTTTTTCTTACCTGTTTCGTTTTGGACTTCAAGGTATAACAGCTAAACCAGGAACTGGTATTATGGAAATTTGTTTTTTCCGTAAGCATCACGCGTATTCTACCAAACCTCTGCAAGGCAACTAATGGGCCCTTAAAAGTGCGAGAAAAGAAATACTGCTAGTGTTACGAGAAATTTGCCGTAGATTTGAAAACTATTTCGCCGGGGAGCGGGCTTATCATGCAGAGTGTAGGATATCAGTTTGTATACGTACTGCCATCCTTATATAGGCTATTCGCGGTAAAATGAGCACTTTTAAAAGTCCTCTCATTTGAAATAATAGTCAATAAATATATTTTAGGTTAGCTTTAGACTTTAAATTCCGAATGAAGTGGAATATACACACTTGTTTATTACCTACACGGCAATATTTATTTTAAAATGTGGTTAAAGGATAAAAAATGCATGAGAGGAAAAAGTAACCAAGGCATCAAAAGTGCTCACTTTACAGTGAACAACCTATATAATCGTCAATAACATTTAACCTTTCCATGTACCTAATCGATTATTTCACTTCAGCGAGTAGTACACTCCGGATTTTACTATTGACCAGGTTTTAGGTGCTATGTAATTAGTAAATTAATTTAAATACGTAAGTCATTTATATATATATATATATATATATATATATATTCCCCCTTCCCCGCAGTAAATTTTTTAGCAGAAATACTTTTTTTTTTTTTTTTTTTTNGGAAAGAACAGAAAACGCAATAATTAAATAAAACAATTACTGGAAAACAAATTGTTAAATTTGCGTCGATACAGTGCTTGAGAGTATTATTTCTCACTCTTGGGTTTTTGTTTCAAGATTATATCTTCAAGATTTGCTTAGGAAAAAAAAAAAAAAAGGGATTTCTTTAACAAGTATTTTTCTATACCAAATTCTCACCGCTTTCAAACCAGTTAATAGTCTTAATGTTTGTGTTTTCCACATGTCAAAACGACGAAGCCACTAAAAGAAACTTACGGGATTCATCTCACCATCATTCAACATAGCATTCATTATCCACGGCATTTTTTTTTTTACAGAAGTGACATTTTACATAATGATGGTCGATCTCAGAAAAACTAACTCCACGCATTAAATATTTTCGTAATCATTGTATTACTTGCGACTGCACTTAGATCACTACAGTTCTCTTTTCAAGAATCCTGTTATTGAGACTTATTATCTTGAGGCCATACTATACGAAACGAAAGGGGAAAAAAACATACGAAATTTTGGATGGAAAATATTTAAATGTTACTTCTTTCATAAGCTAGTCATATTTGTTTTACGTATAACGGTAAGTTATTAAATAATTACTTTTTATGTTTCAGATTTTATAAGAATATGGATTATGAAGACATCTGTCAAAGGCGAAAAGCATTTCCTTAAACGTGAGAAAATAATACTCTACAACTTGATTACCGTTGTCAATACTTACATGCTGCTGATAGGATTATGTTCACGGAGGTAAGATGAAATATGCATCATCATTTTTGGACAAAGTATGTGAGAAACAAAAGTGATATTCAACTTGAGAAAACGATTCAAGATGGCTCGAAAGAGGCAATTTTGTTCCGCCGAGTTTTAGTGAAATTTCAAGGTGTATAAGAAACATTAGATAAAATAATTAGCCGCACAATTAGTAATAGTCCTCACAGATCCCACGAGACTTACAGCTAGCGCCAGAGCCATTATACTTGCTTTGTTTCATCGATAGAGAGACAAAATTTTTCGTGAAATGGTTCTATGACACGCTATATTTAAAAACGCGTTTGCTCAGTCAGATCCACTACGGTGACTGCATGATTTTTAATTGTTAACTGTCTCTGATGACTGCAAACGAATCGAAACTGTCATCATTGCTCTCTGCCATTACTGACTGACACGTGAATCTGGAAAACTAAAAATTAAATATTAAACATATTTAATTAATAACACCAATTTTCTGTTAGTATGTTTATCCAGCTTTACAGTTGGTGTAGAAGCGTCTAGATTAAAGCATATATTATACAGTACAAATTAAGTAGTTTAAAGTTAACCTAAATCTGTTTGGCCCAGTGAAGTAGGAAAATGTCCTCTCACAAAGACGCACGGTTAATACCAAAGAGTGGAGTGGAAAGGTTTGGACGGCTCTCAACATCGGGGTCTTGAGAGACGAAGAAGCGAGCATGGAGCAGCGCTGGGATGTATGGGCATGGAAAACGGGAGATCACCGAGAAAAAACCCCTGCCAGCGGCATCGTTCACAAAGATTCCCACGTACGAAATAACGGGAGCGGCCCCGCCGGGAATCGAAGTTAGCCTTGGTGGGAGGCGAATAGTCTGACCACTACGCCACCGCGGCCCTAAAATTTCAGTTGCGCAAATGTAACGCGGATATATCTTCGTGCCTTTACTCATAGCAAGTCTGGGCACAGAGTGCTTCTATGAAATACAAAATCCCTGTCTTCCGCATGTCGCGATGAGGATCAATGACTTGCGCGTAGAGGCGATACTGCTTTATATACGCCGGTCGGCGTCACCCGTAGCGCTTAATCGATTTTTCGCCTCGTTCGTTCAAACATACTCCTAACTACACTGTAAAAAAAACTTCCTTAATTGTAATGGAAGTTTTTTACCAATACATAGTACGGAAATAATTCCAAACATCAGGTTACAGGTACAGGGATGTTTAGAGGCGCTGCTATACAAAATTGGGAACTCCGCTATGCGTGTGACTGTTTCCTGAACAAATGTAGGAACATCACCCAGGATGCATGGGGAAAAACTTCACCATTAGCACTTACATAATATACGTACACAGTAGTGTGGTAAGACCGCCGCGATTGCCACTCGTGGAAGATAGCGGCCTCGGCAGGCTCGCACGAGGGACGAAGATGATGTGGATCTGGGGGAGACTCGAGACTTGATATTCTACTCCCCGGGCCAGCTGCCGGCAGGTAGCTCCCGTCAGGTGCGCAGCGACTGCATTAGGACACCCCCCCTGCACCCTCGGGACAGCCGGCAACATCAAGACTCCCTCCTGAATCCTGGCATGTGCGCGACAGGAACGGAGAGACGACGGCGAAGAAGGAAAGATGATGGATAGCCGGAGAGCTAGGCACTCCAACTTTCCTCATAAAACGTCAGCAGATTACGCGGACCAGAGGGGGGTTCAAGCCAGGACGCGAGATTGGCAATTTATCACACGCAGCATCCGCCCAGTAGGCCAAGCCACCCCCCTCCCCTCGGCCTAACACCCCAGGCCGAGCCTTCTTCGTAAACCCTCCTTAAGACTCAGCTATTGCAGAAATTCTTCGTTTTCGCGTCATAATTTCGGATTCATAGTAATTGCTGACAATTTATATTACGACTTGTTTAATATTTTTGTGCATTNCTGCACCCTCGGGACAGCCGGCAACATCAAGACTCCCTCCTGAATCCTGGCATGTGCGCGACAGGAACGGAGAGACGACGGCGAAGAAGGAAAGATGATGGATAGCCGGAGAGCTAGGCACTCCAACTTTCCTCATAAAACGTCAGCAGATTACGCGGGCCAGAGGGGGGTTCAAGCCAGGACGCGAGATTGGCAATTTATCACACGCAGCATCCGCCCAGTAGGCCAAGCCACNGCCAGAGGGGGGTTCAAGCCAGGACGCGAGATTGGCAATTTATCACACGCAGCATCCGCCCAGTAGGCCAAGCCACCCCCCTCCCCTCGGCCTAACACCCCAGGCCGAGCCTTCTTCGTAAACCCTCCTTAAGACTCAGCTATTGCAGAAATTCTTCGTTTTCGCGTCATAATTTCGGATTCATAGTAATTGCTGACAATTTATATTACGACTTGTTTAATATTTTTGTGCATTATTTCACTAAACATTGAATGTGTTTTGAACAAAAATACGTTCTGCGTAACGAAATAGGGTTTAACTACAGTACAGGTTTAGAAGGAACCATTTACGAGAGGTCAATAAAATCTTCACATCATTTCATCAAAAAGTGCAATGTTTTAGTGTATTGCTCATTACAAGTCACTATTGTAATGTCAAGCAAGAATCATGGACTCTACAATTCCAAAATAGACCAATTTTTTAAAAATGATTTTATGAATTCAGGAACATTTGGAGTGGTTTGGTCCATTTGAGTGCTCTGTTGTTATAAATATAACCATGTTAATGTCGTCGTGATAAGCACATAACATGTATGTATGAGTACGCATGAAGCTCTCTGCTATAGTTTCATGACATTCTCAAACTGAAAAGTCACAGTACAATTTAAATTAATGTTGAAATGAATACTCCAAAACATTAAAAATTTGCTATCCGGGATAGATGTTCTGCGTCTTATTTTCAATCTTCGGTAACCTTTTTCCATATCTATGATCAGGCGCGATTCAGTTATGATCCTTACGTTGAGTCATTTTGTTTGCATTTTAGATCTTATCTGATTCTTGCTTGTGAAATGTGCTTTCGCCTCAACTATCCGGAGGTGAAAAAACTCAGGCGAATGAATTCCCGAGCCAAATTATATAGAACAAGCATCGTTCTATCAGTGGTAACGGTGGNGTGAAAAAACTCAGGCGAATGAATTCCCGAGCCAAATTATATAGAACAAGCATCGTTCTATCAGTGGTAACGGTGGCAAAATTTGAAATACTGGCTGTATGGAGGACTTGTGGAGTTTGCTATGTGTTACTCCATTTTACGCTACAAATAAGTACAAAAATTTGAATGAATGTTTCGCATTACTGGCACAAATGATGATGCTCTATACCATTTGTCTCTGTGAATGTATGGTGTGTGTGTGCGCACGCGCGCGTGTGCGTGCATGTATGTGTGTGCGTGTGTGCAGCTTTTTTTTCTTAGAAGTAGTACAACATATCTCCTTGTGACGAGGGAAATCGCTGGACATATAAAAATGAAGAAATAAATTACTATAGTAGAAAATTAATTAATGAGTGCGACTTGAAACAGAACTACATAAAAAAAAAGAACATTCAGTGTTTATCACACGTACTGGAAGTCCAAAGAAGAATATATTAATTCACGTGCATTCAACGCAGCAGCATCAATCAAACACTTGCATATAGAAAAAGTGAATGGGCTATTGGGCAAACTGGCGTCGAAAAAAAAAAAGTACCATAGGTGCCACAACTATTTGCTTCCAGGATTTTTCCCGTGGGGGTTTGGGATGATGGCGAAAAGAGGGGTTGGAGAGGGGGTAGGAGTAAGAATAAAGGGGTTGTTGGCCAGGCCTCGCTAGTCGCTTCACATTCAGATAAAAACCATTTCACGGCTACTGAGCAAACTGGTGGGGAGTTGGCGGCAGGAGGACGAAGGGCAATAGATGGGACCGGGAGAGAACGGCGCACATCGACGACGCCATTTTGTTCTCGTTTCAACGCCGCCTGTTAGTAGCGCATCAATTAAATTACTTCCGCCCACATACGTCGGCGGGTCTTGTTCCGAAATGCGGAGTAAAACTGTTTTCCGAGACACGCTATGCAGAAGGAGAGGAAACGGAAGAGGGAGGTATTGTATCACGCTTGTACGATTGTAGGGGTAAAAAAAAAGTGTGGGGGGGATGAAGGTAGGGGAAAGGGGATTGTAGACAATCAGCTGCGGCTCCGTGCTGGAAAACAGGCGGTCTCATTTATCGCTCGAACGGTAGGCGGTCACCGTACAGTTGCGCATTTTAAAATTCGGACCACGCCGACGTGCAGGCGGTAACGAGTTCGAAAATTGGCCCCGGCAATCAGGGGCGGTTGCGTCGCGGAGGAAAAAAAAATGGCAAAGGGAGGCAGAAGGGCATCTAGAGGCCGCCGTTAGCTCTCGGCGAACCCTCGAAAAACCCCACTCCTCCCACTAAATACCCCCCCCCCCTTTTTTCCCTAACATCCCGCGTTACTAATTTGCAAATAAACAGCGGCAGTTTAATACAAATCGAGTGAAATCGATCAGGCCACCCACTCCGCCAACGAAAAAGGAAAATTAAATTGAATCCCAGCATTTCGTTTCGCCGGGAGAGAGGCGAACTAAATTTTCAGCGCCTGGTTTCCGCGACAGTGTCCCACGTAAAAAATCGCTGCTTTACCGACCGGAGAGAAAAGGTAGGAAAAAACTACGTCTTGGTAACGGAAAATCATTTGTGTTACTGGTCTGGATGGAATAAAATATTCCTTCAGCTTTATTTTTAATTCTCGCAATATGGTACATAGATATTCGGTTGACAAATCTTCTCACAGACTGATAGTGTTGTAGAGTTTGTGATGTGGTTGTCAAGGAACTTGAAAGTAAATAACAATTACAATATTTGTACTGAAGTTAAAGCCGTTGTTCTTAGCCTTTGTCTTCTACCGACACTCGACCTTAGAACTCAATACCACAATCCTATTTACGGTCGCTGGAGAAGGGAATGCTCGAGGGGTGTGGGGGAGGGGGAGAATAATTACAATTAAAATAATTTAAAAAAAAATCACAGACTGGTAGAAAACTGTTAAGAAATAAGTTAACTATTTAAGTACATAAATTTACCATACCAGTATCTCGCAAAATGTTTACAAATAAGACATTACTCGGAGGAATTTCTCGACAACGTTTCGCGNATTTACCATACCAGTATCTCGCAAAATGTTTACAAATAAGACATTACTCGGAGGAATTTCTCGACAACGTTTCGCGCCATGTGGCATCACGAATCGTACATTACAAGCAAATAATACGTTCAAGTTTGTGGAAGGTTTTAATTACGTCCATCAAACAAATACACATCTCCCCCTACGCTCCAATGGCGGATAAAAGACTGCGGACCGAAAATCGCTTCGACCCCGAAACGTTTGATAACCGCCCACAATTGCGGGGACCACGGTATTGTATTGGTTAGACTGCTTACCTCCCACCAAGGCGAACCTGGTTCGATTCCTGGTGGGGGCCACCTCCGGATTTCCGCACGAGGGATCCGTGGCGGACGATGCCGCTGGTCGGCGGGTTTTCTCGGGGATCTCCCGTTTCTCCCCCACCCTTACATTCAGACGCTGCTCCATACTCCCCCCGCTTCGTCCTCGTCGACTCTCAAGACCTGGATGTTCAGAGCCGCCAAAATCTCCACTCACACAATTGGCCGCTGGATATCCTTCCTTCACGGTGCGCGAAGTAACCCCAAACCCCACCCCCCTTAAGTAGGCGAATGGAGAGGCAGGAAGGAGTCTTTTTTTACGGAAATCTTCCCTGCCGGCAATAACTCAGGCCGCGAGAGTAAGGTAACTGGCGTGGGCCCGCGATTGCACTGGCTATTCGCCCCCGGACAACGAAGCCGGCNCTCCCTTCCGACCCCACAATCCTCCCCTGACGGTCAAGAACCAGGCCGGATATCCCTGCGCATTTATCCGCAGTCGCCGCCATAAATTCCGCTCACTGTCTTGCAGCCGATCGCAATTTGTGGCCTACAGGCCTGCTTAAAAAAGGAGAGGCTTAACAGATTACCCGAGGTTCCAGCAAGATTTTTTTCCCCACCCCCTCCTTTCCAAACTAAACATTTTTGATAAGTGGAAGGACGGGACGAGCGACATACAGGAAGTCAACCGCGCCGTCGCACCAACGAGCACCTGGACATCTGGTCCACATAGCGAATACAAACAGCATAGTCACATCAAACACCCTCGCTCAGAAGTTCAGGCATGTGGCACATCAATCTGTACACTCTAAATAAAAAAATGTTTGTACTATTANAACACCCTCGCTCAGAAGTTCAGGCATGTGGCACATCAATCTGTACACTCTAAATAAAAAAATGTTTGTACTATTACAATAAAATCTTTGGAAACCCAGTTGCCAAGAAAATCCTTTGTAAAACTGCAAACCGTTTTCTTTTAAACTCTGAAAAACGTTTATTTGTAATATTACAAATGATAGCCTTGTATTGCAATTGACATTATTCAGAAGTGTACATAAAATTATTTATTTTTCTTCGAGAAAACAAATGTGATAAATTAATAACAGAGAATAAATAACAAAAATATTTCAGAATATAACTTACAGCAAAAAAATTACACTTTGCCAGCACGGGAACTAGAACCCACACTCCTTGTATTATTAGCCGGCATCTTAAACCACAAAACCAACTTGACTTACGAACTATCATATTATTACAGTAAATATAACTGCAAGTACCTACAACATATTAATGAAGTTATTTGGTTAAGAAGAATAGATACATTTATTTCATTTTAAGTGTTCTGTTGTTGAATTAAGAGATTTGGACGGCTCTTAACAACGAGGTATTGAGAGCCGATTTAAGAGTTCTGTCTAGCTAGGAAATATATTACCAGTTAATGAATAATACGGTTAGGTTTCATTGTGATTATTTGAGTTGTTTTAAGTGTTTTACGTTATTCAAACTTGCAATACATTTATTTTTGCACGCAGCTACACATTATATCACACATAATTTTTGCAGAAATATACGGTTTTACGTTGTCGAGCGTCCGCCATTTTGCTGAATCTCGCGGAAACGACGAATCAGTTTAGTACAGACATTTCTTTAAGTATATTAAAAACACGGCCCTTGTAGTTTTACAAGAGAAATCTTTGTACCGTTACAAGCATTTGTAAAATTACAAAGAATTTCTCAGTGAAAATAAATTATTTTTACAGTGTACTCGCACGCACAGTGCATCGCTGTCTGCAGCATCACAGCGTCTTGTCCAGGCGCCTATTGATGCGGCTGCCGCTGACTGCTCATCACAAGCGGTGCCTGTGGCTGCAATAATGGCGAGAAGATCGTGAGGCCTGGAGGGACAAACGGCATGCTATCGTCTTCTCCGACGAATTCCCCTTCTGCTCGCAGCACCGCGATCGTCGCAACTGTATCTGGCAGAACCGTGACGCACACCTGGCCGATTCCTGCGTTATTCACCGTCATACCGTCCCAGCACCTGGAGTTATGGTATGGGATTCGGATTCCAGTCCCGCTCGCGCCTAGTCCACGTCGCTGGTGTGCCGATCGGCGACCGTTACATCGCGGAGGTGTCGGAACTCGTTGTTGTCCCCTATCCTCAAGGCTAGCCTGGGGCCCTGTACCGACACGGCGAATGCGTGACCGTATGTGTCAGACGTATGAAATTACGGTTCCTGGATGACTGCCAGGTCACACACTGCTTCCTTGGCCTGCGCGTTCACCGGATCTCTCGACAATCTAAAACCTGCGGTCCATGGTCGGGCTACGACTGACCTGCCACAGGACGCCCGCGCCCCCACAACGGATAAACTTTGGGTACGCATCGAGGTAGCACGGGCGGAGATACCACAGACGGGAATCCAAAGTCTCTTCCTCTCAACACGTCGTCGTGCAGCAGCGGTTATTGCCACACGTGGCGGGGCCACACATTACTGACATCCCCACGTTCTGTAAGTCACGCCGAGCTGCAAGAGTAACCATGTTGCTTGTGTGTGATGGATATTCTGCCCAATAAATCTGGTTGTGATAGCACACGTCCTTAGTGTTGCAGTTGTAATGGCCGGCAGGAAACAACACAACTCGCTAAACATCACACTGTTGAAATTTCTTGTATCTTTGCGTAACATTTTCACGGAAATGTAGACTTAATATACGGAAATGTGATTCGTCATGACGGAAAACGAAGCTGAGTTCCGTAAATGCGAAATACGGAACGTCTCTGTATTATCACATCTTCAGGTTTCGGAAGAGAGCAATGCCGAGACTACACAAAGATTTATTGGCCACTGTAACCAGAAATTTATCCTTTCTGCGGCAGTTAGGATATCCACNGGAAACAACACAACTCGCTAAACATCACACTGTTGAAATTTCTTGTATCTTTGCGTAACATTTTCACGGAAATGTAAACTTAATATACGGAAATGTGATTCGTCATGACGGAAAACGAAGCTGAGTTCCGTAAATGCGAAATACGGAACGTCTCTGTATTATCACATCTTCAGGTTTCGGAAGAGAGCATTGCCGAGACTACACAAAGATTTATTGGCCACTGTAACCAGAAATTTATCCTTTCTGCGGCAGTTAGGATATCCACNTTGCCGAGACTACACAAAGATTTATTGGCCACTGTAACCAGAAATTTATCCTTTCTGCGGCAGTTAGGATATCCACGCCACTTCGACCTATTTCTTAAGGCATCAAAAATTAGCATCAGGTGCCTGTAACACTTAGCAACACTTAATCGCTCAAAGATTACTACAAACTGAAAAAGTTACGTATGTCACATTCTTAGAAATGCAAGAAGGTCGTAGATGAGTGGTAAAAGTCACGGACTCCCGATCGACTCTCAAGAACTTGTTAAGAGCTGCCCAAATNAAGAAGGTCGTAGATGAGTGGTAAAAGTCACGGACTCCCGATCGACTCTCAAGAACTTGTTAAGAGCTGCCCAAATCTCTTATCTCAACTCAACTTACTCCCGAACCTATGGCGCGTGCTCAAATATCGCTACGGAATTCAACATTTTAACTTTCCAAAATTTATTTTTCGTGCACGGTGAAACACCCGTATATTTTAAAATGAGAGATTTTTCCGAACTCTTCTTTCTAAACCGAAAATACAATTTACGGAAAGATTCCGTGAATTCACGGAAAGTTCTGCGACATTTACAGAAAACCAACGTGTCTGTAATTTCATGCACAGTTCTAGAAAACTTTTCACCATTACTTTCTGTAAAATGACAGGAAATGTTTTTTTAACAGTGCAGTGATCAGTGGTATTCCAGTGATACGAGGTAACGGAAGTAAACAATGAGCTCCAAGTAAATCCCTAAGAATGATTTTAGCTAATTTTTTTATAAATTATTAGCTAATTTCCTTTACGGCACCAAACCGGCTAAGGCAGGCTAAAATTTCACTTAAAACAAAAGGTGCAAAAATTTGGATTGAGAAGATAAGGTACAATTTTTCTAAAACGAAAGACGTTGTAGTTCCGCCCTTGTATTAATAAAACGGTACATCCAATGTAACCCAATGACAATTCATGGTAGTAGAAACATACTATCTTTCATTTATGGCACAAAGTATTAAAAAATCTAAAAATAAATACTGCAAAACTGTTTAAAATGTGTAAAAATGGAGTTTCAAACAAAAATATTCAGCATAAACCAACGAATTCGAAGTTACAAGCGCTTAACTTGCAAGGCGAACTTTGGTACAGTAGCTTGTTCCTACCGCGCTGTGATTTTCAACATTATTCTACAACCAAAATCTCTTACGAACAATGCACTACACAGAAATAAGTTGTTCTCAAGTATACCACACCAGTTTATACGCTTAATAGGAGAGTAGGAGCAGTAAATTTTTTGTAATGCGCCTTAAACTTGTAAGGGAAATCGATAAAACCAAGCACGTATGGTAACAATGCTTAATATGTCGCAGGAAGACATATGGTGATCTCCCCACACTATATCATGGGGGCGCGGTGACTCGCGTCCCACCAAGGCGAACAAGGTTCGATTCTCGGCGGGGTCACGCCCAGATTTTCGCATGAGGGAATCGTGCCGGAAGAGAGTGGAATCAGGAGATTTGGGCGGCTCTAAACATCGATATCTTGAGAGACGACGAGGGTGAAGCGAGGTGAGTATGGGGCAGAGCCGGAATGCAAGGGAGGGAGAAACGGGAGCTCCCGGAGAAAACCCGCCAACCAGCGGCATCGTCCGGCACGGATCCTACGTGCGAAAATCCGGGGGCGACCCCGCCGGGAAAGGGACCAGGTTCGCCTTGGAGATAGGCGACCGCTCGAGCAGCAGCGGCCCCTATTATAGACGAGACGCGAT